>OX344803.1:24065423-24665423 GCA_947034925.1 Eudemis profundana
GAAGAGCAAGGTGGCCCCCCTTCGGACGCGTTGGACAATTCCGAAGTTGGAATTGGCGGGTGCCGCTCTTCTTGTGCGCCTGATGAACCATGTGGCCTCCACCCTGAAGGACACCGTGGACCTTGCGGAGGGTGCCTACGCATGGACGGACAGTCAGATTGTTTTGTGCTGGCTGAAGTCGTCAGTCCATAGCTTGGAGGTCTTCGTGGCCAACCGTGTCTCGCAGATCCAGAACTCTGAGATTGCATTGGTTTGGAGACACGTGCCAGGTGAAATGAATCCAGCTGACGTGGCATCCAGGGGCTGTTCAGCACCTGAGCTTGTTGCCCACTCACTGTGGTGGAAACCAAATTGGTTATTGGAAAGGGAGACACACTGGCCTGCCAGTTGTGTGCTTGGGACCCCATCCTCTGGTTTGAAGGTCCACCTTGTCGAGACAGCTCCAGCGCCAGACACCGCTTGGTTGCTAGAACGGTATAGCTCCCTCGACAAGCTTGTTGGAGTGACAGCTTGGGTCAAGCGATTCTTACACAACTGTCGCCACCCTGACAACCGGTCACGCGGTAGTGTTCTCACCAGTGAAGAGCGGAGTACCTCCCTACTTCATTGGATTCGGGTTGTACAGAAGGAACACTTTGGGGATGTGTTGAAGACCTTACGGAAAGGGCGACCCAAATTGCAGAAGGCGATAGCTCGCCTCAAGCCGTTTGTGGACGAGTCAGGAGTACTCCGGGTTGGAGGACGGCTTCGTAATGCGAATTTGTCGTATTCGGCGCGCCACACCATATTGTTGCCCAAGAAGGGGCACTTGGTGGCCTTGTTGGTGACCGATCGCCACCTTAAGAACTCCCATGCCAGCTGCAATGCGCTTCTGGGCATTCTACAGCGGGAGTTTTGGATCTTGAACAGCCGAAGACTCGTGCGGGGCATCGTGTTTCGGTGCTTGCCTTGTTTCAGACTCAAGGCAGCCACGATGCAGCCTCAGATGGGTGACCTACCACCGGACCGGGTCACTGAGGCTAGACCCTACTCCAGGGTTGGAACGGACTTCGCCGGACCCTTCTTGGTGAAAACTTCGCAACTGCGCAACGCGAGGACGGTAAAGGCGTATCTGTGCGTTTTCGTATGTCTGTCCACCAAGGCTGCGCATCTTGAACTTGTTAGTGATCTAACGACGGAGGCCTTTATTGCTGCTTTGGATAGGTTTGTCTCACGTAGGGGACTCCCGTCTCTGATCCGGTCAGATTGTGGCACCAACTACAAGGGCGCCGACCGATATTTACAAGATGTTGTAAAATTTTTGTTAGATAATAAGATTGGAATTGAAACAGACCTCTCCCGTCGGGGTATCACCTGGACGTTTGATCCGCCAGGCTGCCCCCACTGGGGTGGAATCTGGGAGGCCTGTGTAAAACAAGCCAAGGCACATATGTACAAGGTTGTTGGTCAAACTATTTTGACCTTTGAGGAGCTAGCGACGTTGTTTTGTAGAATTGAGGCGGTGCTCAATTCCCGTCCGTTGTGTCCGCTCAGCTCCGACCCAAATGACTTGGAGGCGTTGACTCCAGGCCATTTCCTTATTGGTCAGCCACTTGCAGCGTTGCCAGAGCACCCCCTCAGGGAAGTAAAGAGCTCTCGCTTGTCGCGCTACCAAATGCTGCAACAAATGTCTCAGAACTTTTGGGCCAGATGGTCATTGGAATATTTGCATGTCCTGCAGCAGCGCCTCAAGTGGACTGACAAAACCAGTCCCCCCAAGGTTGGTGATTTAGTGCTAGTTAAGGAGGCGAACCTACCGCCACTGCGTTGGCGCCGGGGGCGCATTGTTAACTTGTTTCCTGGTAAAGACCAGACGCCCCGGTTTGCCGAGGTCATGGTGGGGGACTCGGTTCTCAAGCGAGCGGTAGCAACGCTGTCGCGACTTCCCCTAGTATAGCGGACCGGCTTAGAGGCCTGTCCGAGGCGGGTGTTTGTTACGTTCCGACATTGAATCGGAACGCGCCCTTTGTCAATGTCAAACTTGACAGCTAACGAAAAGCGCGGTCTTCATGACGTTTGGGCTGTCATGTCGACATTACGTACTCGATTTTCGACACGGAGCGCACCATGCGATCGGTCTCCTGTTTTGTGGTCGAAATAACGGGCTTTTGGATGTGAATTTGGTATACATGAACAATTGGTGTAGTTTAAGGTGTGAGACTATATTCGCGAGTGAATCCGCACATACTTTTGGCGTCCGGACCGGTGTTTTGTTTCGCCGCGTGGCGACCCGGGGCTGGTGCTTCAGCAATGAGTAGCTGAACCTTGACGAGACTCTGACTGTGACTGACCTGACTGTGATTTACTTGACCGAAAAAGCCCGCCTCAGCGCTCGAATAGGTAAGTACTGGTTGTCATTGTGGTTTCGTTTGCACTCCGTATCGGGGTTAAATTTCGTCCGGGACATCCGGGTTCCGTACGAAACATCATGTAAACGAAATTTCCGCAACTTTTGCACATTTTACAATTTTAGAAAGTCGTTGGAACGCAGAGCTTTTCTATCGATTGAAACTTTTTTCAACAGCAATAAATATTTTTACTAAAAAAACCCGACCACGGTGCACTTTAAAAGTGTATAAAATCCGCCATTTTGTTTATTTTAACGAACTTCATCATCATCATCATCATCAGCCTGCGGCAGTCCACTGCTGGACGTAGGCCTCTCCCAAGACGCGCCACTTTGCTCGATCATCAGCTATACTCATCCAGTTGCTGCCAGCCGCCCTGCGCAGATCGTCGCTCCATCTAGCCGGGGGGCGTCCCACACTGCGTTTACCTGTACGCGGTCTCCACTGCAGTACTCTCTTGCTCCAGCGATTGTCAGTTCTGCGGCAGATGTGGCCAGCCCACTGCCACTTCAGCTTGCTTGCTCGAGTAACTATGTCGGTAACTTTGGTTCTCTGACGGATTACTTCGTTACGGATTTTATCCCTCAGAGAGACTCCAAGCATAGCCCTCTCCATAGCTCGCTGAGCAACTTTTAGCTTGTGGACCAGCCCCACCGTCAGTGTCCACGTTTCGGCACCATAGGTCATTGTAGGTAAGACGCACTGGTTTACTGGTTAAAGACTTTTGTTTTTAGACTTTGTGGTATCGGCGACGAAAATACATGGCGTAGTTTCCGGAATGCTACCCAGCCCAACTGAATCCTCCTATCGGTTTCCTTCACGAAATTGTTTCTACCCAGCTGTAGGGTCTGACCTAGGTAGACATATGTTTCGACATTTTCGAGAAGTATTCCATCGACGGTGATCGGTCCGGGTACGATGTGCGTGTTGAACATGACTTTCGTCTTATCCAAATTCATGCCCAGACCAATCCGTCGGGAGGATTCATTTAGGCTACTCAGCATTACCTGAAGCTCCTGCAGCGATTTCGCCATAACGACTATATCGTCCGCGAATCGTAGGTGTGAGATGTATTCACCGTTCACGTTAATGCCTCGTCCTGCCCAGTCAAGTGTCTTGAAAACGTCCTCCAGTGCATTGGTGAACAGTTTCGGGGATATGACGTCCCCCTGCCTCACGCCTCTATGAAGCTGGATTGGCTTTGTTTGACTGTCTTGTATTTGGACGGACATTGTGGCGGCGTTGTAAAGACATCTCAACACCTCGATATAACGCGTATCGACTTGGCATCTCTGCAGAGACTCCATAACAGCCCAGGTTTCAATAGAGTCGAATGCCTTCTCGTAGTCCACAAACGCCAGACACAGGGGCTGATTATACTCTTCAGTCTTCTGTATAATTTGCCTAACTGTGTGGATGTGGTCTACGGTACTGAAACCTCCCCGAAACCCGGCCTGCTCTGAAGGCTGGAACTCGTCAAGTCTTCGTGCAAGCCTATTCGTAATGACCCTCGAAAACAACTTGTAGACGTGACTCAGCAGCGAAATGGGCCTATAGTTCTTCAGGAGGGTCTTATCGCCCTTCTTGAAGAACAGCACAACAATGCTCCTGTGCCACGCCTCAGGGGTTCTCCCGGATGATATTACTGAGTTGAAAATTCGCTGAAGCTCCATCAGGACAGGTCGTCCACCTGCCTTCAGGAGCTCCGTCGTAATTCCATCTTCACCCGGGGCTTTCCCATTTTTGAGTTGTTTGAGGGCCAGTTCGATTTCTTCCGGACTTATGTCTGGCAGCTCATCGGTGTAGTGGCGGGTCAGTGGTGCTCTGGGGTCACTGTGTGTGGATGCAGGTTGTGGGGCATGTGTGGCGTATAGTTTACCGTAGAATCTCTCGGTCTCACTGAGAATTTCGGACTTTGATGTGACGATGTTACCTTCATATGTTTTTATTTTTGTTAGGTGACTCCTTCCCAGCTGCTGCGAGAATACTTTTGAACCTTTATTGCGTTCGATTGCTTCTTTTATGAGAAGCGTGTTCGCACCTCTACGGTCCTTCCTTATTGATTTTCGCACCAACTTAGAAAGTGCCACCTGCTCCACGGCGTTAGTTGTGTCACGTCTTTGTGTCATTAAGCACTTTGTCTCTTCTGAGAACCGAGACTTCCGGCCCTTACGTTGCCTCTCACAGAACCTGCGACCCTCTTCTCTTATGATGTTCACCGTGCCGGTAAGGTCCTCATCAACATCCTCTGTGGGTTTCAAGGCATCGAAACGGTTTTTAAGCTTCAGCTGAAAGCGTTCGGAGCCAACCATGGATTGGACCAACATTGGTCGGAGCGTAGACTTCACCAGACGGGATCTTTCTAGGTGAAAGTCGATATTCAGTGTGCCTCGAACGAGTCGGTGATCACTACCCGTATTAAACCTGTTTATCACTGAGACATCTCTGAATATATGCCTTTTATCCGTCATGATGAAGTCGATCTCATTTTTTGTGACCTTATCGGGGCTAATCCAAGTCCACTTCCTCTGAGGATTCTTTTTGAAAAACGAATTCATCACACAGAGCCCCTCTCTCTCCAGGAAGTTTACAAGCATCTGTCCCCTATTGTTTCTATCACCATACCCATGAGGTCCTATAACCGTGTCGATGTCTGTGTGTTTACCCACCTTAGCGTTAAAGTCCCCCATAACAACATTGAAGTGAGCCTTAGTGGTGTTGTGCAAGGCTTTGGCTATGTCCTCGTATAAGATTTCTACTTCATCATCCGAGTGTGTAGAAGTCGGTGCGTATACCTGTATGTTAGTGATCCCTGTAACGAACTTCATTCATACCCAATGACACTTGTGCCATCAAGACGAATCTAATGATGTATCATTTATCAAAATCGGTTGTGCCGTTGAGTAGTTACGAGCGGACATAGGAACGGACATACATACATACATACATACATACATACATACATACAGGTCAAACACATAACCCTCCTTTGGGCTTCGCCGCAGTCGGATAAAAAGTCTGTAAACAATAGATTCTGCAGCGGCGCAAAATGGACGATATCATTAATCAAACAACAATGGCGAGCAACGGAGCGGAATAATGATGGACAATGATTGTCATTAAAGCCCTCACTTTTACAGTTTTTTTTAATATATAACCGTGTGAAAAGAAAGCTGTTCTGATCTGAAAGATGAAGTAGCGATCTCAATATTAATATGGATATGACTAGTGCAATTTGTTAAATACATGTCATGTTGGTTATATAACGTCTTAATTTTTACTGTGCATTGTGCTGAAGAAATTAAAGAAGAAGAACTTAAAAAAATAAACTATTTTGAGCATTAACAAACGATGTTTTTATTTATTATCACCATATTTTTTTCCCAATATGTATTTACAAAAGCTTCCAAAATGGTTTTTACTTTTTTGTTCCGATAAGTTACTTTGTTTATGTGTGTAGAAAAAATAATAAATTATACCAGTCATATCCATATTAATATTGAGATCGCTACTTCAAATCCGGTCTCTATTGATGACAGTGTATGGTTAGTTTGATGTCGAACGTAATAATATTCTGGGTTATTAGTAGTTTATGCTAGTGATCCCTTACTTGACCGAGGCCTTAAAACACCAGTAAGGTTTTACGAAAAGAACCGAAATGTGTTTTAAGGCTTAATTAGGTACAGTTGCATTCACTGAATTATCTACACATATTATAAGCCCTCTACGATATTCAAAAACCGCAAATTAAAAATGTCAAATGCTGTTTCACGCATGTCACGCAACAGTAGATTTTTTTTAAATTTAAAGTTAAACGAGAGTCGGCCTCAACTATCTCAATAACATAAATAAATATTTTGATATCATAGTATTTAAGGCATAGTTAGCGCAAAAGTTTTATAGAATACTTATGATGATGATTTCTACCTTTCTTTGTGAATTTGTACCCTTTTGCATACGCAATCTGTTACAAAAGCAAAAATGTGTTGAACATACATATACGTTAAACCACCCTGATTTAACTTTATCCGAGTTTTATTTAATTACCGACAACATAACAAGCCTCATTCATTCTTATTATTTTTAATGAGCGTGTATGTGACTTCCGAACAAAGGCACATTCAGCTTATCCTTTTGTTTTATTTATTTAAACGTTATTAATAGATATGGGATATTTTACAAAGGGTGTCATAAAATTTCGAAACCGGCAACGCATTGGCAAAAGAAAACTGGCATAAAAAGGCATTTTCTGCCAGTTAAAGTTAGGACAAAGCAGATAACTTGTGGGCGGTTCAACGAAAAACCCTAAATTATAATTAATTACATATTTAAAAATAATTTACAGAAAAGTGTCTTCTTGTAGTATTTTATGGCGTGAGTAGAGAGGCAAAATGTAGTCTTAGTAGCCGCGCGGCGGAATCGCAGAGTGACCCATTCCTTCTCATGCTAATAAGCCAAATAAGAACGAAAGAACCCAGCGCAGTGCGGAACCTCCACGATTACGCTCTTAATTAAAACTACTGCAAACGCCAACTTCAGACACGCGATACTAAACTTTGAATCCTTTTATTACTGTGCCAATTGCAATGAGCACTTGAAACAATGCAGCCGTGTCTGGAGCTCCACAAATCAAATCGAGTTCTATTTTTATAAGTGTAAAGTCGGTTTTCGATCGGCGTTCGGTTTTTTTAGTTGGCAGTTGTTTTGCGGACAGACCATCCGGTGTTTCGCTCCCGTTCTGGAGTCGGCGGCATGGAACGGAAAGTCGGGCAAAGTTAAATGGAAAATAGGCATTTTGTCGCTACTGTATTCTTATCACCATACATGCGTTTACCCGTGGCTATGCCTGCGTTTTATTATCAGAGGTAATTTTCCGAAGTGCTGGCACAGTATATTTTTCTTACTACAAAAGGTACATCGCGCGCTTGAATGTGTGCGCGCCGTGTACGAACGCACTACAAGCAAAGATTTAAGAATGCATTAGAACGCTCCAGTATGGATCGCACTTACACAGACGTGCTATCGCGCGTCTGTGTGAATACGTGTCGGACGTTCCTAAACGGCCGAAGTTGGACTACTGGGACCTATAAGAAGCACTTCAGGCGCGTTTGCGAAATAAATGAATTGATCTAAATTGTTATTCCTGTTATTACAAGACACCGTAAAACGGTGTATTTAAGACCCGCGAGGCTACTTACAAAAATGACTTCACACTCGCGCGAGCAACGTCTGTAGACGTCGAAAATGTACGCTTAACAACGCTTAAGGGTGGATTTCACAGCGTTTCAACCGCCGTCATCACCAATCCCGATATTATGATGACATCTTTTTAAAAATTACATAATTATTGATCGAAACATGAAAAAAGTAGGTACTATTTTTGGATTTTATCAAAATAATGGGATACATTCTTAAAGTGAATCGCCGAAATTTCGTGATTGGTGATGACGGCGGTTGAAACGCTGTGAAATCCACCCTTAATTGATTGGTGCTCGCGCGAAAGTGTTAATAGTATAGTACACAACTAGGGTGGTAATACAAAGAAAGGCCGAGATCACAGGTGTTTGCGGCCCGAGCCGCAGGCGAGGGACGTAAATATGCGATCGAGGGCTTTCTTTGCTGCATTCCGTGTTGTGCACAGCATTTTATGTGTACATTTGGCTAGAAAGCGGCTTTTTCCGTACTCGTAGCGTGCGGACAAAGGCACTTTATAGCCAAGTGTGGCATAAACTAATAAAAAACCCTATTAATCGACCAATAGCCAACTTAACATTAGACTTAGGCTCTCATAGAAGATCTATGTATGTTTCTAACATTGCCATGGAAAAAAATAAATGGACTTTTAACTTATATTGTCTTAGTGCCAAATAGCCTCGCAGGTCTTGGTTAACCCCAATTACGGCATCTCTTTTAATTCAGGACTTTGTCTACTTGTATGACAATAGTACATTACCTACTCAGGGCGGTAAAACAAAGAATGTCTCAGATCGCAGGTATTTGACAAATATGCGATCCGAGGCTTTCTTTATTACCACCCGTGGTAAGTGCAAAATTTTACGTCTCCCTCAGGCCAGGAAGTGGGATTTTCCCGCAAATTGCCACTTTATGGCCAGGTGTCACGTAAATTTCATAGCAATTCATTCAATAGGGATGACCACTGGGTTAAAACTATATAATTATATTTAGTCCGTCAGTTAAATTATGGATAAATATGGGACACGTATTTTTTGGTTTATCAAAATATTAAAAATCGTCAAAAGTTATAGATAATCAAACCTCTGGAGGCTTGTGATGTCACTCCTAGGTGAAAATTGTACCAAGGAGTGACGTCACTCGAAGCTTCTAAGCACTCTATCCTCGTCATTTTTGTTTGTCAAACAAAAGAAAAAATACGTGTACCTACAATATTTTTTAATAATCTATCTGACGGACCAAACAGTTTTTTTCTCGTCTAGCCCATTGTTACCGCGTTATTTAGTGACAAACATCCAAACATATTCACAGAGTTTCTCATATATAATATTAGTCGGTAAAGTTAAATGGAAAAATAAGTATTTTGTCGCCACCGTGTTCTTATTATGATAAGGTCGGAGAAACTGAAGTTGCGTGGAGTTCAGAAAGTATTCCCATGATGGCTATACGAAGTTTGTTCAGTGGAATAGGGTTACGTGCAGACATGCGCAAAACGGTAGTTCTAATAGCGTTTCAACCGCTCTCACTTTCCTAGCAGAATTATGAAGCATTTCCCCGTAGACTCGGATTACTATTTTAGGCTATTTTGTAGAATGCTAGTACTTGTAGAAAATAACAGAAAATGGTAATCCGAGCCTACAGGAAAATAGTCAAAAATTCTACCAGGAAAGTGAGAGCGGTTGAAACGCTATTAGAATTGCCCAAAATGTGTCACAAAAGTGAAAAGAATATGAATCTTTAGCTCTCAAAGATATGTATCACTCTTTTAGCTCAATAGCCCCGCGGTGTGACAACGGCTCACTAGCTCTTATAAGCTCAGTGTTTACCTAAGATAGACACCATGGGTGCTAACAAACTATGTAACAATTCTTTTAGAGATGTTACATTATATCAAAACTTTTTATATGATATTTTTGTTGTTGTTTCCTAAATAAAATAAACTCCTAGTGGCTCCGTAAGTTGCTTCGAACTCGCGTCGCTATCAACACTCGAATCGACAAAAAAATCACGAAAATGGTTGAAAAAAAAACGACCTGTAGAGTAAAAAGCCAGATTTCCACACAAACAGGTATATGAAAGCATTTTTGGCCAAGCTAAAACGGAGACGCTTTGAGCTCGATCAGTAAATTAACATTCTGCCCAAACCTACCTAGAATCCATCTTTTCGCTTTGTATTCAATGTACTTCACCGAAAGTACATAATTTTGCTCGTTCGTTACAATGTACGCTCACGGACAATGAATTCGGGTAATTTTCTATGTAGAATTATATAGAAAATGACCCGAATTCATTGCCCGTGAGTGTACATCGTAACGAACGAGCAAAATTATGTATTTTCGGCGATGAAGTACACTTTACACACATTCACGGACAATGAATTAGGCTCATTTTCTATGTACACATACAGAAAATGAACGGAATTCATTGTCCGTGAGTGTATGTAAAAGTCAATTTTAAACCGTTCAATTTATCGTTGATTTATTTACAAACAGCGACGGGGCCATTAAACAAATTTGAAGCCAAACGGGCGCTGAAACGAATAGATTGAGCCGTCCGATTTTGATTGGCGGATATAAAATTGTTGGTTTTGTTAGATTGATTCACGGCCGTATTGAAAGTTCCGTCTTTTCGTTCTCTTTCATTCAGTAGAGCCGCGTGACAGGATTGATTTCACAGGGCGCAGTGGCGTGAACGAGGAACAGACCTTTTTTCGATTGAAATGATTTGATTGACGTTTTGTGAATTATTTATAGGTACTTACTTATAGGTGGTTTTCCACCGGCAGGGCGAGACGAGACGCGACGCGGATTGAATTAAAATTTGTATGGCAAATGTTCAATCCTCCGAAGATTGCGCTAGGAGAGGATTGAAAATTTCATACAAATTTCAATTCAATCCTCATCGCATCTCGTCTCGCCTTGCCGGTGGAAAACCACCTTAAAATTTGTTTGCCTGATTGAACTATTGGCAAATAAACAATGGTAAGACGGTAAAAAGGTTCGTAACCAGGTAAAAAGCGTAAGTTCGTATAGTCTATCCGGCGCATTATTACTTCGAAAGGTGACAAGTCGTAATACGAAGTAGTGAATTTCGACCTAAAGACTTTCTATTAAAGTTCAAAATGTTTTTTATGTTTTAAATACAAAAGGTACCTTCACACCTGCATAGGGTTGTAAAAACCGTAATAAGTGAGTAAAATATGAGTAAACACAACCATAAACCACTAAACCAGATTCAACTGAATAGGTACTAGTTGAATATTCCCGATTGTTGCAACCCTAGCCTCCAATGTTTTGTTTGGCGAGTTTAAAGGAAAACAAATGAACGGTATTATGTTTTTGATAAAAAAAAATACGTTGATTGGTGGATTTTTTCCTCGCACACCGCTCCGCTATCTCACGCAGCTCTGGTGGAAACGCAAGCCTTAACATAGTGAAACTAACATATCGTCGACCGTAGGCTGAATTACGGTAAGGGACAGGCAAAACAATGTCCCTTACGCTAATTCAGCCTACAGTCGACGATATATAGATACAAGAAATCAAAGTACATAGAAAAATTAAATGGCACTCACCTGTGTCCAGACCGGGAAACGAATTTAGGTTAAACCCTATTAAAACAGAATGATACAGAAGTCAAAGTAGATGGCAAAATTGAGGGCGCTTACTGGGTGTTCCGGTGGACTAGTGGTTGAGTCGCTGGGCCAGAAATCCAGAGGTATCTGGTTCGTTTCCCGGTCTGGACACAGGTGAGTGCCATTTAATTTTTCTATGTACTTTGATTTCTTGAATCTATATATGTAACACAAAATATGGTGTAATTTACCCGCATTAAAAAAGCAATGAAGGGACAAAATGTTTCTTTCATATAAAGTATAGTGATACTAAGTGAGCGCTCGTATTACGACACGCTCGATTTGAGCCCTCATTTCTGACGTATGAAAATAAAAATAAATAATATGTTCCACCATTCTTTCTCGGCTTATCGGCAGACGGTGCCCGCGCCATTGCCTCGGCGCGACACTTGATTTAACAAATCGGTGAACCTTTATTGGCCATAATTTCCTCGTCAACTACATTCGGGCGCTCACGGACGACTAGCTCGATCAATCCAATGTTGTGACTATGTTGAGGTGAATATGGAGATTATGTTCAGTTTAGCGATGTTTTCGTTTAATATACCTACACCACACCCATGAACCGTTGACAAACATTTCATAGATAGTCATTTTCGGTAAACGTTTGTTTTTTGGAATTGACATGAACTAAACTTTAATGATGACTTTTTCAAAAATTAAGCTAAAAACGGGAGTTTGTTTTGTTCACTTTTTCCATGCAGGGGGCTCCGCCCCCCCGGCCCCCATGAGAGATCAGGTTCTAGGACAGAATAGATTTATACAACTAAAATTTGATGGACTCGGCTAGGCGGGTTATTAAATGTTGTCAAATGAAAGTAGTTTGCCTAGCCGTTTGATAGTAGGGCTAGACGGCCCGATGTTCATCAAAACTAAATGGTGCCGTTTAATGAACAGGCTAGGTAGCTAACCAAATAGCTAATTAAGCTAGTTGGCGGCGACATATTATTGCATGAAGTATCTTAAACTACTGGTAGCACTGAACCCCGCGTAGTGGCGCGAGTGGTCGGCGTGGAAGCGCACGCGCAGCGCGCTCCCGCGCGACCGGTAGCGCAGGAGTTTCAACTTCACAGTCCAGCCGCCGTAGAGCTTTATAATATATAGTGTCCATCAGTGGCGTGGCGTGCATAGAACTCGATTCCCATCGGCTTGCCTGATATTAGGCTGTTCAGCACTTAATTCTAGTGCTCTTATAGAAAATTGAAGCTAAAGCTGCTCCGGCTTGCCCAAGGATTTCTTCAACGTCACGCCACTGGTGTCCATACTGCATTAAGTAACTTAAGCTATTGGTGGAACTCACAGTCAGCCACGGTGACCTTGGCCTTGAACCCCGCGTAGTGGCGCGAGTGGTCGGCGCGGAAGCGCACGCGCAGCGCGCTCCCGCGCGACCGGTAGCGCAGGAGTTTCAGCTTTGCAGTCCAGTCACCGCATAGACGTCGCGCGGGGAGGTTGCCGTCGCGCACCCAGCCCGCGCTCACGGAGTCCGACTCGGGGAGGAGCGATTCCGATTCTTCCCATACCTGGTGAAAAGGTTGAATTAGAAATAGGTCTTTACAAGAAGCGAGTAAATAGGGCACTCAAGGTGGTTTTGGCAGGGTGAGACGAGACAAGACGAGGATTGAATTGAAATTTGTATGAAGGTTTCAATTCTCTCCTCGCGCATCGCCGCTCACGCATCGCGCAACTTGATATAAATTTCAATTCAATCCTCGTCTCGTCTCGTCTCGCCCTGCCGGTGGAAAACCACCTTAAAAGGTTAGCAACGCTTCTGGTGTTGCAGATATCCATTGGCGACGATGACTGCTTTCATCAGGTGGCCCGCCTGTTCGTTTGTCACTCGTTAGGCTGCGTTTCCACCAGAACTGTATGAGGTAGCAGAGCGGTGTGCGAGGGAAAAAGTCCGCGCCGCGCCGAGCAATACTAGGCACGTTGATTGGTGGATTTTTTCCTCGCACACCGCTCTGCTACCTCGCAGCTCTGATGGAAACGCTGTTTAGTTATAAAAAAAAAACCGTTAGCTCACAAAGTACATCTAGACAGTTAATTTTGAAGTGTAAATCCAGCAGTCGACAGTACGTACTTCGTTGTCGGTCGACAAGCTGTGATGGTCCTGCCAGCCCTCGTCGGTCGCGTTGTCGCTGATTTCCGTGATCTCCAGGAAATCGTAGGTGCAACTGCGGACAAAACACTCGATTATTGATCTGTCTACGTAATATTGTAGTTGAAGGTTATTAGTTGTTTATATTTTTGAGTAAGGAGACGAACAGGTACACTTATCTTATGGACCCCGAACTTAGCAAGAAGATTATTTTGCTTGCTGCTTGAGTCATAGGCATCGTCCTAATAGAACGCGAATGCGCGATCATCGTAAGTTCGCGCGAATTTTACTCGTACGAACGCGCGATCAAACATATTGAACTCGAATAGGTGTTCTAACTGACAATCGCGATCGAGTTCTATATGATCGCGCATTCGCGTTCTATTAGGACGATGCCATAGGCGGGGTACCGAGGGGACCCAGCCTAACTTTTCAATTTTAGTTTTAGCTTAAGTCTTGGTTATATTTTCTTATACTATCATAAATAGGCGCATATCTGTCATCGAGTTACGGAAAATTAGCCCGCGTTAAACTATAACCTACTATAATATTATTGTTATTGTTTAATATAATTTAAAGAATCATTTTTTGTAATTTAGTAATGTTTCGATGTTTAAAAAGCAAATATTTAAAGAGTGTGACGATACCACTCAATCCCACACGTTTTTAACGTGCAACAATAAAATACGAGTATAATATGAATACGTTTATTCGGTGATGGAGTTTCGACCGCAGCCACGAACATTAATCGGCGCAGTTTATTGTTTGATGGATGGTCGGTCGCAGGAGACCACACGGCAGTTCATCAGAGCATAGCGGCAGCGATCGTACTATTGTTCATTACCTAATACAGTCTATTCATCTTTGCTTGTCCAAAGTTGATGTTATTTTCAATGAATGAGTTTTCAGGATCAAGCTGTTTTATTTAAACTGAGTTTTAGTTTATAGTTTTGAGCAGACAAAGACAAAAATCATAGACAAGAAGACCATTAGTAACAACGCCACAGAAACAAGTACTGCCAACCTTAAATAACATTTCACATATTTATTAACAAAAGTACCCAGTAAACAACTTATAACCTCAAAATACACTGTACTTTGTCAAAACGGACTTTTCTTAAAAATAAAGAAGCCGGAGCCTTTGTTTTAGCCATATATTACGAATAATTTTGGTAAAAATAGCTATATTTAAAAATATAAAGGAAAACTACGGCGTAAAATGAGTACTATGAGGGTAGAAGCGAAGTATAAAGACGAGCAAGTAGTCCAACTTCGGCCGCTTTATAGGAGCGCGCGACACGTATTTACACAGACGGACGATAGCATGTCTGTGTGAGTGCGATCCATACCGGAGCATTCTTACACATTCTTAAAACTTCGTTAGTAGTGCGTTCGTACACGGGCGCACACATACAAGCGCGCGATGTACCTTTTGTAAGAAGAAAAATTACTGCTATTTTACTGTGCCTAAACGGCCGAAGTTGGATTACTTGTCTTTATACTTTGGCCAAGGACCATTAAAACAAGAGGACTGTCATTCTCCATACTTTGGATCGTACCCCGACCGCAAGGGGATTTCCGGGCAAAAACTAGATGGCGCTAAAAAACTAAACATTTAACGAAAGAAACATAGTATAGTAACAATTAGCTCGTAAACAGCTAATAATAA
This sequence comes from Eudemis profundana, assembly GCA_947034925.1. NCBI lineage: Eukaryota > Metazoa > Arthropoda > Insecta > Lepidoptera > Tortricidae > Eudemis > Eudemis profundana. The sequence continues at coordinate 24,080,405 of OX344803.1, forward strand.
ATAAATTCTAACATTAAAATACTGTGTCACGTTTGCAAAGTTGAATAATTGTAAATAATTATAATTCTTATACCAAGCTTATACATATATGGCGTTGTAAATTCGGGGAACAGCTTTTTGTATGGAGAATGACAGTCCTCTTGTTTCAATGGTCCTTGCTTTGGCGTAGACTGGTAACAATCGCTCCCGATGCTTTGGATACAGCCGAAGGCAAGCGTGAGGGCGGTATAATAATTATGAATGAGTATATTTCGTATCTGCAACTTTGTGTTAAATCGGAAAACGTAGTGTGGGGCGCCCTGTAACAAGGTAGAGTGACGATATTCGAAGGGCAGTAGGTGGCAGAGGCGTGGCGTCCATATAACCCGATTCCCACCGGCTTGCCAAAAAAAAGCATATGACTTACCATATATTTGATACCACGCCACTGGTAGGTGGTGACAGGAGGAGAGCTGAAGATCGAGCTCAGTGGTGTGCCATGGGAGAGGCCTATGTCCAGCAGTGGATTGATACAGGCTGATGATGATGATGAACTTGTGTTATTGTTTGTTGTTGGTAATAAATTAAAAAAACCGGCCAAGTCTAACTCGCACACGAAGGGTATCGTACCAAAGAACACGAAAAACCCGTTTGTTACATGGGAACCTCTTTTAGCTTTAATTTCATTATTTGTTCTTATTCTTTGAAAATTTCAAGTCTCTTACTATTACTGTTTAAAAGATACAGCTGTGTGACAGACTGACAATGAACTCTTAGTAGAATTGCGTTGGTACCCTTCGGATACGGAACCCTCAAAAGTTTAAAATGAATAGGTACATTTACACACAGATGATGGCTATACATCAGTGGCGGGGCGTAAAAAATGTCCTTGGGCAAGCCGGTGCAGATTTGGCGTTCATTTTCCTTAGGAGCTGTAGAAAAAAGTGGTCAAATGCCTGATATTAGGCAAGCCGGTAGGAATCGAGTTCTTTGGACACCACGCCACTGCTATACATACACATATAGTCAAAGGCAAAGACCCAAAGTATCCACACAAAGTCTCAAAATACATGTGTATACATAAACCTAACTGCCATAATAATTAACCTGTATACATATTTTTGAAACTTTGCGGTGTATATGTCGCAGCCAACTGGTTTAATCAGCCACTTTTCACTAAATTATGACCCGCCAGCAGGTCGACGAAGCCCCGCTGCGCGGGGCTTCTATTTCTGCTCTGAGGGACCCAAGCTAACTAACACACCTAACCTAAAATTTAAATGAAAAGGCTAGGCAGTTAACTAAATGGTGTACACATATTGGTGCTCTTGACTGCACAGGGGATGGAGTATCGATTGCGGTCACGAACATAATGTGTAGTTTATTGTTTGATGGATGGTCGTGGGCGCGGCGGAGACCACATGTGGCAGTTCATCAAAGCACGGCGCCCGTACCATTTTATTGTACATTCACCACATATTTGATTCAATTATTCAGATCAAATTTTACAAGTGATTAAATGATTCATACATTCATATTAAGTAAACATTCATTTTAGGGTTCCGTACCTCGAAAGGAAAAAACTGAACCCTTATAATATCACTTTGTTTGTCTGTCTATCTGTATATCTGTCAAGACCATATATCTCAGGAACGCGTGGAGGTATCGAGTTAAAACTAAAACTATACACAGCTCAGGTCTATGGTCAATTTAAGCTGTAAAAAATTCAAACTTCTAAGTTAACGTAAAAAAAGCTGCCGCAAGATTTGATCCAAACAAACTTACAAACAAACAAACTTGACACAAACACGGTAAGCTAAATAAAACCGTTTAAAAAATGCCCATTTATGCCGCAAAAAACGTAGGCACATTATCGTAAACGAACTCTCTCAAGGAAACCAACATTTATAGGGCACTTTCCGTTGACCTAGAACTATGAAATTTGGCAAGTACTTAATACCGTCTTATACTAGTAGAAATACATATAAAACTATACATTTGTTATAAAAACATGTAAAATATAGTCTTTATTTATGTGTTTGCTTGAAACCCTCGCTGGACGAGTTTAACTCGCACTTGGTCGGTTTTATTTATTTTTGTAGTAAGGTCGTCAGAAATTTATGCGTGACCCGTTCGTCATATGTATTAAATCGCTGAAGCCTTTGTTTGGTATGGTAATTTGAAGTTAATTCATTTTAGGGTTCCGGATCCAAAGGGTCCAGCTAGACTCCGCTGTCTATGTGTCCGTCGGTTCGTCGGCCACAGGGCTTAACAGCGGTCAGGATTCTTTATTTGTGAGCTGTAAGATGTGTTCCTCCTCGGTTAAATAATAGGCAAGTCGGTAGAAAATGAGTTCTAGGACACCCCCCCCAGTACTGACCTGGTTTAACATTAAATCTCAAAACTATTTTGTTGTAGAACAACTGCGTTGCGAGACTATCATCTTTTTACATGTAATGTTTTTGATGGGATCTCATTTCTTTGTGTAAGTGGTCTTCCTTTATTTTTATTTATTACATTCCATCCCATTCTATTTACTATTTCAACTACAAAAGTAACTTTGTTATCGCATCGCATGTATTTGTATAGGATTACAAACTCACTTATGCAGTTCGTATTGGAATAGAATATTTTTAGGCTTTGCATGGCTTGATAGGCTAAAAACTAACTATGTTTAAAATTTGGAGCTTGTGGATCTGCTAGAAGTACCTTAGAATTATGATCAACAGTCAGTGAGTCAATGACAAAACTAAGGAACTTTGACGTGCAAATAGTTCTTAAACTATGTGCATTTTAGACACGTTCTGCAATTTGACTTTATGTATTTCGATCGTATGCAAAACGACCGTATGGCATGTGATTTTAGATATTTTGCTACGTAACCTTCATGTTATACCCTAGAAAACCTTTTAAAATCTTTTTCAGCGTAACATGAGTTCGGAAAATATACTTTTCGGAGTTATATTGTATCGGCATTTTTGCTAAAACATAAAGGCTTTAGAAATAAAATACGCTGTTGAGACCGAAGTAAAGTGTAAAAAATATACACCGTCTGGATTTAAAACCGTTGTAAAAAATTACTCTGACATTTTATTTTTGTTGATGATGTTTTTTGCAAGCTTTTATTTAACTTGCCGTGTTTGTATACCTACATAGGTATGCTACATAGCAGAGATGGGCAAACTTTATTCGAATGACGAATAAGAATAACCAAATTCTTCGCGAATGATGAGCAAAATTATCGAATGCTTATTCTTGGTCCAATAAACTATTCGTGGAATGTTTCGTTAATTTCAATTAGAAGTAAACAACTGAAGAGAACTCGGAAAACTTTGTTCACTGCACTTGTTATAATAACCGACGGGCAACGTTCTCGAGTACGCATGATTAAGGAAATGATGAATGCTCCCGAAAAATCTTGACTGGACGACTCGTCTTTTTGACAATGAGAGTGATCCATTTTTAATTCAATATATCTGATAATAACTAAATATTTTTACTAAAAAAAACCCGACCGCGGTGCACTTTAAAAGTGCATAAAATCCGCCATTTTGTTTATTTTAACGAACTTCATACCCAGTGACACTCGCGCCATCAAGACGAATCCAATGATGTATCATTTATCAAAATCGGTTGTGCCGTTGAGTAGTTACGAGCGGACACAGGAACGGACATACATACATACAGGTCAAAAACATTACCCTCCTTTGGGCTTCGCCGCAGTCGGGTAAAAAAATGTGGTTGTCTAACTCTTTCATATATCTATTTATTTCTAGGCCAGTAGGCTTATGATGCTACGCTTTGTCGCGCGATAAATAAATGATAAAGCATCCGTCACGTTCTAACAAATACTTAATGTGTGAGGGTGATGATTATGAGTGATGAGTGTGATAAGTACTTTATCATTTATTTATCGCGCGACAAAGCGTAGCATCATAAGCCTACAGGTTAGAAACCTATAACTTTGTGTGTGACTATTCAGTTTTTTATTGAAACTTATTTTTTATACCTAGTCAAAGTGTCCCATTGCTAGGCAAAGGCCTCCCCTCTTCTCCATTAACCCTTCCCTACCCTTGCCTACTATCCTTAAACTATTAGCAGGGATTTAATTTGTGAAATAAAATTTAAAAATATTTTTAGACTTCACTGTATCTATGAGTCGGTACTCATAAATCCCTAAATTCTTCGTCAGAAATAAATAAATTGTCGCCTAAAGTAGCAAATCTCGTAACGTTGTATGGGACCCATATAACGTTACGAGGTTTGAGACTTTAGCCGACGAAATAAATATTGGGGGACAATCTTACACAAATCGACCTAGCCCCAAACTAAGCAATGCTTCTACTATGGGTCTAGAGGACGATATACATACATTTATATAGATAAATACATAGAAAACATCCATTAGTCGGGAAAAAATACTCGTACTCATCACTCAATTATTTGCCATAACTAGGATTTCAACCCGGAACCTCTAGCTTCGTAGGCGGTGTCACTCTTACTAAGCCAAACGTGTCGTCAAAGGCTGACATACCCTCAGCATAAGAAAAGAATGCATAAATCGAACCAACGTCGACATCCAATAGTAACGGCATGTAAAGTGAAATCTCGAATAATTTCGCATAAACCGACCGTGTGCCTGGCAGTTCGATTTGGGCATGCTAATACTAACTACTTACAACCGAAATAGAAGCCTATATCGTCGGTATAGAGGTGAGTTTAAAATGGGGCCGTCGGTGTAAGCGGATTGTGACATGCCGTGGATTAGCTGTTGGGTGTATCGCGATAGTTGGTTTAAGTAACGTGTGCTTGGTTTTATAAACGGTTTAATCTTTTTAAGCCTTAAGCCCGTGTATCACCCACATGACATAGCTTAGATGCGACAGGCTGCTTAGGTTAAGTCGATTTTCGCTCATAGATTATAGCCTTAGAACTCCTAACCTAAATAAACGAGACAAACACACCTCGTTTGGGCGCATTTCGTTGGTTTTGATAAACATTGGGATTGCATAGCAAAAGGTTTAGTTGGGAATAAAAAACGTGTCACAAATTTATTGTGTACTGTTTACGATAAACTAGCTGTCCCGACAAACTTCGCTCCGCCCCAGGTATTTTTAATGTTTAAATGTTTTAAAAGTTATTCTGTTAAATATTCGCGGCCGAGACAAACCCAAATAACTGGCCAAGAGCATGTCGGACCATGCTCAGTGTAGGGTTCCATAGCCGTAACTATAAGGTAAAAAATACGATGTAAAAAATGTACAACAACAAAAGAGCGTATCTTCATAGCAATTACGTCCTTTTGTTGAGAAGCGCAGTTTATCGGCAATAACTCAAAAACGGTTAATACGATCTAGTTGAAAATAATTTTCGTTGAAAGTATTAATTAAGCGTTACCTTCGTCATTTTTTTCATATTTTTCGGACGCACGGTTTAGAAAATAGAGGGGGGGGGGACACAATTTACACAACTTTCGGAGCGATTATTTCCAAATACATTCACTTAATCAAAAACATTACTTAGGAACCTTATAGTGTTTTTTAAAGAGCTGTCGAACTATGTACCACACGTTAATATTTGCTGAAAAAATTTTTTTTTACTGTCTTTAACATGGATGGAGTGCCCCCCCTAAAAATATTTATTTTAATTAATTATATACCAAACTAAGTAGCGGCTTATAAAACACACCTATATTCCAAATTTCATCAATATCCATCATGTAGTTTCTGAGTAAAATGCCTGTGACATACGGACAGACAGACAGACAGACAGACAGACGGACGGACATGACGAAACTATAAGGGTTCCGTTTTTGCCATTTTGGCTACGGAACCCTAAAAATCAATAATCATAAAAATCGGCCCACCTGTTCCCGAATTACAAATGGTGTAACGACTTTGTTTTATGTATATCATAAAAAATTTAATCCATTCATTCAATTGGATGGTATTCTGGTAAAATTAGTACAAGACTATCTTTGGCGTCGTTAGCTGTTGGGAGTATCGCGTAAGGTACCTAGTTGGTTCGCAACGTGTGCATGGAATTTAGAAACGGTTTAATCTTTTTAAGCCCTGAGCCCGTTTCTCATAATACGAGTATGTGGCTTAGGTTAAGACACGGACAGAAGAAGATTAACATAATTTACATTTTCAGTAATATACACTTTCATTTTATAGTTTCCAGTAAAATGCCTGTGACGTACGGACGGACAAACGGACGTAATGAAACTATAAAGGTTCCGTTTTTGTCATTTTGCCTACTTAACTCTAAAACCGGGAAAAAGTGGGATGAATGCGGTACCGTAACGCTTAAAAACATGGTGAATAGGAAATCTAAATGCAATTTTTATATTTTATTCGCGTTCACAGAATATACCCAGTTTTTCAGGGCAAAAAATATTTTTACAACCGCGGTAAAAGCTACAATTTGCGATAGAAATTTTAAAAATGGCGTCGTGTTTCCGCTCGTCAATATTTGGCTTAGCTGTCTTGGCTGTTGCGAGTTGGCATTGTCTGATCTTGGCAGAGCGGCCAAGTGGTAGTGTCTCGGGAACTTTTATTTTTACAATGCAAATAAAAGGTGGCTTTTTGAATAAAATTTCCGCTGCTTGGTTTTGGAACGGATACTGGACGGGTGTTTTAGTTAATAGTACATTACATACCGAGGCCAGTAAAGTAAGAAATGTCTCAGATCACATGTAATTGTCGGCCAAGGCAAGCAACGGGAGATCGGCTTCGCCTCGGCCGACAATTACATGTAATCTGAGGCTTTCTTATTTACTGGCCAAGGTTTGTATACTATTTTTCTGTTCGACGGAGCCAGAAAGCGGCGTCTTCGTTTAGTGCATCGGCCGGCAAGGTAACGCTTTCCGGCCGGAGGAGAGAGAGGATGGTTTAATGACTAGTTTGGATGACTCATCGATGACGAAATTAGTATAATTATTAATTATTTAGGTTAAGTTCGTTTTTAGTTTCAGTGATGAAAAGCACTACGGCTTTCTGTGATATTTGGAGAGCGTGGTGTGAGGAGATCCAAATCCCGGAGCCGATGTAGTTTTTGTTATTTTAATAAAACACTTTGGTAATGCAAGGACGCGTTTAATCTTGATTGCGCACGGGAGAAGGAGGTGTTACCATACTAACAAATTACAATAAATATTAATTTGAACTTAATGTTGCCATTAACATTGTATGCAACAATATTAACGCTAAGTATTGACCCATTTTGCTACACTAATTGTTGCACTACTTTCTAAACACCCTTGTGATTTAATTATTTTGGTATATATTCATTTGTACCTATGTGTAATGTCTTTCCCGTACACGAGACAATAGTGTCCCGGCCCTTTGGGAGGCGTGCGCGGAGCCGAAGCCAACGCGTAGAGGCCCTTTCGACAATTTAATGAAAGGCAACGTGTATAATAACGTTATACACCCAGCGGATTCTGTCCCTGCCCGTGTCACGAGACGCACGCAGAGACAGCCCCCGCCAGATGCAAGGACTATTGTTGATTGATGGAATCTAACTTTACTGGGTTATGGTGGTGGAATTATGGACTAGCTACTGGGCTATGGATTGAGACATGACGGCGTCTGTCAGGAAAAGTGTCTCATGGCTTTCGCGGCACTGACAGACCGTGACTTGCCCTCCGCTGATGGGCCCCTGTTAAATAGCGACATTATGAGCAATGGCCCAGGGGCAACACCGCTGCCGAGGGCTGCAGGGTGTCGAGAGGTGTGCTGCGCTTTCTCCGAGGGTACTCGCGGCGTTATGCCTTTTATCACTTCCACGCCTGGAGCATATAGCTCTCGCGACTCCACTCTGGACGGCCGGTTAAGGCAAGCCAGAGGCGGAGGTCCTTTCACTAAATCCCATGACCCTCCCTAAGGACCCCCCGGAGCACTCGGGTACGTGGGGTCGCTACTCCCCAACAGCTCGCCACAAGCTGCCCTGCGTTAATGTAATGTAATGTTATTATTATTAAGTTACAGTGAGCATAGACGCTATAGCTGATCTATCAAAATATGTCTGTCGGTGAAGTCTCATAACTTTATAAGTTTATATATATTTTTTTAATTTCTTCTGTACTAAGATAATTCGGTTGTTTCCAAACCACATAACTACATCATCATCATCAGCCCGTTGCAGTCAAATGCTAGAAATAGGCCTCTCCCAAGGTACGCTACAGAGCCCGGTCTACTGCATGCATCCAAGCCTGACTAACTCGCGACCCATATTGGGCGTTGCGATATTCGGACCCGGTGGCCGGCCGTGGCGTTTCCTGGGGTCGAACCAGGTCGCAGCCGGACCACCATGAGTAGATCATCCAGTCGCTGCCGGCCCTCTTATATAAGTCGTTCCACCATCTGGCCAGAGGGCACATAGCTCTGGAAGTTAGTAGGTTGAAGTGGCAATGGGCTGGTCACATATGTCGCAGAACCGATAACCGCTGGAGTAAGCGCGTTCTGGAGTGGAGACGGCGTCTTGGCAAACGTAACGTGGGACGTAACTACATTTGGTAGTAAAATTGTGACGTTCCGCAGGTAAAGGTACCTTATGGAGGTTGTCGCTTGCGACCTTCTATCTTCACATCTTATAGTAATGAAGTAGGATACGACGCAAGCGACAACGTCTATAAGGTACCTTTACCCGCGAAACGTCATAATTTAACATTAATCTACATGCCTATTCACGGGTAGCTACTAAATTCTGCAGCTACAAAGAGCACAAACACTAATTGGTTCGCTTCTGGATTCAGGATGCGACTTGAAGCGAAATCAATCCTATCACTCCTCAAAACGGAATTTTAATTAAAACCTTTGCAGGTGAGCGCTGGTTTAGATCACGAAAAACTCTCCCACAGAATCGTGATAAAAACCGCACGGAAAAACGCTATTGCAATGCCATGGGCTAGAAAACTATCGTTAGCAATCTAATAATAATCTAATAATAATATCTTGTCTAATAATATCTTGCTCGAAGGTACTCCTATTAAGCGAGTTAGCAAATTTAAATATTTGGGTCACTGGGTCACCGAGGATCTAAAAGACAATTGTGATATTGAGAGTAGGGCTCCCGCTATCCGTGTTACACGTTGAAACGGATATCCGTGTTCTTAAGACCGACGGTACTAAGAACCCGGATTACACGAACCCGCCGGGTACCGGAAACGTGTCTCAGAAACGTTTCTTCGTGTTCACGGGTTGTCCGTGTCCGACGGGTACACGTGTATTTAAAACCGGCCCGAACGGGTACGAACCGAAACAGTTGGACTCAAGGCACCATGATCTACTATTTAATGCTGACTTCAAGTTCAGAAGAACTCTTTTGGCGTACGAATGTTTAATAATATGTAGTTTGTAACTGTGTTGGAAAATCATATTTAGCAAACTACTCAAAATATGTTTTTTATAATTATGAATCGAAGTAGGCATCGCTATTCTACATTGTCTGCTGTTTTTTATTCTAAATCTGCTCGTACCTAGTTTAGAAACTTTATTCTGATGTTCTAGTTTTGATTTTATAAAATTAAAAACTATTGCCTATCCTAAGTCTATTAATTAAAAACAACATTTTATTTATAATGATATATCACATATGTGGCGAATATGGTTTGCAGATATACTAAAATATCAATTAAAAATAACAGTTTAGAATATAATTATGAATTACTTCGCAAAAACAACAAACATCTGCCAATGGCGCAAAAAGATAAACGTAAGCGTCATTATCAAGTGATCGTTCACAACTGGATTTCACCCGAGAACCACAAAAGTCCATGTTACCTTACTTAACTTGCGATAACATTGCTAATTTCTTTAACAAAGATCCTAAAATTGCTAATCATTCAAGTTTACTTGAGTGGCTTTCACAATAGCGTTCAGGTAATAAAAGTGAACGCCAAACGCCCTTTTGTTCGCGCGTAACAAAGAAAACCATCATCACAAGTATGACTACCAATTATAAGATTTATGTCGTAGCAATAAGGTTAAAACGTATGCACAAAAAATTGCAACAAATAAATAATATAAGTAAATGTTCTCTATTTATTTGGAGCCGCTACGCACTATCTCTGGCAACTGTTATTGATTATTTCACATTTTAAGGACATTTGTTGATGTCACTTGTTAATCACATATTAACATTTATTTTTTGATTTTAAATTGTGTTAGGATTGATTAAAGCCTTTTACATAACAAGTAACATAATAATCAAAAACCCGGTCAAGTGCGAGTCGAACGCGCGCACAAAGGGTTCCGTACCATTTCAGTTTTTGTTGTTATAGCGGCAATAGAAATACATCGTCTGTTAAAATTTTAACTGTCTAGCTATCACGGTTCAGGAGATACAGCCTAGGGACAGACAGACAGACAGACAGTGTACTCTTAGTATAAAATTAAATTATAATAGGGTCTCGTTTTTACCCTAAAAAGTGCTAGTATTTGAACTTTGAAGTCTTATATAAAAATGTCTACCTACTCGTATTCTATGCAAAAACTACCTGCTCTTAAAAGGCCGAATCCTTAGCCCAATAAATTGTTTATTGACTTTCGGCTTTACATATATACTTACACCACGGAATAAGATATGCTCGAAACTTATAAATATTGTGTCTATTAATTTTTAGCTCGTACCACGATTCGTACCTTCGCTACTCGTCAAGGACGGATCCGGAGACACGGGTAAATAAGATCCGTTTCTACGGGTACCCGTGTACCCGTGGAAACGGATCTTAATTACACGGTTCCTAATTACCCGTGCGGAACGGGCTAGAAAACCGTGTCCGTGTTACTCAGAAACGGGTAATAGAAACGTTTACACGAAACCCGGACACGAGCGCGAGCCCTAATTGAGAGAGAGCGCAGGGCGCTGGCTGTCCGCTGCAATATGTTGGCCCGCCGTTTCTCACGCTGCACACAAGAGGTAAAAACGACGCTCTTTAAAGCGTATTGCCAATCGTTTTATACCTGCAGTATGTGGGTCAACTTTACGAAGCGGACATACAGTGACCTGCGAGTACAATATAACAACGCGTTCAGGGTGCTGATGGGGCTGCCGTGGCGCTGCAGCGCGTCGGGCATGTTCGCGGAGGCGCGCACCGATGGCTTCGCAGCCATTATGAGGAAACGGTGCGCGTCGATGCTCGCGCGGCTCCGCGGCACTTCCAACAGGGTCCTGAGCGTGTTCGTTGATCGCTGGGACTCTCAATTATTGCAATGGTGGATACGGATACAGAAGATCCGTTAATGTAATAAATATAAAGTTTTGTTTTGTGGCGTACTTACGCCTATTTTAATTTGTGGTCAATAATTTTATCAATAATTTATTAATTTTATTATTTATTGTGAAATTATGTCAAATGAAATTTTAGGAATGAATTTATATTTTTAATTGTTTGTTATGAAATTGCATGTTATAAAATTATGTTAATGAAATTATATTTTAAATTGTTCTTTATTATTTTATTATGTCAATTAATAATTATGTCAAATAATTTTAATTGTATAATTTACATCACTTGTTTTAATCTGTTGAAGTTATTATATCTTCATTTTATCCTGTACAAATAATTAATTTAACTTATTATGGATAATCAATTTATATCAACTTAATTAAATAATAATCTATAATCAAATCTACATTCTAAATAAATATTGTTTTAAAAATAATAATTTCATAGAAAGAAATTTGTATGTTGAAATGGACAAGCAAACTCATTTTTATTAGTAGATATTCGTGCGGCCTGGCGACAACTACGTCATGCGCTGGAGCCGGTTTGAAGCTACCGATGCGCCTGCGCCGGGCGAGATTCGCCCCCGCCCGCCAGTCCGTTCTTTCCTTACACTCGAGACGCATGTCGCTTGGCCGCTAACTAGCCTTTGTTTAAATAACGCGCTGTGTATAGTTTTAAGTGCTTTCGCTTTGTGCAATTTCTTCTTCTCCTTCTGACTATTTGAACTGTGCTTATAAATGCTTTGGTGTGTGCTTGCATAGCAATAAATGCTAAGTGTTAACAGTTTGGACGTTTAATTAATCCACCTGCAGCGATTCCCAGCAGTAAGTGAACTATCTTCACCGACCACACGCACCCACAACTACACTGGTGACCCCGCACAGAACACAGCAAAATGCCTGATGAAGCGAACAAAGGAGTACCGTTACAACATGGCGCGCAGCAGTTAACGGCCGAGTCATTTCGAGTTGGCGTTAGGATACCGCCATTTTACCCAGAGAAACCGGCACTATGGTTTGCCCAGTTAGAAGGCCAGTTTTCTTTGTCGAAAATAACGACGGACGAGACAAAATTTTATTACGCGATGGCGCAACTGGAGCCTCAATATGCAGCTGAGGTTGAAGATATAATTACGTCACCCCCGGCCACGGAAAAATACAATAAACTGAAGACGGAGCTGATTAAACGCCTTTCTGCATCGCGGGAGAGGAGAGTGCAGCAGGTCCTGAATCTTGAGGAGCTGGGGGACAGGAAGCCTTCGCAATTTCTACGGCACCTGCAAGGTTTAGCTGGTCCAGGCTTACCAGAAGACTTCCTGCGCACCATCTGGATCGGCAGACTACCCCAAAGGACACAGGACATCGTCGCAACACAATTAAAATCGACCTTAAGCGATTTGGCTGAGTTAGCCGACCGCCTCCACGACGTCGTTACACCAGTTCCGCAGGTAGCAGCAGCAGCACTGCCCTCCACTTCAACGGACCCCGTGGCGTTCCAGATAGCGGAGCTGAGCAGGCAGATGAGGGCACTGGACGCCAAGGTTGGTAGAATGTCCCGACCCAGTGGTAGATCGTCGAGCCACTCACGTCAAAGGTCCGCTTCCGGTTCAAAACGGTCGAACTCAAACTACCGGAAGTTCCCTACTTGTTGGTACCACCATAAATTTGGAGAGCAGGCCCGCAAGTGCATCAAGCCGTGTGACTACAAGTCGGGAAATGCGTCGGGCAGTCAGTAATGGCGACGGGCGGCTGTCCGAACACAGGTCGCTTATTCGTCGTGGACACAAAGACCAAAGTTCCGTTTCTGGTCGACACCGGAAGTGATTTGTGTGTGTTTCCGCGTTCGAAATTAAGGGATCGTAAGCATCCGACGAACTATAATTTGTGCGCCGCGAACGGTACCGTTATAAACACGTACGGGTATGTGCATCTAGTGCTCAATATAGGTTTGCGCCGCGACTTCACTTGGCGATTTATTGTAGCGGACGTCACAAGGGCTATAATAGGTGTTGATTTTTTATCTCACTATAATATTGTTGTTGATTGCAGGAACCAACGTCTTATAGATGGTAATACAACACTCTCGACCCCGGCTTTGCCTGCTCAAGCGTCTGATGTCATTTCCTCAGTCAAGGTTGTAACTGGTGAGTCTGTTTACCACACTATACTACAGGAATATCCCGACATCACTCGCCCATCTGGCATACACCGCGACATTAAACACTCTACTGTACATCACATCCGTACTGAGCCAGGACCTCCTGTGCATAGTTCACCCCGTAGGTTGGCCCCTGACAAGTTGCAGATTGCTAAGGAGGAGTTTTCATCTATGCTTTCTAGTGGTATAGCCAGACCCTCCGAATCCCCTTGGGCCTCACCCCTACACTTGGCCCCTAAGAAGGATAATGGTTGGAGGCCATGTGGAGATTATAGAATGCTTAACGCCCGGACTATACCGGACAGGTATCCTATACGACACATCCAGGATTTCGCTCACAACATCTCTGGTTGTCGTGTTTTTTCGACAATCGACCTTGTAAAAGCTTACAATCAAATCCCCGTCAACGTCGATGATATCCCGAAGACTGCAATCACGACGCCGTTCGGTTTATATGAGTTTCCTTTCATGACCTTCGGATTACGTAACAGCGGGCAAACGTTTCAGCGCTTCGTGGATGAGATGTTACGGGGACTTGATTTTTGCTATAGTTACTTGGACGACTTCTTAGTCTTCTCGCAAGACGAGAAAACCCATGAAGACCATCTTCGGCAGGTGTTCGCGCGGTTGCAAGAGTACGGAATGGTAATTAATACCTCAAAGTGCGTTTTTGGAGCTGCAGAGGTCACTTTCTTAGGCTACCGTATCTCTGCTGAGGGTACCAAGCCGCTGCCTTCCAAGGTCGAGGCGATCAACAACTTTCCCGCGCCAAAGAACGTCAAGGAGCTCAGGCGATTTTTGGGTATGCTTAATTTTTACCGCAGGTTCATTCCCAGTGCTGCCCAGCACCACGCTCCTTTGAACGCTCTCTTAGCAGGCTCGGTGAAAGGCTCTCACCCAATCCAGTTCTCTTCGGCGGAGCACGACGCGTTCGAGCGTTGCAAGCAGGATCTGAGCCAAGCTGCTTTGTTAGCTCATCCAGATGCGCATGCTAAGCTCTGCATCGTGACAGACGCATCTGACGTAGCCATGGGCGCTGTGTTGCAGCAGTTCAACGACGAGAAAGGTTGGGAGCCATTAGCTTTCTTCTCGCGTAAGCTGAGTCCTGCTCAACAAAAATATTCTCCTTACGATCGGGAGCTGCTGGCGATTTACGAGGCGATCAAGTATTTTAGGCACATGGTTGAAGCCCGCGACTTCAGGATTTACACGGACCATAAGCCCCTATGCTTTGCCTTCCACTCGCGCAAGGAGAATTGCTCACCCAGGCAGTTTCGTCACCTGGACTTTATATCGCAGTTCAGCACGGACATCAGGCACATTTCGGGTAAGAACAATGTCGTAGCCGATACTCTCTCTAGGGTCGAGGAAATCACACAGCCAGTAGACGTCAGCAATCTGGCTGCAGCTCAAAGCACCGATCCAGAGTTAGAACAGCTATTGACGGGTAATAACTCGTTGTGCCTGACAAAAGTTCGGATACCTGGAACTGACGCTGAGCTGTACTGCGATGAAAGGACAGACATTTTAACTCCAAGGCCGTATGTCCCAGTCACGTTGAGGCGTCAGGTATTCGAAAGCCTCCATTCGTGCAGCCACCCAGGTGCCAACGCGTCGGCACGACTCGTCGCCGAAAGGTACGTTTGGCCAGGAGTAAGAAAAGACTGTCGAGAGTGGACCAAGAGCTGCTTGGCTTGCCAGCGTTCAAAGGTCACTCGGCATGTCTCAACACCACTCTCAACATTCAAGATACCCAAGGCCAAGTTCTTGAATATCCATATCGACCTGATCGGACCGCTGCCACTTTGCCAAGGTTTTAGGTATTGTCTCACCGCCATCGACCGTTTTACGCGTTGGCCTGAGGCATACCCATTACAGGAGATTACCGCCGAATCAGTCGCCCAGTCTCTGTTGAACGGGTGGATCGCTCGATTCGGATGCCCAGTAGACATCGTGACAGACAGGAGACGGCAGTTCGAATCCGCCCTCTTCAAGCGGCTGTCCGACTTAGTAGGTTTTACTCACAAGCGTACCACTGCTTACCATCCCGCCTGTAATGGCATGGTGGAAAGGTTCCACCGCCAGCTCAAGGCGGCCATTACTTGTCACGCCAACAGCACCTGGGTCGAGTCTCTCCCACTGGTACTGCTAGGTGTAAGAAACGCGTTTAAGGAAGACCTCCAAGCTTCATCCGCTGAGCTAGTCTACGGACAGCCCTTGAGGATGCCTGGTGAGTTTTTCAACCCAGACGCCAACGCTATTCCTGACGTGACGGACTACTTGTCTCGGCTTCGCTCGTTCACAAAGAACTTGCAGCCGACGCCTGCTTCCCGCCACGTAAGTCAGCGTCGTACGTTTATGTTCAACGATCTGGCAACATCGTCTCATGTGTTTCTCAGAGACGATACTTTGTGCAAGTCGTTGAAGCCAGCGTACACTGGGCCTCATAAAGTGCTGCAAAGGGGACCTAAAATATTTACATTACTTTTAAACGGTAAGTCTGTGACAGTATCTGTAGACCGCGTCAAGCCAGCCTACATACTGCACGACACACAAACCGCACTCACTACACGTACACAAAACAACATTCACAAAGACGCCACCAAGAGTACAACAATGAATGAGGATAATGGCATTAGACGTACACGGTCGGGACGTGTAGTACATTTTCCTAACTATTATCGCCCTTAGACGGTCTCTGGAGGGGGGTGATGTGGCGTACTTACGCCTATTTTAATTTGTGGTCAATAATTTTATCAATAATTTATTAATTTTATTATTTATTGTGAAATTATGTCAAATGAAATTTTAGGAATGAATTTATATTTTTAATTGTTTGTTATGAAATTGCATGTTATAAAATTATGTTAATGAAATTATATTTTAAATTGTTCTTTATTATTTTATTATGTCAATTAATAATTATGTCAAATAATTTTAATTGTATAATTTACATCACTTGTTTTAATCTGTTGAAGTTATTATATCTTCATTTTATCCTGTACAAATAATTAATTTAACTTATTATGGATAATCAATTTATATCAACTTAATTAAATAATAATCTATAATCAAATCTACATTCTAAATAAATATTGTTTTAAAAATAATAATTTCATAGAAAGAAATTTGTATGTTGAAATGGACAAGCAAACTCATTTTTATTAGTAGATATTCGTGCGGCCTGGCGACAACTACGTCATGCGCTGGAGCCGGTTTGAAGCTACCGATGCGCCTGCGCCGGGCGAGATTCGCCCCCGCCCGCCAGTCCGTTCTTTCCTTACACTCGAGACGCATGTCGCTTGGCCGCTAACTAGCCTTTGTTTAAATAACGCGCTGTGTATAGTTTTAAGTGCTTTCGCTTTGTGCAATTTCTTCTTCTCCTTCTGACTATTTGAACTGTGCTTATAAATGCTTTGGTGTGTGCTTGCATAGCAATAAATGCTAAGTGTTAACAGTTTGGACGTTTAATTAATCCACCTGCAGCGATTCCCAGCAGTAAGTGAACTATCTTCACCGACCACACGCACCCACAACTACAGTTTGTTTTCTTTCTTTGTGTACTAACATTATTTATAAGTTTATGTTTGTTACTAACACTTATGGGCTTAAAGCCTGAAATAAACTATTTGAATTTGAATAATAAATATGGTCTTCTGACAGTTGGTCCGTGACATATTTATAGTCGGGGCTAATCTAAATCAATTATTGTTATAATTAGCGATTATGATTGACGGTGGCTAATATATTCATTTTATGACCATATAAACTATAGTAGATATTGATTTTTGATCAGAAATCAATGCTATATTTTTTAACCGACTTCCAAAAGAAGGACGGTTCTCTATTCGTCTGTATGTTTTTTTTGTATGTTTGTTACGCGATTACTCGAAGATGGCTGGACCTCTGATCTGATGATGGGATCTTGGAGAAACCGAGGGAACTCTTCAAATATTAGAGGCACACATATAGTGATTTCGGTATTTTTCGTAGTTTCTTGTCCATTTCTTATTAGCAATAAGTTTTTAGTGTTAACCGACTTCAAAAAAGGAACAAATGTTAATGTAGGTTTCTTCCCCGATTACTTAAAAACGGCTGGACCGATTTGGAAAATTATTTTTTTTTTTGAAAGGGTATACTTCCGAGGTGATTCCATTGCAACCAAATCAGGATCTGATGACGGGATCTTGGAGAAATCGAGGGAACTCTTCAAATATTAGAGGCACACATATAGCGATTTCGGTATTTTTCTTAGTTTCTCGTGCATTTCTTATTAGAAATAAGTTTTCAGTCTTAACCGATTTCAAAACAAACAGCAATTTTTATGTAGGTTTGTTACCCGATTACTTGAAAACAGCTAGACCGATTTGGAAAAATGTTCTTTTAACTAAATAGACTTAAGTCTATTTGGTTAAAACAATATTTTACAGCGCCACTAAAAATTTAAAAATAAAGTAAATTTAAAAAAAAAACCTTAAGTGGAATCTTAATGAAATCCTTAAGTTATACCTAGTGCCTGGTAAAATTTGGATACTAGAACAAAAATCGCCTTGTATCATAACTTAAATAGCTTTTTATGGTCGTATATTTTTAAGCTGTGACGATGCTTTTACCGCGGCCAGTAATGTGTTTTTAATAAAACGCGAGTGGAAATGTTTGTGTTAGAGCTCGCGTTTCGAATGTCGAATACATAACCATCACTACCTATATCGTTACCTAAAGGGCTTAAGCGCCACTATCATCAATGGCATTTACGCCCTATGAGTTTAAAGGTATCGATATGTGGAGATAATGAACATGCATTTGGAATATTTCCGCAGCAACTGCCAGTTATAATGGAGTTTTTATGCAACTGTTTTTGGGAATTTCTTTCCTGTGCTCGGAGCAATAGCCCAATATTTTCAATTATTTTATGATTTTTGTGTAGAGCTCAGTAATGTATTTAAGTCATGATTTCGTATTATTAGATTGTCTGGTTAAAAAACGAAATAATAAACCAAAGAACGATAAGAACGGAAAGAGTACCGGTATTTTTGTATGGAGCAAATACCGGTTTCCGAGCCCTAGCTCGGAGCTCGCTAAGAGATGTATTGTATTTGTTCCGAACCCAGCCGAAGTCGGGTTTTGAATTGTACCCTGATACCAGGGACTAAATCACATCTAGGAGTTAAAACTAAAATCTATAACCTAAGGTTCAATACTCACCGACTCCCTGGCTTCTTCGCATCAACACAGTTAGAGTCTGGGTTTTTTTTTTAGAATCTGACAAACTCTCAACCCTTAAGGTGGTTTTCCACCGGCAGGGCGAGACGAGACGCGACGCGGATTGAATTGAAATTTGTATGAAATTTTCAATCCAATCGCTTATGGGCATAGCGATTTTCGGACCGGGTGGTCGGCCGTGGCGTTCCCTGGGGTCGAACCAGGTCGCTAGCCGGACCAACCCGAGGGGTCGGACTGGGTTGGTGCCGGGGGCGCCTGGGGTCGAACCAGAGTCTGGGGTCTAAAGTCCGTCAAAAGTCAAAGTTACCGTCAAAAGACCAGCTCCAAGTTAGCCGGTTCCGCAGCTGCAGGCGTCGCACGCGCAAAACAACTCGTCAGGATTCCAACATTTCGTCCATCAGCACGTAGGTACAATCGAACCAACTGAATCATGACCCACCATAAGCTCATTTTGCTAAAACTCCTAAATGCAAATAGGTCGAAATTTGCTTAAAGATAGATTTCCATGGTGAGGAACTTGTTATCATTTTATTAGACACTGACATTTATGGAGTGCACTTTCACTGTATTCCGAGTTCCGAGATATATTCTATTCGCGTGATTTTTTTCGTATGCCATAGGCTTCCTCACTTGAGACTATAATCCGAGCTCTCTGTTCTTTTAAATTGGCCATCATTTAAAATGATTAAGCATTTTACAATTTAGTTTCTATTCTTTCACATTGACTGACAACTGATAACTTGACATTTGACGCACATTTAGAACATTGTATTTATGAAATATTATTTTTCCATCATCAAAAAGTTAAGGTTATCTAAGCGAGAGCTAGCTCGAGATTCAAACATTGACTGTAAAATGTGTTTCTATTGCAATGATAACAAAGGTTAAAATTGTCTCCGACCTATATTGACGTAATTTTGCTAGGATCTAAAACGTCCTAAGTGTGTCGATAGACCTTACAAGTTGGAAAGTTTCAAACGAATTGTCAGCAAAGTGGGTCATGATTCAGTTGGTTCGATTGTACAAAAGGGGGATTCTATCACTTAGGGCTCCAACAAATTACTGTGAGGTTTGTACCATGATATACAAACTTCACCGTCTTGAGTGACAGACTGGCAGCTTTTGGGAACTATGCATTTGAATTTAATAGAATACAGTCTGTCTCTCTCTAGTTGATAAAGAAATGTTGGAGTTGTAATTGAGATCTAGGACGCGGCACTTGAATAAAATATATAGTCAAAGTATTCTGGTCCACCCTGACATTACTCCAAATTCGAATTAAACAATGGGTCGCTCCAAAAGTTAATGAGACAGTGTCAAACTGACATGTGCTGTCATATGAAAAGTCTTGAGCCGTTCGGAAACGCGGTGGCCTTAAGAGTATTACTAGAATTTACCCGCAGCTTCGCCTATGTTCTTCTTATTGCCGTTATCATGTCAAGGGATCTCTTTAGCGGGATTAAAAGTATCATTATGTTTCAATCCAGGACTTCGTCTATTTGTATGCCGATTTTCATTCCAATCATTTTATCAACAAAGTTCAGCTTTTTTTACAACAACATAAAAGATTAAAAAAAAACATTGATTACAACTTACTGACTAAATGAAAATTAAATCCAGCGTCACGTCATCTCGACTCCATCCCCAACTGCCCACAGACTAAACCTTGCGAGTACTGTGTTCCATTGGACACTCCGCGCTAGTATTCGCACTCTCATCATTATGTAAAACCAGTCCTGTACCTATTTTTGACAAACAAAGGTACTGAAACATTTGCTTAAAATAAGTATGCTTATAAGCATGCTTATTTTAAGCAAATGTGTCAGTACCTGCGGCGGTGGCAGCGTTTGATTTTTAAGCATGTTCGAAATAAGCTTGCTTATTAGTGGCAATGACTAGAGACACATGCCACTAATGAGCACTAGCTCATTAGTGGCATGCTTTAAGCAAGCAAATGTGTCAGTACCTTAAAAGTAATTCTTATTCGTAGAGTTGATCCAGCCCCCGTCCACCCGAATCAGCCTTATTAAATATTTTCCCTACTGATTATGTGTGGGACTGAACTTGTGACACATGCTATATTACTCGTATTTGCAAGAGCTATGCATGTGTGTAGTACCGGGCTTGTGTCGTCTTTTGTCATTTGTCATCCGTAGTGCAGAGACTCGGCGACGAGGGTTTGATCGCATTAAAAACACATCCTAGATAGCGCCGAGACGCCGCGAGACTTATTGTGTCTCGCGAAAGCTAGGTAGAAACAAACAGAGGAGAGAATCAGATATTCTTACAGTTTTACTTTATTTTTAGTAGTAAAGAAAAAGCTATAGTGTCAAATAAATTTCTCACGTCAGTAAGTTTGTAACTAATCACAGATTTTTATCCTTTAAACGATATGCAACCTATCTGAAAATTTCATCTATTCAAACTATGAATATTTGTCATAAATGACTTTAGACCAAACATAGTAATCATTAGGTTGGTCAGCAACACCACTTTGAATGACTTCGATTTTAAAAAGTGGTCGTTCTGGGACGTGGTACTACATTATCGTGACGTTTTGTATAATCCCGAAATCCCGGAATCTACATTATTGAAATCAAAATTTTAAGAAGCCGATTCCATATTTGCTTCACTTTTTCCGAGATTTTGCCAACTTTAGGTATAAAGGCATTGGAATTTCCGATGCCTGATTATAAGGCTGCAACCCCACTGATTTCACATTCATAGAATTGTTCTCCAAGAAGGACGACGAAAATGGACAAGTGTGGCCTACGGGTGTACAGAGGGTCCAAGCGTGAACTCCAAAAAAATCTGACTTTTCATTCTTCCATAATGAACTCTTGATATGATGAATGGTCCGCCTAAACTATAATAGTTAGGTATATAGTGCTCAACCAAATGTCGTAGAGGACCCTAGGCGAGGAAAGAAACTCATCATTATTTTTTGGGCCCCTGATTCGGAATATCGAAAAATTTTATTAAATAAAAAAAAACATTTGTATCTCCATTTTTATAGGTAGCTAGTTCAAGAAAAACTGTATGGCGGTTAGTTTAGTAGGAAGAAATAAGTTTGTGTTACGATTTTTGCAAATTTTCTAAAAAACTGTGCAAGTTAGGAAAACCGTTATATTTTTCCTGTAATATTTAGGGTGATATTAATAATTGGTAATTATTACAGATTTTTCTGTTCAGTAACTTCGAAGATCATATTTTTTGAACATTGTTCATCCTAAATCAAAAAGTGATTAAGAAAAAAAATTAAAATGGTTTTGAAATCTACAAATTAAGCCTTCTACCTCCCATTTCGGCCCCCTTTAAAAAAATACCAAAAAGGAGGAGACTCCATATCATGTCATGTCCATGTTCCGCCGTCCAGGCGTGTCCCGCGGGACGCTCGTTATACGGGACACAAAGATTTTCCGTCGGGTCATTTGTGTCGGTGAAAGGCTCGGACGTCTTTATTTTGGTATCTCATGAATGCCAAGTTGGGTCTAGTCCAATTAACTTATCTTGCTTGGTAAACAATGAATCCTACTAATATTATACGATAGGTAGTTAATAAATTTCGTTTTTGGGCCCCCCCCTCCTTGTCGGCGCCCAGGGCACTTGCCCTGCCTGCACCACCCTCGCTACGCCACTGACGGGGGCAGAAGAAGAAAGTATAGGGAACGTGCACGACTACGGTGCTGCCAACTGGTGCCGCCAATCTAAATCATGTACCCTCTCATGCTGGGGCCACATTGACGAAAACGCCGTTAATTTTAGCGTAGAAGGACGATTAACGTCAGTGTAGCTACGACTTACTACATTTGACATTGACACTTAGATATTGACATTGACAGCTTGATTTGACAGGGGCGATAGTTTCTTTTATTGTCCGCCCGTGTCTCTTTTGTTAGTGCTGCCACCTATACTTCGTGCACGTTCCCTATAGCGTCAAATGAATCTCTCGCGTCAGTAGGTTTGTAATAAATCACAGATTTTTGTCCTTTAAAGGTCTCTGCCCACTGCCCCGTATCATATTTGACGACCGCTTTAGCTTAGTTGGTAGTGACCCTGCCTACGAAGGTCCTGGGTTCGAATCCCGGTAGGGGCATTTATTTGTGCGATGAGCACGAATATTTGTCCTATTTGTTGTATTCCTGAGTCATGGATGTTTTCTATATATTTAAGTATTTGTATCTATTAAATATATCGTCGTCTAGTATCCATAACACAAGCCTTATTAAGCTTACTATGGGGCTAGTTCGATTTGTGTAAGATTGTCCCCTAATATTTATTTATTATTATTATTTATCATATCATGGCCGTACTATGAACGTGTAGGCAAAATAAATATTCTTTGTGTTGAAAAGTATGAGACCATGCCCATTAGCACGTTCCGTCACCGACCGGCATTTGTCGGGCATTTCTCCAGATATATGTCTGCGACTCATTCATCTCATAAATTTAGTATGAAAAAGGGCCAGATGAATGAGGTGGCCGCAGACATATTTCTGGAGAAATGCCCTGTCATACCGTGCCAGATACGTTCATAGTACGGTCATGGCATTATACGGTGTAGTGGGCAGAGTTCTTAAACGATATGAAACCTATTCGAAAATTTCATCTACTCAAATTATGAATATTTGTCATAAATGACTATAGACTCGAACATAGTAGTAAACATTCAGTTGGTTATCAATTATAATACAGGGTGACTTCAAATTGGTAATACAAAATGAATGTTTTACATACACATCCCCTAAAATTAGCCCCTCAATTAAGTCTCATACTTTTAAAATAATCAGAAGTATGTTTTTTTAATTATTGATTTATCCCATTTTTGTTGGCTTAACATGGTTATCCTACCATAATAATAAATAAAATAAATAAATAAAATAAAATAAAATGTGTATTTATTTAGGTATAAATAAACCCATTGATACAAATTATATCACAATTACAATTACAACAATTAACAATTAATTAAACAATTATTAAAATTACAACAAATTAAATTATCACTTACAATAAAAATTAATTAAATTACATTACATTTACAAAACAAAGAACAAACAAACAAAGAATTTTAATAAACGTTTCAAGATTTTCAAATGAACACTTTCCTCTTTGGTTATCCGTCACATGCTGCAATATTAAATTATGTCATGCCTAGTATATTTAACTGTAAGTGACATTGTAATATATATCAATAAAATAAATAAATATTTATGAAGAAAACGTGTTTTGATTAGTAATTGTCAGTTGTCAAAGAAAATACGAGTGACAGGTATGACACTTAGGTATTTAATGGAGTGTAACCAAACTTTAGGACTTTAATTATTTGTTTTGTTAGAAAATTAGCAATAATTTATTTAATACAGCAAATTTTAACATAGGGGTTAATGTGTTACACTACATGGCATTAACTGAGCCATAATCAAGTGTTTTGTATTACCAATTTGAAGTCGCCCTGTATATCGTCATTACTTTAAAAGCAAAACAGACCGTTCCAAACAGCATTTCAACAGACATTAATTTAGAAAATTGACGTAAAATTTTCCAGGTGTCTCTACGTTTGCGGAGTTTAAAAAAATCACAATAAAGAATCGAAGAAAGACGGCAAACAATCCTTTGTGTCGCTTCGAGCTGAACGCCGACAGATGGACGGACAAATGAGGCGTCGTTGTGTATAGTGGAGTCGTTTGTATTGTGCTGGTTTTATCGTCTAGATTTATCCCGAAGCTGTCTTTAGTCTGAGATAAATAAGACATTGTTAAAATTCATGACATCCAGTGTTCGTGGGACTTCCATGCAAAATTATACTTTAACCGACTTCATAAAAAGAGGAGGTCTCAATAGAGCTAAATAACATGAAATGTGTTTTAGCGTTTTTCGCTCTACGGTAGCACATAACCCATCGTGTGCAAATCCAACTCCCATTTGACCGGTTTTTTGTATATTCATAGAAATTTTGTTTCATTGGAATACATTTTAATATTAGGATTATAATTAATGCAACTGATACATAATGAGGGACCTTAAAACGCGAGTGTGGATCTACACACATATTGTAAGCTCTGTATGATGTGTTCAATAACCGCAAATTATTTTTTTTCTATCACAATCAAGTAACGTGGGAGAATTGTAAAAATTGTTTACAACTGACATTTCATTCCCAATAAAACGTAATTTCTACTAATCTTAGACTTGAGGTCAAATCAAATTGCCTTGTTTGAGATGTTCGAAATTTGGATGTCATAATTGCATCGAATTCGATGTTATAATGAAGCAATAATAACATTTTCACACATAAGAAATTTGTTCTAACAAAACAGTTTATCTTTATGCTGGTTGTAGTTTGCGATTTTGAACGCATTGTAGGGTTTACGATATGTGTGTAGATAAAAATACTTATACCAAAAAAGCCACAAAGCGAACGACCGCCAAATTGTATTGAAGAACATACTTAATCAATCAATTTCTATCAATACAGCTCTATCTCGAGTATCCATTTCTCGACTGTATCTCTGTCAACTCGGAGAGCAATAAATCAACGGTCGACAGAGCGGCGAGGACTCTACATAGCGACCGATATTGTACTCGTACAACGAACTGACTCTATCTTGTCCTAGCGGTTTTTCCGTTTCTCTCGAGGCATTATTTTACATTTTATAGGCTTGCTCATGCATGATTCCAAATATGTATGATGGTAAGCATTAACAATCAGAATCAGAAAATGTTTATTGCCATAATATAAAAATAATACGTTACATACAACAAAAAAAAAAATATTAATAAACTAAAAATGTTTACATTGTCTTAGTATAAGTTTGAATTGTAATGTTCTTTTGGTGTGTAATAAAGTAATATTGTATTGTATTGTAAAAACAAAGAACAAGGAAAAAAACACAAATCATAATATGGCAATGGTTACCAACCTCAGCGAGGAAGCCCAGCGCTGGTTTTTAGATTGGGCCCAGAGAGGGCGGGCTCCCATATTATGTCAGGTACTTAATGTGCAGGTTTACTCATGAATCTCATGATTCTCTCCCTCAACGGAGCGGAGCAATAAATCAACGGTCGACAGACAAGGACTCTACATAGCGACCATCGATATTGTACAACGAACTGACTCTATCTTGTCCTAGTGGTTGTTCCGATTCTATCGTAGCTTTTTTTACATTTAATGGATTTGCTCTTGGCTCCGCTCAAGCTTGTTGATAAGCATTAGACGAACCGATTAGCTCAGTGGGAGTTGCACCGCCTATGAAGCTAGAGGTCCCGGGTTGAAATCCAAGTAAGGGCAAATATTTGTGTGATGAGCATGACTATTTGTTGCTGAGTCATGGATGTTTTCTATTTATTTAAGTATGTATTTATCTATATAAGTATATATAGCATCGTCTAGTACCCATAGTACAAGCATTGCTTAGTTGGGACTAGCTCGATTTGTGTCGGATTGTCCCCCAATAGGTCAAATGCAAACCCAT
This sequence comes from Eudemis profundana, assembly GCA_947034925.1. Lineage (NCBI taxonomy): Eukaryota > Metazoa > Arthropoda > Insecta > Lepidoptera > Tortricidae > Eudemis > Eudemis profundana. The sequence continues at coordinate 24,106,472 of OX344803.1, forward strand.
ACAAATTTAAATTAATTTACCATACAATAAACTATCATTTACCATAGAAATATACCAAACAACCATTACAGTTACTTAGGTTCGAACCCCTCATTCGTAAAAATTGGGTACTCACGGCATTCGAAAACAATGGGCCATCCTTTCAAGTAAAGTAGAAAATCAGCTTTAGTACTTGCACCCAGCTGTCGATACATTCCTCAGCTGTAAGTATATATGTAGCGAATCTGTCTTCACCAATGGAGACAAATCCCGCGATAAATCAGACGCGAGCCGTTGTTTAGAGTGTAAAAGCGAAGTTCAACATCTACACAGTGCAAAGTTACTATTAAGTAAAGTCTGACCTTCAAAGACCATCATTCATCATCATTTCAGCCATATGACGTCCACTGGTGGACACAGGTCTCCTCAATAGACTTCTACGTGGGCCCGATAGAAGCGACCCGCATCCAGCGAGTCCCCGCAACCCCGCAACCCTAACCAGGTCGTCCGACCACCTTGCGGGCGGCCGTCCCACGCTGCGCTTGCCTTGCCAGTAAGTGGTCTCCACTCGAGAACATTTCTGCCCAAATATAATGTTCATCAAACATTACTTTAAATGGTAGCCGAGTGGTTCGGACATGCGCCTCTCAAGCAGAGGTCGTCGGTTCGAATCCTGGCTCGTACCAATGAGATTTTCGGAACTTATGTACGAAATATTATTACATATTTACCATTAAATTTTCCGTGAAGGATCGTGACGAAATCCGCGAAGAAATTCAAAGGTGCATGTATGTGAAGTCATACAGTGCATACTAAATACAGCGCATTCACCCTCGTCTATGAGAGTGCCGGTGCCCAGCAGTGGGACGTATACAGGGTGGAAAAAATCTGTGGGCCCTGGAGGGGAAGGGGTTTTTAAAAAGAAATAAAACTGCATTAAAATATTTCCTAAGATTCGCTTGTCTCACCCGGGAATCGAGCGAGCTAAAAAATTAGTACTCATAATTTTATTCTACTAATCGATAGGAATATTGTTCAGGATAAAATCTCTCTAATAAACATTCGGTCTTACAAGTAAAAATGATCGTGAAATCTATCATTTTATTTTACCATCAATTCCATTACAAAGGCCAAGAGAATTAAAAAAAAAACTTTGAATGCAGTTTTGTTTCTTTTTAAAAATAAAGAAATGTTTCCTTTCAGTAAAATCAACTAACTAAAGGATTTAAGGTAGTTCCTCTCCAGTGCCCATAGATTTTTTCCACCCTGCCCTGTATAGGCTGATGATGACCATGATTCCTGATAATCGCATTTGTTCATTGAAATGTCGCAGCCAACTGGTTTAGTTAGCCATTCCGTTAGCTGCCTAGACTTTTCATTAAACACACTCCTTAGTTTAGGTTAGGTTTGTTAGTCAGCTTGTGTCCCTTAAAGCAGAAATAGGAGCACCGCGCAGCGGGGCTTCGTCGGCCTGCTGGCGGGTCATAATTTAGTGAAAATCCTAGGCAGTTAACCAAATGGCTAACTAAACCAGTTGGCTGCGACAGAAATATAATAAGTATGGAAGCGTAACTATAGAACTACACTAGTAGATACTCTTGAAGTCTTGAAGAAACTATAGCTTCAACTTCAAATGAATTCCTCACGTCAGTAGGTTTGTAACCAATCACAATATTTTGTCTTTTAACCGATATGGAACCTTTTTAAAATGGCGCCTTCTCAAACTTGATATTAATAGTTGTCATAAATGACTTTAGGCTCAAACATAGTAAACATTAAGTTGGTTATCAGCGCCACTGATACATAGGTCGTATTAATTTTAAAAAGTGGGCGTTATGGGGCAAATTTCATCGTCATTTTTGCTGGGCGTTATCGTTCTATACATTATATTTCAATGCATTTGTTACGTTCGGCGCATTTACCAAAAGTATGTAAGTAGGGAATGCAATTACCGGTAATTTACCGAACTTTAGTATGAAAAGACGGTAAATTTACCGGTAATTTACCGGTAATTGCATTCCCTATATGTAAGCTCTAAAGTGCATTCCATCAAGTGGCGAACTCGGCACACTTGACTGACAGTTTAAACGGCAGTTTTAACTGCCACGGAGCGCTGTTAGTTTAGCTGCAGTTGCCTGTAATTAGCTGTGTAGTTGCCTATCTCTGCGCAGTGAAATTTGGCGCAGGTCATAAGAGCTAGCGGGAGTAGTTAGTGCGAGTTTCAACTGTTATGGAGCGCTGTTATTTTAGGTGCAGTTGTCTGTAATTAGCCGTGTAGTTACCTATCTCTTCGCAGTGTAATTTGGCGCAAGTCATAAGAGCTAGCAAGAGCTTTTAGTGTGTGTTTCTGTTATTTTAGCTGCAATTGTCAGTAATTAGTTGTGTACTTATCTATCTCTGCGCATTGTAATTTGACGCAAGTCATCAATAGCGCGAGTGGAAAGTTTTTTTTAGCTTGTACATGTTAGCTCTTTGGACTGTCACAACAGTCAGACTACGTGACGACAGGCTTGCGCTGTGTAATTTGGCGCAGGCCATAAGAGGCAGCGGAGGCGGATAGTCAGAAATTAGAGTCACTAGCTAGAAATAGTAATTCCAACAGTTCGCAGCACGTTGGCTAAAGGTTTTTTTTTTATTCGAAAGTGGATGTCAAAGTCTTGTGGTGTTTGTTATTGGTCGATTTTGGCACTTGATGTCAAATAAATAAACCATTATTTCTAGAAATCATGTGAGTTTTAACTGTTATGGAGCGCTGTTAGTTTAGCTGCAGTTGCCTTAATTAGCTGTGTAGTTTCTATCTCTGCACATTATAACATGTCGCAAGCCATAGGTGGTAGCGGGAGCGAGTGGCATAAGTAATGATGATGATCGCTACAGCAGTCGTAATTTGAGTTTTTTTTGTAATGAGGTGATGTTAGTGAGCTGTAATTGGTTTTATGGAATTCTACTAAAGGAGGATCGAATCTTCGTGTATCTATCAAATTTCAATTAATGTAACCATTAAGAGTGGGCATACACCGATAGAAATAAAATAATAAGTAACACCTCATTCATTATATTATAACGAAACCAGACCTAATCGCGTAAAAACATGCTATTACCTCGACGTTTCGGACGTGCCATGACCTCCATGGGCGCGAAGGGACCCCCTTGCTCCCCCTTTAACGACCATTTAATAAAATGAGTGAAAATAGTTAAATTTTAAATCAATAATTTAACACCTCAGTTTCCGAATCTAAACCGCTATTCTCTTTCAACTTGCACTTAAACATAAACTTATGAATATGCAACCTATTCTATATGCATAGCGAGCTGCATTATTAACCTGCGCCGTTGCAACTTCGCTTTTATGTACATAATATTAATGCTCATTTTACGAATGCCTTGCCCTAGTTAGTGCTACACTGACGTGAATAAAGAGGTTTACTATTGGATCGCATAAATTTAAAAGGCATAATGCATCATTTCGCATAATTCATCATTTGGCATAAAGCTTTTTTTTTTGAACACGTAAACTTTTAAGGATTATTATAACGCAAACCTAACCTAACCTAACCTATTTAACAGGATGAGGCCTTAAAGCAGGGTTTCTTAAACTGTGGTCCATGGACCCCTTAAGGGTCCGTGGCTACGCATACAACACAAACTTTCATGTGCCCTTGATTTTCTTTTTCTCTGATTGTATTCGGAAAGGGTCCGTAAGGTTTTCGAAATAATGTAGGGAGTTCGTGACCAAAAAAAGTTTAAGAAACCCTGCCTTAAAGAGTCCTGAAAATTCTACAGTTTAAGAAAAAAATGCATTATGCCGAATGATTAATTATGCCAAATGATGAATTATGCCTTTTAAATTTATGCGATCCAATAGGTTCCCGAATAAAGATTATTAGCTGTAGGGCTAATTAATTTAAATCACAATGTTTGCGGTGAATATGATTAATGAGATAAGCTGGTTTCAGAAAGGGAATTTATATTGAAATCCAACTTCAGAAGAGTGATCAATATCCGTTTGGTATCTATTTAGCTATTACCACGGACGTCCATTGGTGGTTCTAATGGAGCTTACGCCCTTTGAGTCTAAATGTATCGATATCTACTGCTACTGTCACGAAGTCGTCAATCCACCGAATCTGCCCCCCCCCCTCCCCCTAGTCCCGACCCTTTCAAGGTGGTCCGGGCCAAGCGACCTGGTTCGGTCCCAGGGTTCGCCACGGCCCCCCCCTGGTCGGATTTTTACAACAGCCAGTAAGTCTAGTAAGTACAGTTAGATTAAAAAAATGGGCCGTCCTACGCTGCGCTTATTTAACTTCGCTTCGCTTCGCCCGCGTTGTTCCCGTTATTGTCCCAAAGGAACTCTTTATCGGGATATAAAGTATCCCTTGTTACAATTCAGGACTTGGTCTACATACATGCCAAATTTCAGCTTGATCCATCCAGTTGTTACCCCGTTATTAGGTAACAAACATCCAAACATCTTCACAAACTTTCACATTTATAATATTAGTGGGATGCGTGGCCCGTTTGGTAGTTATAGTCTAACTTTTCGAATATCAGATTGCCCCGAATATCTAACTTTCCGAATGTCTATTTACGCGAATGTCTGAAATCCTGTTTATCTAATTATGGTTGAACTATTTAAACGTCCCTTGAAAAGATTGGTAGATAGAAGTGATGGAAAAAATAATGTGATATTTTGGGGGTAATTCCACGACAAAGAGTAACGCAAGTTACCAATTATTCGCGTGTTTCTTTATCGATGGTACAAATTCAGGTGTCAATATATCCAGGGATTAAAGTTATACTTATCTAGATTAAAATCAATACTTAAATATACGCCATCAATAAATAAACGCGCGATGAAATGGTAACTGCCGTTACATTTCCATGGAATTGCGTTGATGCAGATATTATAAATGTAAACTGTGTCTAACTTAATTACTTGCTTCGTACGTTTCCTTAAAGATTACCAAAATAATGATGGATCGTAATCAAGAATAATTCGGTCTCCTATCAATCTATTTTGAAACAAATAAAAGAGTGTCGTAGTAAATTTATTAGTACTCGTGAAGATTTTGACTAAAAGTTTTTGTCAAAAAATATTTTTTGAGACAAGCTTTTATTGCCGACTGTACTTTTTTGTATAATCGCAGTCTGCGCGGCAAAACTAATCAAATGAGCCCAAACACGGTGGATTTATCTAATGCCATTTAGATGGTCCTATGGCTACCATCCGGGCCCACCATCAAATCAGCTCCAAGTTATAATAATATTGCATTGTCATTTAATTTACAATATACTTGCAAAATTTCAGCTCAATCGGAAACCGGGAAGTGGGTCAAATTCAATTTGCAAGATTTGATTACAGACACACAAACAGACAACATGAAACAAAATAAAAGCTTGTAAAAATAGCCGCTATGCTTATGTATCCTGTCTTTATCCTTCTAAGTATGCTCAGGGCAGATTAAACGTCAGTTACAGCGACACTTAAATCCAGATGGACGTCCGGAATTTAATATTTACCTGTAGACTTCAGCGCGAAGAAGACGCGTTTTAATAATAAACGCCGGCTAAGCTGACGGTGTCAGAGAGACTCCGCTTAATGTCGCGTTAACATATTATATTCTAAGACCTTATCAAAGGAAGAAGATAATTTAATTGCTCACAGTTATAATCTAGCGGAAAATAAAACTTTGACACTGTTAAATATTTTATTAGAAGAGCAAAAATTTAAAATGATATGTCTCGGGCAGGATTCGAACCGGCCTCTCCTCGGCTATCCGGGACAAACACAGGCGCGTTACCAACTACACTACCGAAACTCTGCCCAAGTCATCCAATTCTTCAACCAGTCCCCTCATTTGTGACGTGACGTCATCCTGGGTGACGTACGTATTTCACACTATTGGTGTTCAATGATATACAATATACGGTAGTTTTACAACTTGGTGCCGTTACCAGGATTTTAGCTCGCTGACGCACTCCACGTCGTCGGGGTACGCTGAAAGCCGGGCACGACACGCCGGCGTGCGGTAACACGCCTCGTCCCGCTGCATGTGTACTCACTGAGGCTCGTGCTCGATGAGCAGCTCCTCGAACTGTACTAAGATTTTCACTGACCGGGCCGAGTCGGAGCGGAGCGCATTTCGCAATGTGCTTTTGGAAATTGAAGCGTCAATTTAGTAATTAAAGTTCATTTTTGCCCACGGCACTGCGGCATGTCGGCTGCCGTCAATCCATATTATTTAGTAAGGATCTACGAAGCGCTCTGGCGCAGCCCGGTCCGGCCTGGTCAGTGAGAATCGTACGCTAGCAGCGTGTGCTGCGGTGGCGCGTGGAATTCGCTGACGCGCTCCACGTCATCGGGGTACGCGGGGAGCTGGACAACGACACGGCGCGTGCGGTAACAGCACACGGTGAAATCGACCCACCGAATGGATATGAAAACGCAATGCGCTGGATGTGTATGTCTGTACTCACTGCGGCTCGTGCTCTGTGAGCAGCTCCTCGAACTGGACCAGCAGCGCGTGCTGCGGCGGCGCGCGGAGCTCGCTGACGCACTCCACGTCGTCGGGGTACGCTCGTGGGAAGCCGGGTGACGACACGACGGCGTGCGGGCGGAGGTGCGACAGCACGATCGTTTCGTTGCATTGGATGGAGGATGATGTGTATGGGTCTGGAACAAGGAGAACTCATTTAAGTGCACGTCGTTAGGTTTGGTTGCTAATTTGCTGTCTATGAGTTTCGTAGTAAAGTATATCAGATGCATATGTCGCAGCCAACCGGTTTAATTAGCCATTTGGTTAACAGCCTAGAATTTTCACTAAATTATGACCCGCCAGCAGGTCGACGAAGCCCCGTTGCGCGGGGCTTCTCTAGTCGGCGGCGACAGATACACATATAAAAACTTAGACGTTTCACCATTATTTGTCATCGTCATAAGGCTTCAAGTTTCAACCTATCAATTATGATTGAAAAAATACTTAGAGCCAGCACTGGTCTTCCGGTGGAATTAGACACATATTGTAATATACAAGAAAGTAGAAATGGCGGACTAAGGCATTTTCTACCAGCTAACCATCAGGGTAAATACAGACATTCGTACATATACCTATAGGTATTTGTATCAATAACCGATGGATAATGCTTTACAGCGTCAAGTTCGCTGATTGTACTTTCTGCTATTCTGCAATAAAGTCCAAATAAAAAAAAATATGTTTTTTTTTATTATAGCATTAACGACTGCCAACGAATTCTAAATTCTAGCTAAGGAGATGCAGGTTCGAATCCTGCCTGAGACATATATAATTTTTAAATTTGTCTCTTCTAATATAAAATATTTAAAAAATATATATTAGAAGCTTTAGGTACTTCAAAAAGAAACGTATACAAATTGCATTTGTAAAAGAGCACAGTAAAAGCTGTTGGACGAGAATCGAAATGACAATGCATAACTTTGTGGCATTTGAATAAATACGAGGCAAGCAAAGGCAACTTTAAAGTAAAAACAGAAACTATCATTCGCTCGTATTGCTCGGCGAAAACATCTCAACAGCACAAAACATATTCGTTCTTTGTCGTAACGTGCTCGACAATTTTGTAACCGAACGAATGGATGAATGACGAATGAATTTCACAAAAACCGCGAATGTCGAGCGATGCGACTTTGTGCTTTTTTAACAGTTTATTCCTAGCAAACTTTCGCATTTTTTATACATTGTAGGAACGAGTAACCCGACAAGTTTTAACCATGTGTTCCTGATGGTATTACAAGTAAATAACGTTATATCAACATATTACTATGTCAAATTTTGTCATTTTACATTAATACCCTTATAGAACAAAATAAATCACTAAACTTCGAAAGCCCCTTCTCGTAAACTTATCCTTACTAGAGGAAGATATATCAAAAAGGCAAAAAAAGTTCAAATTGAAGGTAAATTAAACTAAAGGTAATTTTTTTGGCCTCGTAGTCGCTTACCATCAAATCCTGCAAAGGTTAATTGCTGTTTAGTTAACGGAATAAAAATTAAGTAAAAAGTATCTTAGTCACATTTATTAGGGCTTGTTACTTGGGATTTTTCTTTTTAAAGTTAATATCCATAAATATAATATATCCATAAGAAAGTAAACATTTTTCGACAATACATCATGTAACTTTTTTTACTCCCAATAGTCGTTAGAATCTATTGTTATAGTTTGTCGCATAACTCGTATAATATTGTTTGTTTGTTCATAATGAACCAACCTATGCATTTTTTATATAAATATTATTATCTTTTTGTTTGCATGAAAGCCCTAATAATTAATTGTAATTGTTTTGAAATACCGTACACACGCGTGAAAGTTTTGATCTTTAATCATAATAAAAAATTAAGATTCGCTGTACAGCCTGTTTAACATACTAACAATGTAAATATTCAAAATATCTGACGTTTTATCCAAACTGCAAAATAATAAAAAATATATAAAAATGCGACGTTGCGAGCTGGCAACGAACAAACGCTCTTAAACGGTAAAACAAAGAACAGCGGGATTTAAATAAAGTTTGCAAGAGCTGCAATAAAACGTTCCCGCTCAAACAGATCTGATGCCAACGAACAAATAACTTTGTACCTCTCGCTTGCTGATATTTTTGCAGATCTGCCAAGCCAGCACAATAGCACAAGTCTTGTAACTTGTAACAATAAATAAATATCACGGTTAGGTGAATATTCAGCGTTTTAACGGGTGCGTACCGGGTCGCATAAATTTGAAAGGCATAATTCATCATTTGGCATAATTCATCATTCGGCATAATGCATTTTTTTCTTGAACTGTAGAATTTTCAGGACTCTTTAAGGCCTCATCTTGTTAAATAGGTTAGGTTAGGTTTGTGTTATAATAATCCTGAAAAGTTTACGTGTTTAGAAATAAAAGCATTATGCCAAATGATGAATTATGCGAAAGGATGAATTATGCCTTTCAAATTTATACGACCCGACAATGAACCCGTTTAACACCGTATTTTTTCGTCATCATCTCGGCAAATATTGTTGAAATAGGTAATGATCAACGCAATCTTTTTATGAAATCGAAAGGCAGTCTCGAGGCTGAGTCTAGTTTGATCAAAGTTATAGTGCTTATCCTTTATTGTGGTAATAATAGCGAAACAACAATTCATTGTAATTCTGCTGTATTTTTTGGCGTCGTATGTTTGCAAAAGGGTTTAGACTGAAAAATACAGCGTTTAGACGAACAAATATAGCATTGACAGGGAATCCAGGCTAATGATTGCATGTGGCAATCGGCACCCCGTCTGCTTTTTCATAATCCCACACATGCAAATGCCTTCTATGCAATTCTATTTATATTCTTCGTTGACTCCATTGAATGACGCGTGTCGACGTACCGAAGGCAGTGGTCACAGCGTGTCGTTGAACCATGACGAGTGTCGTCGGGTATCGCCGACTGCCGTCGACGTACCGAAGGCAGTGGTTACAGCGTGTCGTTGAGCCACGATGCGTGTGGTCGGGTATCACCGACAGTCGAGACGTACCGAAGGCAGTGGTCACAGCGTGTCGTTGAACCATGACGAGTGTCGTCGGGTATCGCCGACTGCCGTCGACGTACCGAAGGCAGTGGTTACAGCGTGTCGTTGAGCCACGATGCGTGTGGTCGGGTATCACCGACAGTCGAGACGTACCGAAGGCAGTGGTCACAGCGTGTCGTTGAACCATGACGAGTGTCGTCGGGTATCGCCGACTGCCGTCGACGTACCGAAGGCAGTGGTTACAGCGTGTCGTTGAGCCACGATGCGTGTGGTCGGGTATCACCGACAGTCGAGACGTACCGAAGGCAGTGGTCACAGCGTGTCGTTGAACCATGACGAGTGTCGTCGGGCATCGCCGACTGCCGTCGACGTACCGAAGGCAGTGGTTACAGCGTGTCGTTGAGCCATGACGCGTATCGTCGGGTATCGCCGACTGCCGTCGACGTACTAAAGGCAGCGTCGAAAGCCTAGAGATTTTTAAATCTGTCTGAATCGGAAACTGACTGGATAGAAAACTGACGTACTCGAAATCTGACTTACTACGAAACTGACGAAACTGGAAAATTACCTAAATCGGAATCTGACTTACTAAGAACCTGATAAAGTCGGAATCAGACCTTCTAGGATTCAAATGAAAATGCAATCATGCTAGAAATCTGACGAAAACGGAATCTGACCTACTGGGAATCCGACAAAAACGCAATCTGACCTCCAAAGAATCTGACAAAATCGGAATCAGACATAGATGGCATCCGACGAAATGGGAATCTGACCTGCATATTCGAAAGCGGTAACTAATCCGTTTTTTTAAAGCCTGTCTAACTCGCAACCCTAGTGGGCGTAGCGATTCTATGACCGGTCGGCCGTGGCGTTCCCTGGGGTCAAACGAGGTCGCTAGCCGGACCACCCCCAGGGACTGGGAAATCCATGTGTAAAAACCCTAACTGGTAAGACTTTACCATGTCATAACGCTAGATTCATTAGAGTTCACCGGCCCGCTTGGGAAATCCGCATAATACGCGAGCGGTGTGTCCCGGTATTGTGACGTCGATAAATATCGGTGTTTTTTCCGACGGCTCCGCACCGGGAAAACAGGTCATTTGGAAACGTAACGTACGTCAGGCGCGGAGCGGCGTTCTGGTGTTTTATTTGGTTTAACCCTTCTAGAGAACAAGCTAAACTTGTCACTCGTAATATATAATAGTACATTACATAACCAGGGTGGTAATACAAAGAAAGGCTGAGATCGCAGAAGTTTGCGGCCCGAGCTGTAAGCGAGGGACGTAAATATGCGATCAAGGGCCTTATTTATTACTTCCCACGTTGAGTACATCATTTTATGTCTACACTTGGCCAGAAAGCGGAAAAAGTCAGTTTATGGCCAGGTGTGGCATCATATAACTTTTGTTTAGGGTTCCGTCCGTACCTCAAACGGAAAAAACGGCACCCTTTAAGATCACTTTGTTGTCCGTCTGTCAAGACCCTGTATCTCGGAAACGCGTGAAGGTATCAAGATAACATTAATACCATATACTCAGGTCTACGGTTACTTGAAGCTATGATACGAAAAAAGCTTCCAAGTTAACGTGAAAAAAACCGTTTATGCAGCAAAAAACGTAAATTTCAACACTCAAGGAAACCAAAATTCAAAGGGTACTTTCCGTTGATCTAGAACTATGAAAGCAAAATAATACCGTCATACAAGTATAGGGAAAAATCTGAAAACTATACATTTTTAATTAAATAATAAAAAAATAGACTTTCCTAAGGGTATGAAAATTTTTAGGGTACTTTAATATATGTACCTATAAATCCGACTCGCACTTGTCCGGTATTTTTTTCGGGGATGACACCTGTATATAAATATCAATCAGTAATATATCAATGTGTAAAACTTCTGTACCATCTTATCAAAATTGTTAGAGCCATTTCCAAGATGGCAGTTGTAAAATAATATACAGAGCGACTCGGGAGACGGAAGCAGGATCAACCCTACGGATTCAGTATATTATAAGCTACTGTTTCGTACCATCATAAGTGAGATTAGCGTAATTTTTTCGGGGTAAAAAATATATTTACGACGATCATAATCAATCTACAATAAGAATACTTCCGTCAAGCACCGATACTCGTCGTTTTACCTTTTATGAATGTTTGGAAACTTTGACATTGCAAAAACGACGATGAAAATGGACTTTCTTCGTAATCAAAATTGTGTTTTAACAGTTAAAGAGGTTTTATCTTTACTAATTAGTTGAAGTAGGCTCATCGTAATTGTAGATAACCAAGTTATGTACTTATAAAAAGCAAAACAAAAGGAAAAAGGTATGGATGCTTCACTTGAATACGTCAGCTTTTTTTTTGAAGACTGACTAACTTGCAATCCTTACGGGATGTAGCAAACATCGGAACTGGTGGGGGCCATGGCGTTTCCTGGGGTCGAACCAGGTCACTGGCCGGACCACCTTGAGTGGATCGGACTAGGTGGGGGCCGGGGGCGCCTGGGGTCGAACGTTAAGCCGGGTACTCATCTGCGACCTGTTGCACGTTACAGTAACCAAAACCCTAGTGTGGACGTGGCTCGTGAGCCTGCCGCGAGCGGAAGCTGTATACTGAACCTTGTTACTGTATCCGTTTGGCTATGGTTACAGCTCGCAGATGAGTACCTGGTACCCTTTAGTGAATCATCCATTAAAGTTTACTGAATTGTTAGTCCTGCTCACGTCTCCCGAATCATCCTGTATGCATAAGCCTTAATAGTAATGAACACTTCGTTTGCGTATACGACTCGCACTTGGCCAGTTTTTTAATACTCGAGGATTGTTTGTATATGTACGTCAGCGAATCTGTGTTTTATTTCTCCACCACTTCCTAACCTACCATAAAATCCCCCTAAGCGCACTGACGCCACATGGTTCTCAAATAATCCTCACTCTAATATATGTACTTGTTTATTTATTTTACTAAAAAGCTAAGGTTCATATTTGACATAATAAAATGCATTAATTACACGAACCCGCGTCAATCCCTCGCATAAACAAGCCCCATGACTTTTATGGCCCTTTATTAAAGCCGACGTCGAATAAAGAATACGTAAGGTCTTCCTTCTTTATTATGCATGTATGGCGTCTATTACAGGCTATCCCCAGAAGAGAGCTAGTATACAGCGTGTTTATGGTAATCGGGCAAATATTCAAACGAGTGACGGGTTTTAGTTTAATTTATAATTTTTTTTGTTGTTTTATCTTGTGCTTTTATGAATAAATGTATTTTCTTTCTTTCTTTCTTACGAAACCCAAAAAAATATTCGGGAGTTACAGTAATTAACAGACTGCAATTATATTTTAAGACATTTTAACAAACAACAAGCCAGCATCATTTTCACAAAAAAGTTGGTTAGCTGAATTAGGAGTATAATTTTGGGAGTCACAATGGGATTCTGGAGCGACTTTTATACTTAGTTAAATTTTACGGAATTAATGCAAATACTACCGACGCATCCTACAGATTCTCGCTGTCCCGCAGCGAAAAAAGTGATCAGCAGCGATTTTCACGGTTATAGTGAAATGTAATGATACTCGTACTCGTATATTGATGGTAAAAAAGGGCATTACTATATGAACACAGCAATATGAAATAAACGCCCCATCTAAGTGAAACTGTTACAATTCTTTATTTTAAAATTTGGTCCTGTTAAATTTACACGCTGTATGTTTTAAAGAAACATTAATTGTTCAGCGCGATTATAACATGCATACTTAAAATGACGTAAGAGTTCATAATTTTGACATCTTTTACGGCGTTTTGAAGGAATTGAAAGCCATCTCTGTTCTGAAAGGTGTATGATACACATATTGAAGATTTATGGTGATTGGAAGTAGGGATGTAACGGTACACAATTTTGCCGATACGATACCGATATCGGTGATACCGATACCGATACTGATATCTTGGCTAACTAATGAAGTATGAACTTCAGATTTATTATTTGTATGTCCTTTTTATACCTAAAACTTGACTATGTTTAACAGAGAGTCAACCTTGAAGGTGTGAAGTAAAAATAAATAAATTGACAACACATTTTTTTTTATTATGAACCAAATATATAATTAACATAACACAAGGTAATAGACCAATATATAAATTAAGTCAGTAATTGAAATTACTTTTTGCAGATTTTTTTTCATACAACAAATTCTTTTCGCGCTCTTCAAATATCGGTTGTATATAATCGGCGATACCTATTAGATGAGTTCTGTGTATTTAAGTATTATATTTAAATATGTACCTACATGTATATAAGCATTGCTTAATTTGGTTGGGACTAGATCAATTTGTGCAAGATTTTCCTGAATATTTATTTCAGTAGGTATGTAGACACATTATACACTTATTAAACAGAAATATATTTGCCTAGTATCAAAACGAATTAATCCTCTTTCTTGATGATGTTGACCTCGGTAAGCTTAGCGTAGTCGCACTCTAAGTAATTTAACCGTTTGACCGCCAAAGACGTCAAATGACGTCACACATTTTTTGGTTAAAAAAATGTAAGTACCAAAAATATACACATATTTGAATAAAATTTCTTATTACATTTGTTTTTTTTTGGTCCTAGCGGTCAAAAGGTTAATGAATATATTTATTTCAGGTACTAGTCCTAATTAAGGCTGCGTTTCCACCGCAGCTGTGCGAGGTAGCTAAGCGGTGCGCGAGGAAAAAATCCACCAATCAACGTGCCTAGCCTCACTCAGCGCGGCCCGGCATTGGTGGAATTTTTCCTCGCTCACCGCTTAGCTACCTCGCACGGTTCCGGTGGAAACGCAGCCTAAAATGGCAAGAAACTATGATGTTCCGTTCACGGACATCCTTATTTGTAGAGAAAAGGCATAATGCAGCATAATTAAGAGCAAAGTTTTGAACCATTCCGTTTCAAGTATGTAATTAAAACTTAGCCATACTGCGCTGCCGACTGCGGCCATATTCAGTAACGTACTGAATATTTCCTTACAGTTTCTCGACGAACGAATTGTGGAAGACCGTCACGCCAAGACAGAGATTGTAGCTAGACCCCTCTTTCCCAGTGGGCACTTTGGGCAAGTGCCCAGGGCCCCACGTTCGACAGGGGCCCCCCTTAGATCAAATACAAAGTCATTGGGGCCCCATTATCCTAATATGCCCAGGGCCTCCAATAGGTTAAACACGGCCCTGATTGTAGCCGGTATTCGGTTTTAAATGAGGTATATTGCGTTTTGCTATTTACCGACCGATTTTTATGATTTTTTGCATTAGTCTCTGCCCGAATAACATCTATAAAAAATTAGTATTCAGTATTGAGTAACTATTAAAACATCTAAAAAAATTAAATTCTGAGGGTGATCGGAGTTAATATTGTGTACATAGTGATAAAGATAAGCCCTAACCGAATCATCCCTAAATCTACTCGTGCGAAATGCGTCGGTGAGGGAGAGATGGCGGGAGACAGTCAAAAAAACTGGTCAAGAGCATGTCGGATCATGCTCAGTGTAAGGTTCCATAGCCGTATCTATAAGGAAATGTGCTACAGATAAAAATAAAGCTAAAAATAAACAACAAAAAAAAGTCTTAAATGCCGTGTAAAACAATGGCACTTAAAACCTTTTGGTTGGGAAGTTAAAGTGGGGGGGGGGGGGCACAATTTATGCAACTTTCGGAGCGATTATTTCTGAAAGTATTCACTTAATCAAAAAAAAGTACATAAAAGCATTATAATGTTTTTAAAAGAACTATCGAATTATGTAGGTACCTCACGTTAATAATTGCTGAAAAAAAAAATTTTTAGCTTCTGTTACATGTATGGAGTGCCCCCTAGATTTCTTTATTTTTATTATTTAACTACCAAACTTAGTAGCGGCATCTACAAGACATCTATATTCCAAATTTCATCAGTATACATCTTGTAGTTTTTGAGTAAAATGCCTGTGACATACGGACGGACGGACGGACGGACGGACATGATGAAACTTTAAGGGTTCCTTTTTAGCCATTTTGGCTACGGAACCCTAAAAAGGCCGTGCTACGACACCCATGACCACGACTACTCTGCCAAGCGTAAACGTAGTCGTATACTCTTGGCAGAGTAGTAGAAGAGAAGAAACACAATTATTTTACGACTTCATGCATACACAACGCGACGATTGGATGTCGCAATAACATATTCAATATTTACGACACGGTATTGTCTGTGATATGGAATGGTAATTCAATCGAGACATTGTATCGTTTTTGTTCGCTGCGAAATGTTTTGCTTTATCTAAAGGATAATGGTGACAATATGTTTCGAAAATGATGAGTTTACACGAGATTACTACAGTTGTAGTGCAAAATTATTTTCCATCGTATTTTATCGGAATAGTTCGTATTTATCGTGCTCTCTCAATCAGCTTCAGTACCCATCTTACAGACGCCATTATTCACTTTGACATTTGACACTAAACAATAAAGTTCCATGTTAATGGATATGAAAACGTCACTAATTTAATACAATCATTGATTGACAGTTCGGGTGCCATCGTACTCCGATTGAGATCCGAGTTTTCCCGATGGAAAATCATTTTGCACTACATCTCTGTTCTCCAGTTTATGAATATGTGAATAAAAAAACTATACTTATTAAGTTTCTTTATGGTGTCCGTCAAGATAGCGTACACCGTAAAGATATTCAGAATCTGATGCAGCCAATAAATAGTACCCAAAGAGTACCGACGAAATACCTAGGTGAAAAAAATAGTACCCTTAAACTTTTTGAAATATAAGGCCTGTTCACGGTGTACGCTACCGGGCGTCAAGCTGGCGTACACCGTTTGTATCTCTGGAACGGCTTTGTTATTGGAAACGCTTTATATTTCAGAAAATAGTACCCAAATAGTACCCTAAGGCCCTAAAATTTTATTTCTCTAGCTATCGTAGAAGCCGAGATATTCCATGACTTAACAGTGTACAAAATTTTACACCGTCAAGCTGGCGTACCCGGGAATATCTTATAGAAAGAGCTCACTATAACTCGACTAAAAAGCTAAGGTTCATATTTGACATAATAAAATGCATTAATTACACGAACCCGCGTCAATCCCTCGCATAAACAAGCCCCATGACTTTTATGGCCCTTTATTAAAGCCGACGTCGAATAAAGAATACGTAAGGTCTTCCTTCTTTATTATGCATGTATGGCGTCTATTACAGGCTATCCCCAGAAGAGAGCTAGTATACAGCGTGTTTATGGTAATCGGGCAAATATTCAAACGAGTGACGGGTTTTAGTTTAATTTATAATTTTTTTTGTTGTTTTATCTTGTGCTTTTATGAATAAATGTATTTTCTTTCTTTCTTTCTTACGAAACCCAAAAAAATATTCGGGAGTTACAGTAATTAACAGACTGCAATTATATTTTAAGACATTTTAACAAACAACAAGCCAGCATCATTTTCACAAAAAAGTTGGTTAGCTGAATTAGGAGTATAATTTTGGGAGTCACAATGGGATTCTGGAGCGACTTTTATACTTAGTTAAATTTTACGGAATTAATGCAAATACTACCGACGCATCCTACAGATTCTCGCTGTCCCGCAGCGAAAAAAGTGATCAGCAGCGATTTTCACGGTTATAGTGAAATGTAATGATACTCGTACTCGTATATTGATGGTAAAAAAGGGCATTACTATATGAACACAGCAATATGAAATAAACGCCCCATCTAAGTGAAACTGTTACAATTCTTTATTTTAAAATTTGGTCCTGTTAAATTTACACGCTGTATGTTTTAAAGAAACATTAATTGTTCAGCGCGATTATAACATGCATACTTAAAATGACGTAAGAGTTCATAATTTTGACATCTTTTACGGCGTTTTGAAGGAATTGAAAGCCATCTCTGTTCTGAAAGGTGTATGATACACATATTGAAGATTTATGGTGATTGGAAGTAGGGATGTAACGGTACACAATTTTGCCGATACGATACCGATATCGGTGATACCGATACCGATACTGATATCTTGGCTAACTAATGAAGTATGAACTTCAGATTTATTATTTGTATGTCCTTTTTATACCTAAAACTTGACTATGTTTAACAGAGAGTCAACCTTGAAGGTGTGAAGTAAAAATAAATAAATTGACAACACATTTTTTTTTATTATGAACCAACCAAATATATAATTAACATAACACAAGGTAATAGACCAATATATAAATTAAGTCAGTAATTGAAATTACTTTTTGCAGATTTTTTTTCATACAACAAATTCTTTTCGCGCTCTTCAAATATCGGTTGTATATAATCGGCGATACCTATTAGATGAGTTCTGTGTATTTAAGTATTATATTTAAATATGTACCTACATGTATATAAGCATTGCTTAATTTGGTTGGGACTAGATCAATTTGTGCAAGATTTTCCTGAATATTTATTTCAGTAGGTATGTAGACACATTATACACTTATTAAACAGAAATATATTTGCCTAGTATCAAAACGAATTAATCCTCTTTCTTGATGATGTTGACCTCGGTAAGCTTAGCGTAGTCGCACTCTAAGTAATTTAACCGTTTGACCGCCAAAGACGTCAAATGACGTCACACATTTTTTGGTTAAAAAAATGTAAGTACCAAAAATATACACATATTTGAATAAAATTTCTTATTACATTTGTTTTTTTTTGGTCCTAGCGGTCAAAAGGTTAATGAATATATTTATTTCAGGTACTAGTCCTAATTAAGGCTGCGTTTCCACCGCAGCTGTGCGAGGTAGCTAAGCGGTGCGCGAGGAAAAAATCCACCAATCAACGTGCCTAGCCTCACTCAGCGCGGCCCGGCATTGGTGGAATTTTTCCTCGCTCACCGCTTAGCTACCTCGCACGGTTCCGGTGGAAACGCAGCCTAAAATGGCAAGAAACTATGATGTTCCGTTCACGGACATCCTTATTTGTAGAGAAAAGGCATAATGCAGCATAATTAAGAGCAAAGTTTTGAACCATTCCGTTTCAAGTATGTAATTAAAACTTAGCCATACTGCGCTGCCGACTGCGGCCATATTCAGTAACGTACTGAATATTTCCTTACAGTTTCTCGACGAACGAATTGTGGAAGACCGTCACGCCAAGACAGAGATTGTAGCTAGACCCCTCTTTCCCAGTGGGCACTTTGGGCAAGTGCCCAGGGCCCCACGTTCGACAGGGGCCCCCCTTAGATCAAATACAAAGTCATTGGGGCCCCATTATCCTAATATGCCCAGGGCCTCCAATAGGTTAAACACGGCCCTGATTGTAGCCGGTATTCGGTTTTAAATGAGGTATATTGCGTTTTGCTATTTACCGACCGATTTTTATGATTTTTTGCATTAGTCTCTGCCCGAATAACATCTATAAAAAATTAGTATTCAGTATTGAGTAACTATTAAAACATCTAAAAAAATTAAATTCTGAGGGTGATCGGAGTTAATATTGTGTACATAGTGATAAAGATAAGCCCTAACCGAATCATCCCTAAATCTACTCGTGCGAAATGCGTCGGTGAGGGAGAGATGGCGGGAGACAGTCAAAAAAACTGGTCAAGAGCATGTCGGATCATGCTCAGTGTAAGGTTCCATAGCCGTATCTATAAGGAAATGTGCTACAGATAAAAATAAAGCTAAAAATAAACAACAAAAAAAAGTCTTAAATGCCGTGTAAAACAATGGCACTTAAAACCTTTTGGTTGGGAAGTTAAAGTGGGGGGGGGGGCACAATTTATGCAACTTTCGGAGCGATTATTTCTGAAAGTATTCACTTAATCAAAAAAAAGTACATAAAAGCATTATAATGTTTTTAAAAGAACTATCGAATTATGTAGGTACCTCACGTTAATAATTGCTGAAAAAAAAAATTTTTAGCTTCTGTTACATGTATGGAGTGCCCCCTAGATTTCTTTATTTTTATTATTTAACTACCAAACTTAGTAGCGGCATCTACAAGACATCTATATTCCAAATTTCATCAGTATAAATCTTGTAGTTTTTGAGTAAAATGCCTGTGACATACGGACGGACGGACGGACGGACGGACATGATGAAACTTTAAGGGTTCCTTTTTAGCCATTTTGGCTACGGAACCCTAAAAAGGCCGTGCTACGACACCCATGACCACGACTACTCTGCCAAGCGTAAACGTAGTCGTATACTCTTGGCAGAGTAGTAGAAGAGAAGAAACACAATTATTTTACGACTTCATGCATACACAACGCGACGATTGGATGTCGCAATAACATATTCAATATTTACGACACGGTATTGTCTGTGATATGGAATGGTAATTCAATCGAGACATTGTATCGTTTTTGTTCGCTGCGAAATGTTTTGCTTTATCTAAAGGATAATGGTGACAATATGTTTCGAAAATGATGAGTTTACACGAGATTACTACAGTTGTAGTGCAAAATTATTTTCCATCGTATTTTATCGGAATAGTTCGTATTTATCGTGCTCTCTCAATCAGCTTCAGTACCCATCTTACAGACGCCATTATTCACTTTGACATTTGACACTAAACAATAAAGTTCCATGTTAATGGATATGAAAACGTCACTAATTTAATACAATCATTGATTGACAGTTCGGGTGCCATCGTACTCCGATTGAGATCCGAGTTTTCCCGATGGAAAATCATTTTGCACTACATCTCTGTTCTCCAGTTTATGAATATGTGAATAAAAAAACTATACTTATTAAGTTTCTTTATGGTGTCCGTCAAGATAGCGTACACCGTAAAGATATTCAGAATCTGATGCAGCCAATAAATAGTACCCAAAGAGTACCGACGAAATACCTAGGTGAAAAAAATAGTACCCTTAAACTTTTTGAAATATAAGGCCTGTTCACGGTGTACGCTACCGGGCGTCAAGCTGGCGTACACCGTTTGTATCTCTGGAACGGCTTTGTTATTGGAAACGCTTTATATTTCAGAAAATAGTACCCAAATAGTACCCTAAGGCCCTAAAATTTTATTTCTCTAGCTATCGTAGAAGCCGAGATATTCCATGACTTAACAGTGTACAAAATTTTACACCGTCAAGCTGGCGTACCCGGGAATATCTTATAGAAAGAGCTCACTATAACTCGACTTCTACGATAGCTAGAGAAATGAAATTGTAGGGCCCTAAGGTACTATTTGGGTACTATTTTTTGAGATATAAATCGTTTGCAAAACCAAAGCCGTTCCAGAGATACAAACGGTGTACGCCAGCTTGACGCCCGGTAGCGTACACCGTGAACAGGCCTTATATTTCGAAAAGTTTACGGGTACTATTTTTTTCACCTCGGTATTTCGTCGGTACTATTTGGGTACTACTTATTGGCTGCATCAGATTCTGAATATCTTTATGATGTACGCTATCTTGATGGACACTTTTTATGTTTCATCATTAGCTGTCGCATTGGCAGGCCCAGATCTAAGGAGGCACCTGCCTCGGGCACCAAATTCGCGTGATTTTTGAAATAATTTACTATACATTTTTAGACGAGACTATGTCTAGGTGAAATTTCAGTCCTTTATCTTCAGTCCTAGCGTCCTGAGCCATAGTAGACGCGGCGTCACGTGCCACGTTGTCCGAGTTTAGAGGCTTATTGCTCATACTGGCACGTGCTTACCCCGTGTAAGAAGAGCCATTACGGCAAAGAGCGCAAGATTACCTACCTGCCGGCGGATAGAGTACAACTTTGCGCATAATATACTTTCTCTACTCCTGTACTTTTATCTGTCTTTTACGTGGTCACTAACACTAATATAAGAACATACATAATATGAGTTCAGAGAAGTCTATACTCTATTCCCCATAACAGCACTAGTGTCGTTATAGTCACTTTACGTTATTGCTAGCAGCCACAGACTTCTAAATCTAGGTTAAACTTAGGTCAAGGATTAAGCGGTCAATGCTAACTTTACAATGAAAATGCACAACTACCAACTTAACAAACAAATAAATTCATACGGTACTGTTATGAAAACCAAAACTTTCCCAACTAAATTCTTTGATGCCAACATAAAAAAAGTATTTTTAATATCGTTACTGCGTATCACTAGCGGTATACGTCAAATTAAAAACAAATGAAATGAAATGAAATAATTTATTTCTGCAAGTAGGCCTCAAGGGCTCTTTCACATGTCTGATTCTTTCAAAGTTTACCATATACACATACTTATTATATTGTTAGTCATATGTCATATTTGCCTTGTTTGCGCGCCATGTTTGATTTTGTATTTTATATTTTAGAACCTAGTCGTAGAAAAAGTATTGTATGCAACGTTGTATAATTCAGTCTCTATTTGCGATACTCGCCGCTGCGGCGGCTCGTGTCGCAACTCACGCCATTCGCGTATTTTGATTCTAAATATACAACTGTTGCATAAAATATTATAATGCGCTATTCAGGCTGTAATGCTTTTCTACCGTATGTGCCGTATTTTCTGTTCCGTTTTTCGCCACGCCTATTCTCTTTCCGCACAGACTCTAATACAAAAGCAGAATTAGTGATTTAAGCATTGTCTACATCAGAGCGTATTCAGCATGTGGATTACCGGCACTTCAGCTTACGCCGCGTTTACAATTTAAGTACAGCCAACATTACTTAATGTGATTCGAGTAGGCCGGTTTTTCATAAAATTGAGGGTCATCATTCGCTTCCACGGCATCAATTACGCGTGAAATGTTTTATTTAATAGCTTTTTGTGTGTACAAAACAACACGAGAACTTTAGAAAAGCCAAAAAAGTATATTATGTTAGTTTCAAAAGATGCTAACAGGAGCTGACCTTAAATGGCCAATTTTCAAGGTAATTGTGTTCTTTTGAGACTCCTCACGTTCGCGCAGACAAAATGTATCAAGCTATAAAAACGAAACATATTTCAACCAAGGTTGATGTTGTGGAAGCGAATGATGACCTCGTTTTATTTGTATGGTATGAAACTTCATACAAACTAGCGGCCTTTTAGTTTGAGGACGGCAGAGTTCTCCACCGACCGACTCTAATCACCTTAAGTCGCGTCTACAAAATACAGCAAACATTACTTGACAGTAAGGTGTTTAGAACCGGGCATTTTTAATTTGAGACAACCGGGAATTCCCGGTACTATAGCTTGGCAACTTCGTTGGTGACACTCACCTGTGTGCTTTTTGTTCAGTGCAGCCGTAACTACTTACACAAGCTACCGCCAACACGAGCGGCGACCGACGGAAGCTGCCTCCGGAGGCCCCCGTTCGTGTTCTGCCGCCATAACGCAAAAGGGCACAACTAACATTTTTTTTCGACACTGAGTTGTATACATGTCATGTTCGGAATCAGTGAAATTTATTCCGAATATGTATAGAACTAAAGTGTCGAAAAAAATTTTACATTTGCCCTTTTGCGTTATGTCGGCAGTGTTGGCGGTAATTTGTGTAAGTAGTTACGGCTGCACAGAACAAAAAGCACACAGGTGAGTGTCAGCAACGAAGTTGCCAAGCTATACCATACTTGACTTTGTAGCGTAAAAGCTTCGTGAACCAACGAGCAAAATCTGCTGAAAATTGTTCCTATGCAACAATTCAATGCAAACGGCGTTTATACTGCATTTATACCGCGTTTTTACTGAGTTTTTACTGCACTTGAGCGCTGCCGCAGCGCTGTTACGGCGTAAAGCGCATATTACCTGCCCAACAAAATAGTTTTACAGCCCCGTAAAAATGTTACAACAGAGTTAAAGTTGTTAAAGGTATTAAACTAGGTGTGGACCCGTGGAAGGTAGGGATAATATATACTATAATGTTTGGGGACCGTTCATTTATTACGTAAGACGATTTTTGCCAGTTTTTGACCCCCTCCCCCCTATGTAAGAAAAATTAAGAATCGGCCTACCCCCTCCCTCCGTATTTAATATTTATTAAGTATGAATTTACTTTGGGCGGTTTTAATTTTTATTTTTCAAAGAAAATTTTTTGAAGGGGTGTTTTTTGCAAATACTAATAGTTTTTAAATTTTTTTGGTAAAATACCTGATAGAGCCGAGCACGCGCCTTCGCTCTCCCTTGGATTCGTGCGCTTTTTTGGAATTACACTCTTTACTTTGCGCATTTTTATGATCTTACGTAAGAACTATGAAAATTCCCTCCCACCCCCTTGTAAGAAAAAATAAGACATGGTCTACCCCCCTCCCCCCTAAATCGTCTTACGTAATAAAAGAATGGCCCCTTGTAATGTTTAGATGTAAACTCTCCAACGATGGAGCTTTTAATGTAATGTTCGATTTTTTTCGCTAAACTCTGATATATTTGTTTTGTAATATCTTCAAATAACTTTAAGATACTTAAGTATCTTCAAAGTTCAATTCTGAAAGCAGTGAAATCATCACTCATCACTTTGTTGTCTTTCTATCTATCTATCTCGAGAACGAGTAAAGTTATCGAGTTGAAAATAAAACCAAACTCAGGTCTACGGTCCCTTGAAACTGTGAAAAAATCAAACTTCTAAGTTAACGTGAAAAAAAGATACGGCCGTTTATAACCCAAATAAACGTATATTTCGACACTCCCAAGGATTTCAAAATCAATAAGCTACTTTCCGTTGACCTAGAACTATGAAATTTGGTAAGTAATACCATCTTATACCTTTACCTACTACAAGTATAGCCTCCTGGATCCTGGAGGTATCGATTTCGCCGAAACTGATACTTTTTTCAAAAAATCGATTTAGTAAATGCCCCCTAATATCGGAAAATTTGGAAAAAAAAACATAGAGTTTCCCTCTCGGTTTTTCTTTATGTCCTCACGCGAGTACGTGGGGACTTTGTCCTCACTCGAGAACAGTATCAAATAAACAGAAATACTATCATTAATCAACTTTATTTACATGTACTCGTATATAGACAAAAATGACTTATTTGTACTTATTATAGCACAGGCTTATACATTCGGGGTCATAATCAAATAATTCTAAGGTCAGTAACAAAAAAAACTTCGTATGATAAACTTGGACTAAGCGCTTATTTCACTACGTTAACTTGGACTAGAATAAGTTTCTGTTAAAAAAAAATATTTTTAGATTAGCTTTTATGGACGAGTCTACTTTTTTATATGATCGCAATATGCACGTCACAACACAACCAATCAAATGAACCCAAACATGGCGAATTTATCTTGTTATTTAGAATAGAATGGAATAGAATGATAATTTATTTGCAGAAACACACACAATGGTTATAATTATAAAACAGTAAACATGAATAATAGATATTGTGATGATCGATTATTTAGACGATTATTTATATGATTAATTATTTAGATGATCCTTTAGCTACCATCCAGCTCTATCATCCGGTCAGCTAGCTCCATGCCATGATAATATTGCATTGTCATCTGATTTACGTATTTTTGCAAAATTTTAGCTCTTTCGGATGAAGATATCTGCTTCAAAATTGAGCTGCAAGATTCCACCCGAACAAACATGGGTACATACATACAGTATACATACATTGAAAGTTAAATCCCATCAAAAACATTACATGTAAAAAGATGCAAGTCTAGCAACGCAGTTCTCCCACAGCAAAAAAGTTTTGAGATGTAAAGTTAAACCAAGTCAGTACCGGGGGGGTTATCAACAGAACTCGATTTCCACCGACTTGCCTATTATTAGATCTATAAAATGTGTTCCTCCACGGTTAAATAATAGGCAAGTCGGTGGAAAGTGGTTTGTACGGAACCCTCGGAGGCGAGTCCAACTCGCACTTGTCCGGTTTTTTAAGATATCATTGGTGTCCACAGGTAAAACCGTCCCTAAGTTTAACACAGTCCAGTCGGGCTATTCTTCAGAAATATGTCTGCGACTCATTCATCTGTCTCCATACATTTAGTATGAAAAAGGGGCAGATGAATGAGGTGACCGCAGACTTCGCGAGCAACTATAAATTATAGGATGACTTTGCTTGCTGCACCACTCGTCATTGGTTTGTCTATTTCTTAGTGTACTGAATAGAGAGAGACAGAAAATAACTGTCGTTTAATATGCTCATTAACCGGTTCAAGAATTTAGTTCCATAAAAACTCCTGTTACCCGGTGTAATTGTTACCCGGTGATTGGTATATCTCTTAGAATGTAAATACTATTGTGCTTACGATCTCGAAATGTAGCTGTAACCGATACCTACAGTCGAGTTTATTTACATCTACACACTTACGGGATCAAAAATATCTGAACACGACCCTATTGTCAGGAGCATAAAACCGTGTTTCGATATATTTGTTCTCTTATAGTAGTAGTGTAGATGCAAATGAACTCGGCTGTACAATCCGCGAGATGGCTACGGGAGCAGAGGCAGACCGAAAAGGAGATGGCGGGATGACCTGGACTCATTTCAAGTCGGGTGGCAGGAGCATGCATTAAACCGAGACGAATGGCTGAAAAAGGGGAGGCCTTTGCCCAGCAGTGACACAGAAACAGGATAGTAAAAAAACAAACTTGTAAATGAACTCGACTGTACAATTTGCCGGTTAACAAGCCCTGCATGCCATAATTACGTCGGCGCACCGCTCCAGAAACATTCGGCAAACGACCCCTGCGAACTCACATATGTACATATCGTACAAGCATTTTTTCAAGAGTAAAATTGGCAATGGCAGTTAGCTAATGGCCCCGCGAGCGCCGCCGGCGGACGCGCCGGTTGGCAGCGCGGTTAAATGATCATGTACATAGGCCTAGAGGCGGCTATCATTTGTGGCTACTTTTTCGGAACTAATTTTCCGCTGGAAAGGAATATGTGGTTAAAGTTGGTCGGGTTGTACAGGCCCACGGTGTATATACCTGAAAATTCAGGGTTCTAGCTTTAGCCAGCACAAAATTACGGAAGGTTGAAAATGGCCTGAATGGCTTCGAGAAAAGGATTGTACGGCCGTGCCTTTGTTACGCTCGACTTGGCTGGGGCACTGCCGTGCCCCCAGATAACGCATGAAATAACACGTTATGTTTTTTTAATATTTCACTGGGATTATTCGCCTGTCTGAGTCATGAAGGAGAGGGAAACTATGGTGCGGGAATTAATTTACAAAAGGCTTATGCAATCATACACATTTCTAGATTATAATAATTAAACAATAGACATGATCGTAATAAATAAATATGAATCTTTAGGAAACATGACACAGAAAGATTATTCTATTCCACATCTTAGATGTTTGCTTATAAAGTAAAAAAAAGTTCAAGTACCGTAAAATGGGGTGAGTAGGGATTGCGAGGGCAGTTGGGTTATGAATGGGGAGAGTAGGGATGATGGAGGGGTGAGGTGGTTTTTAAAGGCTACTGCTACCTAAATAATATATTCTTATTGATTTAAACTTTCACGATTTTCACTCATTATTATAACAAAACGGGACTTAATCGCGTAAAAACATGCTATTACCTCGACGTTTCGGACGTGCCGTGACGTCCATGGTCGCGAAGGGACTGGCGACGCGGGTGTCAACATCTTCTAGCCGCGCGGGTTTTCGGCAAATCGCCTGATGTTGTTAGTGTTGTGTGTCGGTCGAGTGACAACCCTAATATGCAAAGTATTAATCAAGACCAAGTGCGGGTAGTTCGGAAAACCCGCGCGGCTAGAAGATGTTGACGCCCGCCTCGCCAGTCCCTTCGCGACCATGGACGTCACGGCACGTCCAAAACGTCGAGGTAATAGCATGTTTTTACGCGATTAAGTCCCGTTTTGTTATAATAATAATATATTCTTATTACAAATGGAGCAATAGTAATATTCATAATCCAAAAGTGTCGATCCAACAATTTGCCCAACTCACCTTAGTATGAAATCCCATCTCACTCCAACTATGAGGGACTACGGGGTGAGGAGGGATTTGGTGTTTATCGTTAAAGTTATGAAATGTAACTACCCACAATCATAAAAAAAAAACTAAAATACAAACGACCGGAACATTTATTATATAATTATACAATTCAGTTTGCATATGTAAAAATAAAATGTTATCGAGCTTTGAAAGTCAATTTTGTCTCTACTCACCCCGTTTTACGGTAGTATAAAATGCAAACATACGCATCGTATCGATAGGCATTGTGAATTGTCTACATTGCACGTCACAGGGGTGATACTTGGGATTAAATTAAACAAGTAATTGGTGTCATCAAACAGCGAACGGGAGCACATTTCCTGGTCCACAGACAGCAGTGACAGATGTCAGAGCGACAGTCGGACCATGATAATCTGCCTCCGCAACTATTTTTTGTTGCTATTATTGTCACAGGCATTTTTGACTTAGATGTCAAAAAAATATTTGAAAAGACTTGCCGTCTTTTCAAATAATTTTTATTTGCGAAATTCATTTGTGGTCCTTACAGTGTACTATACTCGTGTAAACCAGCCATACTCAGGCCATACTCGTCTCAAGATACCTTCGACTTTGACGTAAGAACACGCGTATAGACTAGAAATGTCTAGTTCCCTACTTACAGTGGGATTTTAATTAGCCGGAGTAAACTGACGCTTGCGTCGTCGGGAGCCGCGGGACGGACGGAGAGAAACAACCTCACAATCCACAGACTATGTCACAGTTTAGAAGAATACAGTTGGTCAACGAATTACTAGCGTTACCTAGGGGTGCCGGATGTCGATGTAAGCAGAAGGCGTACGATGGTTCATCATGAAATCTGAGTAAAATAATACCCTATTTAAATTCAAATTCAAATATTCATTTGCAAAGAATACAGTACAATAGTGTTTATAGTACATTACACAACTAGGGTGGTAATACAAAATGTTGTATATGTGTGCGTGAGTACACCACCCGCCATGTTAATGCATGAATAAACGTCAGTACGCTAACAGAAAGCAGTAGTTTCACTTGTTCCCTCCTACGTATCTAGCACTAGCACAAAGAAAGGCCGAGATCGCAGAAGGTTGCGGCCCGAGCTGCAAGCGAGGGACGTAAATATGCGATCGAGGGCTTTCTTTATTACCTCCCGTGTTATGTATATCATTTTATGCCTACACTTGGTCAGAAAGCGGATTTTTCCGTACGCGCAGCGTGGCAGCCAGGTGTGGCATAATGTCCTTTACCTAATTCTACATAACTCGAGGAAAATCTTTCACACTGTAAAAACATCCGTCAACCTATTGCTCTATTTAAACTTAAACGTCTCGGTGGGCCGACTGTATCATGTTCCTTAATCCGGAACGACATTTTGCAAAATGTCGTGCATTTTCTCAGCCAGCTCTCCATGTATCCGCAATTCAGCATCGCAACTGGGTCGCGTACCAACTCCGAACTAATTCGTACGAACGCGATTAGAATGCATTCGGAGCGTATTCGAACTGTACGTTATTTTCAATACTGGCAACACTATATCGGTATAAATTCGAGTTAAGCGAAGCGAGAAATGTATAACCCAATATTGCATATTGTTTAAATACCGTCTAACTTCTTGTAGCGTCACGAAAATGTATCGATTTGACACTAACTTTCAGTTTCGTTACGGCGCTTAACTGCTCAAAACATACATACAGCGTGGGAGGGACTATACCGACATACTTTAGCCATGAATTCCTGGTGGTGTGACGAGTAAAAAATGTTATATCAACATGGGTCGAATATTGTCATTTTACATTAATAGTCTTATGGAACAAAATAAATCAGTAAATTAAGCCCCTCGTTATAAACATGTCCTTACTGGCTGAAAAGTTATCAAAAAGAAAGAAAAAAGCTAAAATGGAAACGAAAGGTCAATTTTTTGGCCTCGTAGTCGCTTACCATCAAATACTGCGAAGGTTAATTCCTGTTTAGTTAAAGGATTTTAAAAAAATAGTAAAGGTATCTTAGTCACATTTATTAGGGCTTGTTACACACTTGGGATTTTTCATTTACAAAATAATGAATATCTCGGAAAGTAAGCGTTTTTCGACTATACATCACATAACATTTTTTACTCCTAATAGTTGTTAGAATCTATAGTTAAAGTTTGTCGGTATAGTCCCTCCCACGCTGTATAGATACAAGTTATCAAAGTACATATAAAAATTAAATGTCACTCACCATGGCATGGCATGGCAGTGGTGTAATTTACCCGCATTAAAAAACGAATAAAGGAACGTCATGTTTCTATCCTATAAAGTGCTCAAAACATGTACACTTTTTTTGAAAAACGCTTGAATCAAACAACACACTGATACCTAACTTCTCGGCCAGAAGGATACCTGCCAATTTCAGGTCAGATTGTTTGAACGTTAAGACTACTACAAAGTCCCCGTTGCTCTAAATATTGCGCCGTTTAGGAGCAAGACAGTATTCAATACATTTGCGCAAAAAATATCATACACAATATATTGAATGTGGGTGGGTCACCTCAGTGTGATATAACGAAGCATAAACTTTGAAATTCGAATGTGGGACGCAACGGAATTTTTAATCGGTTCCTGTTTGTTGGAATGCGTTTCCGTTATGTTGGCACGACTGCATGTTGGTAATAAAATGTTCTATTCGGAATTTAAATTGGAGTAACCTAGTTAGTTGCCCTGCTTAAACTAAATGCTTACATAAGTTGTTTTCAATTCCGGTTAGATAGGTAGCCAGTGAAATTAATAAACAGAGGTAAATTCGCTGTTTAGAATTTTTAATGCATGGCAAACTGATCATGTTGTTTTACAGATATTTAACAAACGGGAACGTGTAGCTAAAACTTCTCCCTACCATGGCTTCCTAAGAAGTCCACTTCACTCTAAATTTTTCTGCAATTTGTGGTCGACAAGACTTGCTATCTTTCTCTTACTTCGTATGCTAAAGCAAGATGCACCAGGGCTCGGAACCGGTATTTTGCAAAAACCTCGAAATAGCCCAATATTTTGAATTATTTTATGCTTTCGTATTATTAGATTGTCTGGTTAAAAAACGAAATAATAAACCAAAGAACGATAAGAACGGAAAGAATACCGGTATTTTCGTTTGGAGCAAATACCGGTTTTCGAGCCCTGAGATGCACAATGCCGGGCCACAAATCGCAGAAAAATATTGCCCGTTTCAACGCACCTCAAGATAGATAGTCACGTAAGTATCGTCGCAATGCAAAATTCTATTTCGCAACCAATAAATCAATCGTCCAAAAACATTTTAATCTCGATCAAAATTGACATCTTAAAAGGGTTCACGCAAACACCGACCAAATCTTTTTATCCCAAGTCAGGGAAACTTGGCATTAAAAATCACCCCAAGAGGGCTACAATCAAAAGTGATCGACGCCATTTTGTCATAAAAGAAGGGTGAAAGTACAAACAGCAACACACTTAACTGCCCATTAAAGACAGAGCAGAGAGAAAATGATAACGATTGAAAGAGATATATATATTTGTATTATGTCAACTTCAAATCAAATAACGTTTGCGTATGTGTAATGTGCCTTTGAGCTTTGTCATTGTAGTTGTTTGGGCAAAGTTTTTTTTTCCATACTGTAAATAAAGGTTTCATTTCAACAAGACAGGTGAATTTGTCAAAATTATGATTTAGCTTTCAGACGAACGTTGGGATGAAATAAACTAATTATATTGCTAATGCTTTTATTGGTGCTTCATATTTTTGATATGATGCACCAATATAATGTAATTTATATTTATTATTCATTCATTATTTTCCACGAATTCAATAATATGGCATTAATGTCAATAATGACGTTGGATCAGCCATAAAAGAAAAATTCTTGTTTCAAAACTCTTTTGAATAATAGCCAATTTATACTCATAAACACACGCACACATGCATAACACGACGCCTTCAAGTGTGATTCTCTTTCTTGCAGTATTTCCCATTTTTGAAGTGTACAGTTAACTGTGTTGCTGTTTGTACCATAAAAAGCTTGACAACTTTTAATACAATTATTTGTGCAAGTTTAGAATCTTTTGTCCCTTGCGATGCGGTGGAGGAAAAGTCGTTATTTTGTTATTTGTAAGTTCGAAACTCGTCGAAAAATGGCAAAACATGGCGATTAAGAGGCAACAATACCCGCGTTGCAAATCGTATCTTGATATTGCGACTTGCGAGGTTGGGTTAAATTTGCACCTTATTACTATGACATTGCATACCAAACAGGTGCAAAATACACTAATGGCTTATAAAATCGTAGTTTAGTTCTTATTTAAATTTGCAATGCTATAGTGTTCTTTATTTTTCATGAAACCTTAAAATAAATAGCCGGACTGAAAGCTGAAGTGCCTCCAGTAAGCCGGTAGCTTAACGCTGGTTGATGGTAGTAGTAGGCTACCGCGCTGGTTTACGTGTGCGTGCCGCTCATAAGTACATAGTGACCGGCTTACTAGAGGTGCTTCAGCTATCTGTTGCCGAGGCTACGTCCGGCTATTTATTTTACGGTCCTTGAAAATAACAATCACACCACATTTTTGAATGGAACTTGGATATAGCGGCGTCTTCGGCTTTTATGTTCAGCCTACTGTCATTACTGCTTGAAAACTTGCAAGGCCACTAAAGTTGTTGTTGTGTTGATTCGAATCGTTTGCATCGGGAAAAAAGTAGATCAAGAAACGAGGTCAGCTATGTAAGATACAAGGGAAAAAGTGAATGTACCTAATAAAAGATAATAATAACCTACAAAATATCTTTCGACATGTGATATGGCACAATAAATCAACAAAATAGTACATCACTCAACTAGGGTGGTAACACAAAGAAAGGCCGAGATTGCAAAAGTTTGCGGCCCGAGCTGCAAGCGAGGGACGTAAATATACGATCGAGGGTTACGAAACGTGGGGAGTTAATAGTATTTTATGCAACAGTTGTATAAGAAGGTTCAAAAAATGCGAATTGCGTGAGTTGCAATAGAGACGCAATGAGCGTTTTTTGACTTAATTATACAACGTTGCATACAATACTTTTTCTACAACTAGGTTTTTTAAAATATAAAATACAAACAAGGCATAACCTGCAAACAAGGCAAATATGACGTATGACAGACATTATGTGTCTATGGTAAACTTTTTTTTTATTTTAAATTGACACGCAGTGAATATATTAAAAATACTTTTTTTATGTTGGCATCAATGAATTTATTTCGGAAAGCTTTGTTTTTCTTAAAAGCCGTAGGAATTTAATTGTTTGTTAAGTTGGTAGTTGTGCATTTTTATCGTAAAGTTAGAATTGAGCGCTTAATCCTTGACCTAAGTTTAACCTAGATTTAGAAGTCTGTGGCTGCTAGCAATAACGTAAAGTGACCATAACGACACTAGTGCTGTTATGGGGAATAGAGTATAGACTTCTCTGAACTCATATTATGTATGTTCTTATATTAGTGTTCGTGACCAAGTAAAATACAGATAAAAGTACAGGAGTAGAAAAAATGTAGTAATATACGCGATTTAATCCGTTTAAAGTTGTTTTATTACTATGAGTACAGACTATAGTTTAACAGTTATGGCAGGGATCGTTAAGCGAACTGAAGAGTGTGGTTCCACGCAAAGTTTCATACATCTACACAGCCTGTATCATTTCCTCTGCGCTCGCTTAAGGCGATGTTACACGCTTTGCAAACCCGTTTTTGATATTCACCAAATGAGATAGAATTATGAAAAATTCTACAGTCAGTATGTAGGTGCCGACAATGGAGTTTTCATTTCATGCGTAACAGTTTAAATCGTTATAAAGCTTTATATGAAAGAAACATTTTGTCCCTTCATTGGTTTTTTAATGCGGGTAAACATATATAGATACAAGAAATCAAAGTACATAGAAAAACTAAATGGCACTCACCTGTGTCCAGACCGGGAATCGAACCCGGTACCTCTGGATTTCCGGCCCAGCGACTCAACCACTCGTCCACCGGAGCACCCAGTAAGCGCCCTCAATTTTGCCATCTACTTTGACTTGCGTATCATTCTATTTTAATACAGAATTAAAACAGATCATCATCATTTCAACCTTGATACGTCCACCTGCTGAATATAGGTCTCGCCCAATGACTTCGACAACGAACGGTCGCACACCTCCTGCCTCCATCGACCAGGCCGGCACCAATCATGGGCATGTTAAGCAAAGTAGTACCCAGTAAAGGACAGCAAAGATTTAATGAACCCCTAAAACTTGAATAAAAGAGGTAATAAAGGTATGTTTATTCATGCCCTAGAACAAAATGAAGGGTTGAGACCCAAAAAATAAAAAAAAAATCGACAAAATTTTACCTGCCTACCTACAGACCATTCATGGACTTTATCAGTTATGACCATTAGTTATCTGAACATAGTGTTGATAACTTAGTAATGTAGTATCCAGTCGATTTGTATGTAAATGGCTGGATATGGCACAAACGTATTCTTACCCGGCGCTACATTAAAGATACAAAATTTCAACCGACTTGTTTAAAACCGTGTCCCCTTAACGCAGGTAGCGGTACAGTCATTTCGCCGATGACAGTCGAGAGCGTCATCTGGGTCAGTAGACTCACAACTTTGCCGACAATGTCGTGTCTAATATAATTTGACCCGTACACTGGTAATAACGGTTCGTAACCAGGGTTCAAAACATGTCGGTCTCGTCGCTTCCACTTTGATGGACGAAGAAAGAAAGAAAGAAAATACATTTGTTCATGACAGCGCAAAATGAAATTACAGCATTAAAAAATAATTATGAAAAAGTTGAACGCTGCTACAAAATGGTCCCACCTCAGCAAACTGCCGACCTAAGAGCCAGCGCTGGTCTTCCGGTGGAACCAGACAGAAATGATTGCAAACATTAGAGACCCGTTACATATATAGATACAAGAAATCAAAGTATATAGAAAAATTCAATGGTACTCACCTGTGGTCCAGACCGGGAATCGAACCCGGTACCTCTGGATTTCCGGCCCAGCGCCTTAACCACTTGCCCACCGGAGCACACAGCAAGCGCCCTCAATTTTGCCATCTACTTTGACATTCGTATCATTCTAGTTTAATAGGTTTTTAACCTAAACACCAATGAGAGACCCGGTTTAAAATCAACTATTCTTTAATCCACTTACGCTTTATAAAAGGATAACCAGATCTTCAGACCATCTTGCGAGTAGGCTACGTCACAAAATATAAATAGAGCAGTATGGAAACTAGCGTTAGGGTTGTTTAAATGAAAAGATCGCGGGCCGTCTGGGCCCGCGCACGTAACAAACGCAAAGCGCGGCCACTCGTCGCAACGCGGCAGTCGTGACTGACGGCACCGCGAGATTCGCTTAGGGGTCGTGTAAAAGCGCGCGTCTATGTGTGCGTGCGTTTCAATCGTTTTGTTTGTAGTTTCCTTTACTGCTTTAGCTCATATCGATACCTTTAGACTCAAAGGGCGTAAACGCCGCAGGTTCTAATGGCGTTTACGCCCTTTGAGTCTAAAGGTATCGATATATATTCTGTGGCTACGTGGTTTTTTTTTTTTTTAAAACTGACAAACTCGCAACCCATCCTGGGCGTAGCGATTGTCGGACCGGGTGGTTGGCCGTGACGTTCCCTGGGGTCGAACCAGGTCGCTAGCCAGACCACTCTGAGTTGGTCGGACTGGGTGGGAGCCAGGAGTGCCTGGGGTCGAACCAGGTCACTTAGTCCCGGTCCACCTCGATATGATCGGGCTAGGTGGGGGCTGAACGCCTGGAGTCGAACCAGGTCGTTTGGCCAGGGCCACCTTGACTTTGCGCTGATTGCTCAGAGTGAGCAGCGGACCAGCGGGAAGGATGACTCGGGTCATCCTGTCCTTATGTGAACTTGTGTATCGAACTAATGTGGCTACGTGGTGTTATCTGATTTACATATCGGTTCGGTTTGGGGCATATAACTCGAAGAACAACAGAAATATATCGGGGTAGAAGGAAAAGTGTATGTACCTCGCGTGCTAAAAAGAAGTGGCGGCGACCTACTTTGTACGCCGTTAACTTCAGTTTCCGTCAATATTATTTATTATCAAATTTGAAAATCTGATATTAATGGTGTAATTAATTTTTCAAATACCGCCAAATGAAATGGAGAATTGATGTTTTCCATCACTAAATTACACTTTTGGTGTCAAACGCCAAGCAAAAACGTTACACGCTTGGTTGCCATACAAATCGACGAACTATTTCCTTATACTTATATCGATATATTTCTGTGCGAAGAACCAATGGTCGGTGCGGCGTAAAGGATTCTCTAATCGAGACCTTTTTGTTTTTTTTAAGCCTGACTAACTCGCAAGTCGCAACCCTAGTGGGCTTAGCAATAATATGACCGGGTGGTCGGCCGTGGCGTTCCTTGGGGTCGAACCAGGTCGCTAGCCGGGCCACCCGAAGTGCATCGGACTGGGTGGGTGCCGGGGGCTCCTGGGGTCAAACCAGGTCGCCTTGTCGGTCCACCTCTAATGGAGACCTCTGATTCTGGACTATTATTAAGAGTGAAGCCAGACGAGAGTAATTTTGTGGGTTGTGAGCTGCGTAATTTCAGCTGCAGAAATTCTCAACAATACATTTTGACAACTCATTTTGCGTCGCCGTGTGGACCGAACAGGAGTTTTGTGTGAAACCGAATGTAGCAGAAATTACGCGACTCACAACTCAAAAAATGACCCTCGTCTGGCTTCAGCCTAATAGTTCATAACTCAAATTATATTTGGAACGAGATTCATGGCGGCGTTGAGAATTACCCTATTACGCGATGCCTACGTGTCGGGTTTGAAAGGATTTTTTATACGTAACATGAATGTGAATGCACTGTATCTACACGTATACATATTTGTGTACGTCGCTTCGTACAGTCGCCATCAGGGTCATTCCGCGTAAATATATGAGTCACGATTTCATTGCGTGTTTTTTTTTCATTAAAGATACAAATTTAAGTGTCAATATATCTAGGGATGATAAGTAACACTTCTTTAGAGATGTATTAACATTTTAATTTGCATCATGATGGTTTAAAACTTAATGAAAATTGTGAATCACGTTACTTCTTACCGTGGAATGATCCATCAGACACATCAGAGCAAACAAAGCACTCACAAACATCTGAACACAACATTGTCAAGGCGTTAAATGCATGTTCACATATTTATGATCACCCTGAACTGAACTGTATACACAGTGTTTTTTTATTTCCGTTAAATTCGACAGGTTGATTCGTACGTCAACAGAAGCTACCTGGTATATCGCTTTTGTTATATTTTGTTTTTACTTTTCATACAAAATAAATTAATATTGAGTTGATAACCATTTTTATGACAGCTCATTTATACTGGTTGGTGATTAAATTAAGATTATGAATATTTTAAAAACGGCATGAGTTACAACATTAATTTCTAGAGAAATTAACTTAATTGGATCTGGAGAATGTGCCCTCGAAGTTAACGGAAATCAATAAAAACACGGTGCAGATGTACCTGATGGTTACTAAATTTCTTGTTTTTTTTTCTTCAATCGATTTCCATACTTAGCAAAGGAATATTTTGAGTCAAAGTGTGAAACGATTTTAGAGTTCGACCAAGCTAAGTCTGCAGAAGTCAAAAAGAGGTTTTATTTCAAAAATACAAGTAACAAACTACACAGCAAAAGGATTAAGGCTGAGCACCAGAGCTGTGCAAGGAAGCTAAGCGGTGTGCGAGGAAAAATTCCACCAATCAACGTTCCTATACTCCGTTTTTTTTAGATGTGAAAATATGGTAAACAAAGTTGACATCTGTCAACCTGAGGTTTTTATCAGGTACATTGTGTGGCGACATTGTGCAATTAATTTCATTTGATAGTGAATACTTGATTTTTATGTACGTTTGCAATTTACATAATTAACAAATGAAGAAAAAAAACTCATTTCTTTTATTTTACTTATATTATTCTAAAAGCAAAAATCAGATTAATTTTTTGCCTATTATTTTAATCATTTGTAGAAATATTGCACAATAAAATACCCAAAGAGGCAGAGGTTTTGAAGCTATGGTTAGGTTTTTAAACGTCGTTGTCGTTATGATCAGTTTTGCAACACAGTTGCGAATAAAAAGTATAATTATATATCTTTAGAACTTCTGTTTTTGTATTTATTTTGTTATTTATCAAAGTAAAAAGTGTGTGTGTGTGTAATAAGCTGCGCTGCGCGCATAAGAATAATGAAATTAGGGCCACTTTATGAGCACGTAAAATCTTTTTTAAGTATACATTATATTACTATGCCTTGGCTTGGCCTACTAAGTGGGTACTTTAGGCTTATAACTAATGAATTAATATCGGACAAAGAAAACGACATAATAAATATTATGTACTTTTAAATTGTTCATTGATAATTACAAATGTTGACGACCACTGCTTCTTTTGTTTACCAAATTTTCACATCTAAAAAAAACGGAGTAGAGCCTCATTCAGCGCGGCCCGGCATTGGTGGTTTTTTTCCTCGCACACCGCTTAGGTACCTCGCACAGCTCCGGTGGAAACGCAGCCTAATTAGACACATACTTGGCAATGATCTTTCCGTTTAATAAGTATATAATGTGTCTACATACCTACTGATATAAATATCTGGGACAGTCATGCATAAATCGATCTAACCTAACCTAACCCAACCTACCCCCCAAGCCTACCCATGACCGCGAAGGATGTAAAGTGTTACGTCAGGATGTAAAATTATTTATGCCACACCTTGCCATCAAGTGGCTGTTTCCGCACGCTGCGCGTACGGAAAAAGCCGCTTTCTGGCCAAATGTAGACATAAAATGATGTACACAACACGGGAGGTAATAAAGAAAGCCCTCGATAGCATATTTACGTCCCTCGCTTGCAGCTCGGGCTGCAAACATCTGCGATCTCGGGCTTTCTTTGTATTACCACCCTAGTTGTGTAATGTACTATTCATTCTTTTATTTTATTTCAATGAGTTGATAATCGCAGAAACCGAAAATTTGTATAAAGCTTATTTATTAACGAGCGGAGGCTTCGCAGTCACAGCGCGCCTACGGCCTGCTGGATTGCGAAGCCTCCGCTCGTTGGTGGGCCTTTTCTTCTTTCGGTACTGCCAACGCGGCACCGAAGCCTCAAGCTGCCGGTTTCGCTTCTGGGAAAAGTGAGGTGAGCCGATTCGCGCACGTCCTGTCACGGTCGCCACTCTCTATGTCTACGCATAGAGGGAAAAAATGAATATATGAAAACTTGTTATAGGCATTTAATTACCATTACAATATATTATGGGTTTTTGGTTAAGTAAGTATCAAATCAAGTAAGACGTGTGCGCAAGTCGGTGGTGGTTAGAAGAGAGAATGATGTCGCCGTCGTATCCTAGGCACGTACCCGTGGCGCTGTTGTCGCGCCTTCTCACTGCGCATGCGTGAGGACGCGTTCCGTTTCTATGACATATGGTTGCGTTCTGAGTTCGCTGCGCGAACATAAAGTACTCAAATTCAAATTCAAAGTGTTTATTTGTTAAACATAGGTAGGTACTGCATGAATACAGAGATGTTCAAGTAGTGATTGTTTTCACTATGTTTTGCCGATTGGCGTACAAAAACAATTTCTTAAAAATAGACCTATTACTTAAACTCTAATAAAACAAATAATCACGAAAATTTTATATATAATATGAAATAAAAATAATCAAAATAATAATGTAACAATATAAATTAACTAGGAATAATTAAATATCATTCAAATCATCATTTAAATAATCTAAAACTGAAACACTTAGACGTAAGTATACTAAATAATTTGCGTTTCAAAAGTGACAACGGTAATAATTTAATTTGCTTCGGTAATTTATTGAAAATTCTTATCGCTAAAGAATATACACTTTTACTCATTAGAGCAGTCCTAGCTGGGACTGTGCACAGATCCTCCCCATGTCTCTGTACCAGACGCTTGCTGCTAAAACTGGTACTGGTACTCAAATATCTTAATCAAAAAACAATCCAAATAAGTACTTCTGTAATACTTGCAATTTAACCAGTACCCTCGTGCCACAGAGTACTCGCAGCGCAGCAGCGAGTTGTTTGTGTAACGAACGCTGATAGTTGCAGCCCGTAAACGGCCACTTTAATCACGCCGTTACGAGCTCCAATACTCGTTAACCGGTTTATGGACGCGACCCGCGCAGCTTACTATGCCAGGGCCACTTTACAAAAAAAACGCTGTAAAACCAACGCGTAAAAGTAGATTGAAAGTGGCAGTTTCAATCTACGTAAAATAAGGTATTGTGGTGGAGTAATGTGTGACGTAAATAGGAACTGGACTTTTATTTAACAAGTTTTATTGGTTGCACTTAAAGCGAAGGAAGTTAGTGGTATAGTGGTCACTGTTATTTAGTAGTAGTAGAGTAGAAACTTAAAAATTGTATCTAGAGTTTTTAGTGAAGTAATAGTAATTAGCTACTTGTGCGCTCTTAGATTTGCTGAAAATTGTGCTTGACTATTAAAAGGACAAGTGCAAGTGTGTATAACAACTACAGTAGTTATTTTGCTTTATTTTTCCATAAGTAATTCGGCTAACATTTATTTTATAAATTTGTAACTATCATATTGACTAGTAGTTACTATTTAGACGAAAATCTCAATGATGAGCGTTTTCCAAAAAAAAATACCGGGGTAGCTACTTTCTCAAAATATGGACTTTTGAGGTTTTTTTGGCTCAGAATCGTTAGTACTTTCGAACATTATACGTGAAAAAGTGTTCCATTTTTTTTTTCCACAACGTCACTATTTTTCGTTATGTTTGTATGAACGTGACGAAGTGGAAAAAAAAATCCATACAAATTTTGGGACACTTATTTTTCGTATAAAGTTCGAAAGTACTAACGATTCTGAGCCACAAAAACCTCAAAAGTCCATATTTTGAGAAAGTACCTACCCCGGTATTTTTTTTGGAAAACGCTCTGATACAGACGCTTAGGGTCATGGTTCACGGGTTAGGACCTGCTACGCAATGGCTATCATTGGACGACCCGGCAGTTATTTTGCTTGAGTGGTTCATCTGTAATATTATCTGCGCGCGCAGTGTTCTCCAATTTGTGTTAAGACTGACAGTTGTTCCTCGCAATAAGTGCCGCTTTGCTCCGAAGCTAATGTACTTGGCAAATTGAGGACTGCGGGATTGGGAGCTTGCACGATATACTATAAAACAAAAAGGTACCGTAACACGCAATCAGCGTAACACACTGGAAGATTTTGGAAGACACTTTTTAAATTGATACCTAAATTGATTTTGAAAATAACATATTTTTTTGAGTTTTTGAGTAAAATACTTTAAAATGGTAGGAAAGGCGTATTCATTTTTTTATAGTTCGATTTATATCAAAAAATATCCTGGCGACATTTTTAATTTTGTATGGA
Organism: Eudemis profundana; assembly: GCA_947034925.1. Taxonomy (NCBI): domain Eukaryota; kingdom Metazoa; phylum Arthropoda; class Insecta; order Lepidoptera; family Tortricidae; genus Eudemis; species Eudemis profundana. The sequence continues at coordinate 24,147,295 of OX344803.1, forward strand.
GTAAAACACTTAACGTATTTTTATATTTTTTAAGTTCCAAAAAAGTTATATAAAAAAAATATTAACGAGTTTACTTCACAACCATTTATTAAATTGATTTTGATACAGTAGAAACCACTTAGGTTTCTGCTGTATCAAAATCAATTTAATGTGATGTAAAACAATGAAAGAATTTTTTGTTTTTTTTTGTGGTAATCAAAAGAAAGTTCTTGTCTTTTTTTTAATGTTTTGCTCGCCTTGGCTATCGCACTACCGTGCCCCCAGATATTCCGGTGCGGCGTTCCCTTGGGATAGTAACAGGTATGACGCCGGCAAAGCTGCGGGTAAATGCTGGTCTATAAACTAAAGTCCGACCTAACTTCCGATTTCGGTTTCGGCATTTTCGGCCTAGTTTCGGCCCCTTCTTTCCCACCGTCCACCTCCCGAGACCACCTGGGTGAACCGTTGAAAATATTTTTTACTACCGTTCACCTTTGACCACCTGGGTGTACGATGGGAAAAATTTCATTTCCACCGTACACCTTATTATCAATACGGAGTATGTACCTACCTATTATCAGAACTCTTCAGATTTCAAGTTTGTCTATACACATAATTTCAATATGGCATTGACAACTACTATTCCGGTTTCTTGTGGTTCTTATTTAAATATATATACATAAACATGGAAAAGGGTGGATTTTTGCCATACAAATTTGTATGCCATACATTTAGTTTGGCATACAAATATCGCGGACGAAAATCCACCCAAAAATCAATTAAATAAATTTCAGAGGTGGACGGTCACCAATATAAATTATACTATATAATCGGGGGTGAACGGTAGTAAAAAATATTTTCAACGGTTCACCCAGGTGGTCTCGGGAGGTGGACGGTGGGAAAGAAGGGGTTTCGGCTTAGTTTAGTTTCTGGCTGCCTTTCAGCCGAAACCAAAACTGAACTTGAGGGGTTTCGGGCTGCGATCGGACAACATTTATTTCAAAACGCAGCAAAAATTTACCTTTTACTTTTTTTGTCTGATTATGGTGTGTCTTATACCATTTTACTCAGAATCATGAGCACTTTTCATTTATGAAATAAAAAAAAGTGGTCCAAAATGGCCCAACTTTTCCATACAAATTTTGAATTTCTCAGTTTCGTTACGCCCAAACTAAATATAGGGGAAAATCGTAACGAACCTGAGAAAAAATCTCAGTTTAAAAGTAAAAGGTACAATTTTTTCTGCAATTGACCCTAATATGGTATAGTAATGATAACTTCTATGGGTGACTAAATGTTATTTAATAACCACATTTTTACTAAAAAAAAACCCGACCGCGGTGCACTTTGAAACTGCATAAAATCCGCCATTTTGTTTATTTTAACGAACTTCATACCCAGTGACACTCGCACCATCAAGACGAATCTAATGATGTATCATTTATCAAAATCGGATGTGCCGTTGAGTAGTTACGAGCGGACACAGGAACGGACATACATACATACAGGTCCAACACATAACCCTCCTTTGGGCTTCGCCGCAGTCGGGTAAAAATGAAGACCGACTGATTATGATTGTCATTTTTTTCTTCCCACGACAACATCTTATATGGAAGTTCCGGTATCGGTCGAAACTGAGATCAAAGCTAGAATTCGGTTTCGGCAGGGGGCCGACACTCGTTTTTCGCCGAGCGCGACCTTGAGTGACGTCACTTACCGCCGGCGGTACAAAACTCAGTTGGTTGTCACGCGTTCGCATGCGTGCAGCCTACCGCTACGAAGTAAGTCCGATAGTTTTGACAGCTCCTTGAGCCTGTTCACGAACAAAAAAAACAAAAGCGCTCGCATGGACCGCGTCGCACCGCACTTCGATCGCGTATTTATAATTTAATATTATTATTTTGTTGATAATGGGGCGTGCGCGTTGCAGTGTAGTGTAGACTAGAGATGCAGCGAATAGTAATTTGGCCGAATACCGAATACCGAATATTCGGCGGAGTCGACGGCCGAATAGCCGAATATTCGGCGGCCGAATATTCGGCCAATGGTTTTACCTAAAATGAAGTAAATTCGAACGCCCGGGTGAGCGGCGCCGTGAATCTCTGTACAGGTTGCATTGCAACTTGTTACTCGTCGTAGGCAGCCTATGATAGAAAAATGCGCCATTGAAAAATTTAATTTCATTTGTAGTTTAATTTCTAATTCGTTGTTTATGCTACTGTTCTATATATGTTTGAAATTGATGTGAAAGATAGGTTTAGGTTTAAAGATCATTTATTCTCATTAAGAATTTACAATTCACTTATTATGAGAACTTAAAAATTAGTAAGAAAGAGAACTTAAAAAAGTAGTAAGTTTGCGGCCCGAGCTGCAAGCGAGGGACGTAAATATGCGATCGAGGGCTTTCTTTATTATCTCCCGTGTTGTGTACATCATTTTATGTCTACACTTGGCCAGAAAGCGGCTTTTTCCGTACGCGCAGCGTGCGGAAAAAGCCACTATAAAGTGGCTTTTTTAGGCCAGGTGTGGCATAAAATATTTATTCATCATTCTTTTTCCTTCGACTTTGTGTTAATTTACTATTCGGTATTCGGCCGAATACTATGCCATTATTCGGCTTCGGCCGAATAGTCAAAATGTGGCCGAATAGGCCGAATACCGAATAGTGGCCGAATATTCGCTGCATCTCTAGTGTAGACGGCTGCAACAATATCCAGTTAAACAAGCATTTATCGTTTTTTGCACTAGCCAAAACAAATTATAAGAAAACACTGTTTTTTAATTCAATCTATTTGTGAAATAATTTATTTGTGTATCGGTTGACAGCCCAACACTGATTGTTGACCCTAGCACTGATTTTACGCCGCGCGGGGTCGACGACCGCACTTCGGACGTTATGATTCCAGAATGTTCTTTTCTATTGTATTGCGGGAGAGTGTCGTATCTGTTCGAAGAACTATTATATAATCTGTGGTTTCGGTTCCGGCTGTGAAAACTAGTTTCGGCCGGACACTACTACACTCACGGACAATGAATTCGGGTCATTTCAATGAAAATGACCGGAATTAATTGTCCGTGAGTATATAAACATTTCTAACACCACAGAAAGGATAGCAATCGCTTTGACAAATGAATACCGTCTCTAAGGGACGTTTAGGTCCAGTGATTAGCACTGTCCATTACAAACGGACTCCGTCTTTAGCACTGATTGCTGACACCACTATCCAGCCTTGAAACTAATTCGGGCAAGCAATTTGCAGCAGGTGTCGTCAACCGTTCTCCGGCGCGTTAAATATTCACGTCGCTTGACGTACCAAAGGTTTACGACCGCTTGATACCGCGGCGCATACACCTTTTTAGGTTTGTACGGAAACGTTGCCTTGATAGTCGTAGGTTGCGCGCTCCTGCTGGCCGGCACAGTTAAAAAATATACAGTAGACTAACACCCATACTATAGACAGACAAGTAGTCACACTTCGGCCGTTTAGGAGTGCGCGATACCTATTCAAGGTCGAGACGCAGATGGTGCGATCCATACTGGGACATACTTAAGCATTCGTAAAACTTTGCTTGTAGTGCGTTCGTTCATAGCGCGCACACATACAAGCCGCGCGATGTACAGTCAGCTCCAGAGACAAGTATACCCCCTGCTATACCACGAATGTATGACAGGGGGGCTACTTGTCTCTGCAGCTGACTGTACCTTTTGTAGGAAGAAAAATTACTAGTATACTGTGCTATAGAATAGATTAGTGTTTGTTTTTCATGTTGCCCTTATTCATGTAGAAATACCTCACGACCCCACCTACCCTCTACAGCAGTGGTTCCGAACCTGGGGGTAATTACCCCTTTAGGGGTAAAATTAAGTTTTCTCAGGGGTAATACTCATATTAAGACGTTTTTCTTTGAGTACTTTCATGTAATAGGGAATATGCATGTATTTTTTTTACGTTTTTATTCGATAGCTTACGTCGATATGAAATGGTGGAAAAAATTTCAACGCCGAAAAATATATTTTAAGTATTTAAAACAGTATATTAAACTAGCCTACTAAAACGGGCGTTTGAAACGCCCGCCATTTTGGCGCGCTTTTAGTGACGTCATCGTACACAACGCAAAGATCGTTTACTGAGACTATAACCCGACCGAGTTAACTCCGCACCTCGCTAGTATGCGGTAATGGGAGCGGCAGGTACAGAGTTAACTCGATCGGGTTATACGTAGGTGACAACTGAGAACGTCAAACGAGTAGAGGTTATGTTGAAGAATTATTGTGATCACAAATATATGAAATATACTACAATTTTTAATTACAGCATTTTCTGTTTTCGACATTCATCATGGAAAAAAAATCTCCTATGGAACAATCCAGAAAACCGACATACCGGTACTGCGTTGTGCCTATGTGTAAAAATACAATAAGAAATACACCAGATAAAGTGTTTTTTCTTGTCCCGAGAGGTGCGGACATAAGGAAAAAGTGGTGTAAAATTATGAATAGAGGCATGGTATCTCCATCAGCTTGTTTATATTGTTGTGAAGATCACTTTGATGTAAGTTTAATCATATTTTATACCTCCAGAGTTCTAGATTCAAAGACACAATATTTTTAGTAGGTACATAAAATCGAATTTTTAATTAGACGGAGTGAGTTCTCATTACATACTTTATATTTAATGAAAATACAGATTAGAGGTAAGTTTTATTCATAAAAACTAGTTTATTTAGTGTTTAGTGGCGGATTTACAGATTTGCCGCTAGAAGGCTATTCAAATTTTGCCGCCGTCGTGCTCTCATTGGTCAATTTGTGGCATCGAAATATAATAACTATGGAAGCGTAACTGAAGTTCAAAATCGGGCCCGCGGAATAAGTACGAACGGGGTGAAGCTAGGTAGTACTTATTACTCAAGAAAAACCTGTGTGCATGCTGCTCGCAATAGCAAAAAACCAGTTGATGTATGCGTGCGGCTCGTAAGTCCAAGCAGCCGGCGTATTAGAAATGGCCTCAGTTCTCTGTTGGCGAGACTCCGTCCGGCTATTTATTTTAAGGTCCTTGGCAATAGTACATTACACAACTAGGGTGGTAAAGTAAAGAAAGGCCGAGATCGCCGATGTTTGCGGCCCGAGCTGCAAGCGAGGGACGTAAATATGCGATCGAGGGCATTCTTTATTACCTCGCGTCTTGTGTACATCATTTTATGTCTACACTTGGCCAGACTTCGGCTTTTTCCGTACGCGTAGCGTGCGGTAAAGTAAAAGCCACTTTATGGCCAGGTGTGGCATAAAAACATAAAATTGTAAATTTTCGATGGGCCATAATTTAGTGCGTAGCGTGTAAAGCAGCGCTTGGACTTAATTGATTTAAATTTAATTTACTACAGAAAACTACTGAATTTTATTGTAGAAAACCCTTAGTCCATGGGCTTAGAGCAAAAAGTATCAAAATTTCGTAGTTTTTCGCGTGGTGTACAGTGAACACAAGTTTTTCGAAGTTACAAATTTGGATTCACACTACACTACGCTAATTGGTCTATACAACATACCAATAAATCAGAACTATCTATATCATGCTTTGCATTTTAGAGTCGATTTCTAATTTTCTACCTACTAGGCTAGTACTAGATTAGCCTAGAAGGTATATTTATATAAATTGACCTATTTCATTTTTCTAAGAAAATAAATTGGCCCCAAATTTGCCAGCCCTAAAACTCTGCCGCCATAGACTCCAGCCTACTTAGCCTGCTGGTAAATCCGCCACTGGCCCATAAACTTCAGTAGGTATACTTCATCTTTTTAACAAAAATAATTTAAAAATCCGACTTTAGGTACCTGTGTCAAGATATTGTGACACTGCTTTTAATAAGAATGCTTCATATTCATTTAAAATTTTAATTTATTGTTTGTATTTTCAGATAGAAGAAGATACAGATAATTATATGAGGTATAAAATTATGAATTTGCAAGAAAAACAAAAAACTATATTAAGATTAAAGAAAGGTATCCTTCCTCACAAATTTGAATGTCAAAAGGATATACCATTACCGTTGCAGCCATCCAGCCAGCCAGAGACGAAAGGTTCCTTAAAGAGAAAATGTTTAGTAATAACAAAAGATACTCTATCTGGGGCTCCTGTTGAGCAAAGTGTCAGTGCTACTGCTACTAGCTCGTCATCACAAAATTATTTAGAAGCAGGTACCAGTTCTTCATCTCTTGCATACATAGAAGACAGTGAAAATCAAAGCACTTGTGAAGCTGGTTGCAGCACCATATCAAATGTCAATAGTGAGAAGAAAATGCATTTTGAAAAAGCTGTTCAAGTAGATAGTAAAATATGTTGTAGGATATCTAATTTATATCATGCGAACAAACTGCAAGTTGACAAGTCAGTTCAAGTTAATGTACATAATATGCCCAAAATGCATGACAAGGCCATTCAAGTCAATCGTAAAGTAAATTACAGGAGTAAAGGTGTCAATGTTAATCTGTGTGTAAAGACAAAAACTACAGCGGTATCTCCAATTCCTATTTCAACTAAAACAACAGCAACATCTCCTTTAAGAATAACTCCGGTACATACTACTAAAAGGAAGTTATTTGAAAGTAATACTGATGTAGCATCAGTATTCTCCACCCAACCTTCACAGATATCATCATCTTTTGAACCAGATACTAGTTCTCTTGATTCAAGCTGGGTTATAGAGGATGGTTCAGAAAAAGAGACTCAATTTAAAAATAATATGCGTAGTTGCATGTTAATGGCTATTGATAAAGAGCCTAAAATGATGTTAGGTTTACCAAAAAAATCATTCCATTTAATAAAACTTCTAAGCGAAAACATTCCACTCCCTACAATAGATATTTTAATTACATTAAAGAAAATAAAACTAAATGAGTCTTTCAGTATATTAGCCTTACAATTTGGGTATGCACAGAGTACAGTTAGCAGAATTTTTTCAAAAAGTATACCTTTATTGGCAGAGAAAATGAAAAGTTTAATTGTATGGCCAACACCTGAAGAAATTTTCAATAATTTACCTATAGCGTTCAGAGCCAGGTATTCAAATGTAGTTTCCATTATCGATTGCCTGGAAATACAAATTGAAAAACCATCTGATGCAGTCCACCAGTCAGTGACATGGTCACAATATAAAAAATGCAATACATTAAAATATTTAATTTCTTGCACACCTGATGGTTTGATTAATTTTATATCTGTTGGCTATGGTGGTAGAGCAACAGACCTTATGATCGTAGAAGATTGTGGTTTTCTTGATTGTTTACCACCTAAAACAGCAGTAATGGCAGACAGAGGATTCAAAGATTTGTCTCGCTTCTTATCGAAAAAGGATTGTACTCTTATAAGACCACCCTCTGTCTATAAGTCTACGTCTTGTTCAAGAGAAGATGTAAAACAATCAAAGAGAATAGCCGCTTTAAGAATTTTGGTGGAGCGTGCTATAAATAGATTAAGAGAATTTCACATGTTACTACCTCATGCGTGTATTGACCACAACTCAATACCTGTGATAGATGATGTCATAGTAGTAGCTTGTGGTTTAATTAATATGCAGGATGTTTTAATAAAAAAATAGATTTCATTGAAATGATATTTTATTTGCTTTCATCGTATTTACAACTTTCAACACCTCTATAGGTGTTCGTACCGGATAACAATAAACTCCATTAGAGGGACACAGAAGCAGGGATTCCAAACATTTTCTGTAAAGTTGTAATAATATTTATTTGATGTAAAATTGTAAGACAATAAGTGAAAGTTTATTCTATGGTTTGACAAACTTGTCAAACCATAGAATAAACTTTCACTTCTTCGCGATGGTCGAGTGACAACGCACGCTAGAGCAAACTCCACCCTCCACTACCCCACAGAATCACTCATATTGAATGGTATAAATAACTATTCACCAAGGAATAACAAACTATAACAGAAACAGTATATAACTAAAACAACATAAAAATTCGCTGTAACTATTTGATAGTACAATATAATAATGACAGCTCTGAGCTGTCTCATATATTGAGTGTTGCTTATCTCTGGCTCTTTGGGTATTTTATAAGGACACTTTCTTACTTTCAGCCAACCAAAAAGAATACATCATCAATATTTTATTTTTGAGCATCTACTTTAGAAATGTCATTTATTGAATGTCAAGCTAAAACCGGCACTATAAAGAACCTTTTTTTCTTCTGTGTATTCCTATACGGAACAAACCGAGCGCTTTGGGCGCGGCGCTTCGACCGCGCTCCGGACGCGATCCGCCGTAGGGTTTCAACATTTCTGTGCGACGTCAATTTAAGCACAATAATTTGTACAAGATTTTCAAATGTCTACATGGAAACTGATTCAAAATTATATTTGCAACCACATTGCGAGACATGTTGTGAAAAGAACTGATAATAACTAATAAACACAGAGCGCTGCCAAGTGCGACGCATTTGCCGCGAATCGGCACCTTTGTGTTTATCAGTATCGTTTTTTTCACATCGATGTGGTTAATAAAACCACCGTGAAACATATTGAAATAAAAACGGATCATTCACGTTATACAAAAGACGAGACATCCACTCGACATGTTTCGGGAGCATTCGGCCTTCCCTTAATCATGAGTAATCCGCGTACGCTGCCCGGAGACTACTTGCAGCTGTCAGTCTTCAAACTAAAAGGCCGCTAGTTTGTATGAAGTTTCATACAAACTAGCGGCCTTTTAGTTTGAGGACGGCAGCGCAGGCGACGATCTAGCCACTGTACCCACATTGTTATTGTCTACGGCACACAACACTGATGGTAGTTAGTGGTAACGCGCCCTTAGAATGTGACGTTATCAACGATGTGGATGGATTAAGGTTTTCAAATAAAAGTGGGAAAATGGCATCACACCAAAATAAAGTATACGTATACACCACACCAAAAGACCTTTGCAATGTACCGAAGAAACCAAAACTTGTGTCAACACAAACTTCAAAGAAAGTTTTTTGACTGTTGTTAAAAAACACTATATGGAAGTCGGTGATACTGCAAACCAACTGATGAAGTACTTCCACAAACCAAGTGATATTGAAAAATTATCTATCCATCGGTTGGTCACCAGCATATCAAAGAAGCCTGAAGATGCACAAGATTTCATTCGAGTTTTGGAAGCTCTCAATGAACATCGAACCATGTGAAGATGCTGCACTTGCAACAGTTGAACAAAGCAAGTTGAAGTGAGCAGTGCAGTGGAAAAAATAAATAAATAAAGATCAACAAATGTGGGATAATATTAAACCCATGATTCTGAGGAAACAAGAAATTTATATTAACATAGTTGAAGTAGACTATGACAAGGAATATTGCGAAAATCTCATAGAAAAATGTACTTTATTTTGGTGTGAGGCCATTTTCCCACTTTTATTTAGAAAGGAATAATCGCGTTTCGGACGCGGCGATCAGGACGCAGCGGATCCACGTCGCCTAGGCCGAGAAGGTCCGCGGCGAGTATGGCGCATCCGCCGCGGATCGGCGCCTTTGTGTTTATCAGTTTTTTCATGCAGACACTTTAAAATCTTTAAAATTAATGTGGTTACTTACGTTACACGGAGATATTGAAATCAAATCATCAAGGCGGACGAGGCGACGCGGATCCGCTGCGTCCTGGGCGCCGCGTACGAAAGGCGATTAATCCTTTTTAAATAAAAGTGGGAAAATGGCCTCACACCAAAATAAAGTACATTTTTCTATGAGATTTTCGCAATATTCCTTGTCATAGTCTACTTCAACTATGTTAATATTTCTTGTTTCCTCAAAATCACTGTGAGCTACACAGAAAAGTGCCTTCATTTTCTTGGAGAAATGCATCTGTAACTGCACTTGCGCCATGCATTTTGCAGATATCGCTTTGTTCTTTCCTATATATTGACTCATAGATTTTTCTGAGGATGGGCATTTTATTTCAATACTATATAAATCACTTTCCCCATCCGGAGAGGCTCCCATAATGGGGTATAATGGATTTAATATTATCCCACATTTGTTAATCTTTATTTTTTTAATTTTTTCCACTGCACTGATCACTTCGCTCTCCAACAATCTTCCTCTTTTCATCGCATCATTATCCTTTAATTTTGAGGCTCCCATGATGGCTTCCGTCAAAGATCCCTCCAAAGTTTTGCAATGCGCAGCCTCATATGCTTTAGAAGCTGTTATTCTTGCATATCTGAGCTCATGCCATAAAGGACAATTGCTTTGTTCAACTGTTGCAAGTGCAGCATTTTCACAAGGTTTGATGTTCATTGAAAGCTTGCAAAACTCAATGAAATCTTGTGGATCTTCAGGCTTCTTTGATATGCTGGTGACCAAACGATGAATAGATAATTTTTCAAAATCACTTGGTTTGTTGAAGTACTTCATCAGTTGGTTTTCCATATCACCGACTTCCATGCAGTGTTTTTTTACAACAGTCAGAAAACTTTCTTGTGAGATTTGTGTTGACACAAGTTTTGGTTTCTTCGGTGCATTGCAAAGGTCTTTTGCTTTCATGAATTTGATAGTAGTGCCCACTGAAGATAACTTAGATTTTTTCCAGTAGCAATCGACACTAGTAGATGGGGGATCTTCACTGCGCCTATGCAACCAGGCCAAGAAGGCAATTGCATGCTTACAGCCCCCTGAAAAATAAAATAAAGGTTGTATAAAATGAAGATTGATGCACATAGGTAGATCTTACAGCGTTTCAACCATTCTCACTTCCTGGTTACATTATTGACCATATCTCTTTAGGTTGGACTAACATTTTCGGTTACTTTTTAGAATTCCAGACATTATCCAAGGTAACTGAAAATAGTAATCTAAACCTGGAAGGAAATTATTCATAAATCAACCAGGGAAGAGCATAATAATGAAATGCTGTAAGAAATACTCATACACAAAATAAAAACCTGATGGTATCACATCACAAGTTAATATGTTACATGTTCGACAAGAGGTCTAATTTTGTCAATTAATATTAATAGGCTTATGGAACAAAATAAATCAGTAAACTTATTCACATAAGCTTTCACTAAGGTAAAGAATATTGTATTGTATTGTATTGTAAGGTAAAAGTCTGAGTCCCCGACTGGTAACAGAAAATATTTATTTGTTTCGCAATATTACATTCATTTATACATCTAAGCAAAACAGTTTGGGAAATGTGACCTTTATTTTTGATAAATGGAGTCTGTTTTATACCGAAATTACTCAAAAATAATAAAAATGCTGGTCAATCTGATTGTACAAGTAAACATCAGGTGCTCTTTGCTGGCAGTCCCAATAAAATGTCATCTCAGTATATTATGTTTTACATTTTCTGAATAAAACCGCTGTGACTTAAGGACAGACAGAAGGACAAACATACAGACAGATATGACAAAATTATAAGCTGTCCACTTTAGTCATTTTGATTATGGGATCCTAAAAGGATGACAAGCATTGGGACTCTGAAATAAACTGATAGTCCCAATAGATGTCAGCTCTGTCAAATATCTTCTTTATTGTAAAATTGACGAGTAAAATATCAAAGCCACTGATACATCTTATTGCTAAAACGTCTACAAATGTAATTTTAAATTTATCTTATTTATCCTAATCAAAATATGAGTGACGAATATTAGTACAGCGACGATCACTCAGACATTTACCTTAATGACTTATTTATAAAAAATACTTTTGCATAGCAGTATCTTACCTTTATGAGCTGCACAATCTTCACATTGAACGGACAAGACAGTTTCTTCTGCCTCATCACAAGTAAGTGTCACAGCATAACACTTCTGACGGACATTGTGTTCAGGAGTTATCCGAGCTTTCACTGTACATATATCCCCCTCTCGTTTAACTTGTACATATCCAACCGCTGAATCACCATATGATTCTCTCTCTGATCTATAAATATAAAACAACTATAAATAAATAAAACTAATAAGGATCTCATTTTATTGTGCTCCAGGTTTTATCAGATAATTCTAAAATGTGTTAAATTATCGTAGTGGTATAACAACATTTTATAAAGCAATGTAGTTTTCGGTATTTTCCGATGCTTAGTATGTTCTCTATTTTGTTTTAGGTTATGTTGCTTAGGCATTTAATTTTTCTAGAAAAGGTGTCCAAGGCAAAATAGAATTTGTATATAATATGTAATTACCTTATAGCTTTCACTCCTTTGATTTCAACAGACGTAAAATCGGGATTTGTTGAAAAAAATGTGGTCATCATGAACACATCTATCTTCGGCAAATTATCTGATTGCGCCTTCACATAACCGCTTTCAGTCATTTTCAAGACACTTGTGTTGTCTTTCAAAACAAATTTAAGTACTCAAATTACGGTAAAACTCACTGTATCGTAAACGGATTCGAAAACTTCACGACAAACAACAAGCAACCAAATCAAGTCATGTCATGAAGTCAAGACTCAACGGACAACACAGTGTTGCCAAATGGTGAAATACAAAAAAAAACTGAAGTTGCCCTGGTGCTCTCCGAAAATGCGGATGTTAAAATGAAAATGCGAAATACGTTAATTGTTAACAATTATATTTATTTATAATTTTCAAATGAAAACATATCTTCCAAATTATTCTTTGTGCACATAAATATTATGACAAGCAGTGTACGCGCATACAATGGGCCTCCCAAATATACAATTTTTGTATTCTATAAACGATCTGGCAACCCTAATGACATTCACAGTTTGTCTGTCTGGTTCCCAATATGTAATAGTTTAAGGTTCTCTATGTAGTTCTAATATTTCGACTGAAGGGCATGCACCCATGGTCACGCAATAAATTAAAAAAATAATTATTATAGACTGTGACGTCACATTTTCGTTCTGACCAATGGCGTGGCGTTTCAAATATTTGAATTTCCCGCACATTTTTTGCACTTTTAAAAAAATGATTTCTAGCTCAAACAAATATTGTGAGCAAAAATAATAATGCAGGCATAATTCTTAAGTAATAAAGTCTATTAAAAAAAATATTTGCCTCACATTGGAATCACATGCATATTCCCTATTGCCTGTATTACCTATTTTTTGGAGTGGTAACAACATAAATCTCAATGGGGCCTGTGGGTGATGTAGTAATAAAGGTAAGGAGCCACTGCTCTACAGTTTCTAATTAGAATTTCATTACATTCAGTTTTTGATTTTATTTTTTTCCTTTTTACCTGAAGCTTTGCAATTTCTTTTTAGAGGCTCTATGACGCCCAGTCTATGACAGTAACTTCACTGTCACTGACTCGGAATATTACCCCGCTACCCGCGACTCCCCCCTCACCGCTCACACAAACTCTGTTTGAGGGTTATTCTTCAGAAATATGTTTGCGGCTACTTTATTCCTCTGGCCCTTTTTCATACTAAATGTATGGAGACAGCGGAATAAGTCGCAGACATATTTCTGAAGAATAACCCTTGAGTGTCGCCGAAAGCTATGGTAGCCAAATGGCTTGGGATTTTCAAGCTGTGGTTGTGGGTTCGAACCTTGGCTCGAACCAATGGGTATTTCGGAACTTATATGCGAAGTAATAACCACATTTTTATAAAAAAAAACCCGACCGCGGTGCACTTTGAAACTGCATTAAATCCGCCATTTTGTTTATTTTAACAAACTCCATGCCCAGTGACACTCGCACCATCAAGACGAATCTAATGATGTATCATTTATCAAAGTCGGATGTGTCGTTGAGTAGTTACGAGCGGACACAGGAACGGACATACATACATACAGGCCAAACACATAACCCTCCTTTGGGATTCGCCGCAGTCGGGTAAAAAGTAATATAAGTTGTGATATTTATTTATTTTATTAGAAGAGAAAAATAAATAATTAGAAAAATATTTAGAATTCGTTGACAGTCGTTAAAGCTATAAAAAAAAATCAATTCAAAAAATTCAAAATAATTTATTTCGGATTAGATGTCCATAGTATGTGTTAGTAACAAAGGTCTTACTGGCTATATTAGTAATTAAGAATATAAATAAATAATCAATAATCATAATCAACAAAATTTATCCAAACAATCATACATACATTGGGAGGCATATTACTAGTACTAATTAGCATTCATTTTTCATAGGCCACTCGCGTATCATGCGACCTCGTCCAGTGGCAGAATATCTATTCAAATCTTATTTGATATTTTACCAACATTCGATGAAGGAAAAACATGAGGAAACCCCATCACCCTCACTATCGTAAAGAAATCCAAAGGGGTATGTGAAGCCAACCCGCACTGGGCCATTTAGGGGACTAGTAGCCCTTTACCTCTTGTCAATGACGGTAGACCTGTGCCCAATAGTGGGTCGTGGGCCGAAGATGACACTTCATCAACGTACTGTATACAGCGTGTAAGTCTAATACGGGCGATAAATTAAATCGGACATAGTATTCATTAGTGTAATCATGAAGTAAAAGGTTTTTTTAAGTTGCAGTTAATTACGACCCCATAATTATTATTTTTTTAATTTCTCAGCAGCAATGTACTGTAAACATGGTTGCGGTACGGCGGTATCGAAATGTCAACGTAACCGTCAACGAGCGTTTAACGTGAGTGTGTTTGCATTACATTGCGGGCTGAATTATTTTGTATGGACAAAATTATTGTTGCAACTTTAAGTAAATGTTATCTAATTACCTTCACTTTGTCCTATACTAACCACCGTTAAGAGATTCGCCCGTATTAGACTTACACACTGTATATTATTTAGGCTGTGACCGAGGCAATTCCCAAAAACTATGTTTGTATATTCGTCAGATGTCGTCAACCATTCCGCGCGACATTAAATATTAACGTCGTATTGTTCTGCGCTGAAACGCTTTGAGCGCTGTCAGGGACCAGACTCTATGCCAATATCGATCGTGGAACATCAGGTATCGTCAACCAGTTTCCGTTAAATATTCACTTTGCTGGAGTAAATGGTGCAAGCGGCTATTTTGTATTTACTCCACCATCTTTAGATTATGCAATAACTATAGTGTCGAGGTAAACCAGCGCGGGCCCTATATGGGAGCGGGAGTTTGGAGCGCGGTCTCTTGCTCCCACCTCTGGTCGCCGCTTAGGGTTGCCAGATGGAATGGGCTAGACGACTAAAAAAAAACTGTTTAGTCCGTCAGTTAGATTATTAAAAAATATTGTACACGTATTTTTTCTTTTTTTTTTTTTTTTTTTATACAACTAGGGTGGCAAACAAGCGTACGGCCTGCCTGATGGTAAGCAGTCACCGCAGCCTATGGACGCTTGCAACACCAGGGGCATTACGTGCGCGTTGCCGACCCTTTAAGAACCTATTCACTCCCCTCTTGAAGAACTCCATACTGTAGCCTTCTGGGAAAACCGCGGCAGGGAGCTCATTCCACATTCGGATTGTGCGCGGTAGGAAATTTCTTTTGTTTGACAAACAAAAAATGACGAGGATAGACTGCTTAGAAGTTTCGAGTGACGTCACTCCTAGGTACAATTTTCACCTAGGAGTGACGTCACAAGCCCCCACTTCAGAAGTTTGATGATCTATAACTTTGTCGATTTTTAATATTTTGATAAACCAAAAAGTACGTGTCCCATATTTTTCCATAATCTAACTGATGGACTAAATAGAATTATATAGTTTTCACCCAGTCGTCATCCCAATTACCGTATTATCGGGAGCAGGAAACAATATGTCGGGATTTTAAGACTTAGGTCGGGATATGCCCTGCGCGCTCCACGCGCGAGCTTTTTTTTTTCGCTGGCTGGACCACGTTGAGTGGATCGGACTAACTTTTAAAATGAAGTCGTTTGTCGGGAGATTTTCTTCTTTGTCGGGATTCGGGAGAACATACAAAAAATCGGGAGAATCCCGCCAATTCCCGACCATCTGGCAACCCTATCGCCGTTGCCGCTGGTCGCGTCATGTCGTGGCCAAGCGGTAAGGACAGAAAAGTAGGCAGACTCCTACCCTTTAGGAGCGCGCGATGGCTATTCAAGGTCGAGGAGTAGGGCTGCCGTCCTTCGGTTTTTTTGCATCCGAACGCACTACAGCAGTGTTTTTCAAAGTGTAAAGTGCCTCGCACGACTGAACAGTGGAATAAATTGTCGCCTGCAGTGTTTCCGGACTGATTCGACCTTCAGACCTTCAAGAAAAGAGCGTACTCCCACCTGAAAGGCCGGCAACGCACTCGTGACTCTTTTGGTGTTGCAGGTGTCTATGGGCGATGGTGATTGCTTACCATCAGGTGACCCGTCTGCTCGTTATTTCATAAAAAAAAGTGTGCGTCGCGACTTCTGGGGGGTTGCAGAGCCTGTAGGAGGGGGTCGCGAGGGTCGAGGAACCTCAAGAAAAAATACAAAAGAGCATAAAATCGTAACGTAATTGAATTGGTTAAAAATCGTGGAGGATAGGGGGTCGCGAAATATTTTCACATACAATACATGGCGCGCACACATTCTACTTTTGACAGAAGAAAAATTACTGCTATTACACTATGTCGATAGCCTAAAGTCACCGTCAATAGAATTTGCTAACTATGTAAACAAAAGGCGTAACTTTGTTTTGTCGCTGTTTCTCCTTGAATTTTCACACCACCTCATCAAACACCACTGAAACCATACACTATTTAAACGGTCGTTGCCGTAAAATACAAAACGATACAATAAATAATTGAATCTTGGATATTTTATTAAAAGTTTAAAATGGTTTTATACATAGGTTATTATGACATAATGGAATGACGTTTTTGTTTCTTTTAAATTCTACAATTGTCTATGATGATAGCGTTGTGACTAAAGTTGGTGATATTGTAAAGCTGCTACACACTACCTAACTTACGCTCTGTACCTAAGAAAATAAAATGAAATATTTAGACGGCATCATCGATAGAGCTACGGATGAAATAATTGCACCTTTTGTGATAAATACTGGTGGATACATAGTCTTCAAGTAACGATTCGTCTTCTGCAAATTAAACATACCTGTTTCTTGCGTTCGATACTTTAATAGTCCATATGTTTTGACATAAAAGAGTAAAGGTAAGAGTCTTCCCCATGACTAGTTAATTCATCATTCAGAGACAATTTCAATATGGCGGTTTATTTACAAAGTTAGCAAATTCTATTGACGGCGACTTTAGGTTGCGGGGAGTAATGCTCACATCTCGCGGGCGTCATCGCGCTTCTTTTTTTTAACCGACTTCCAAAAGAAGGACGGTTCTCAATTCGTCTGTTTTTTTTGTGTGTTTGTTCCCCGATTACTTGCTGACGGCTAGACCGTTTTGGAAAATTGTTTTTTTAATCAAATAGACTTAGGCGCCATTAAATATTTAAAAATAAAGTTAATTTTTAAAACATAAAATAAAAACCGACTTCCAAAAACTTAACATTATAATTTTTCGCTTTTTGGTAAGTGTTTTTCGTGTCTCTTAAAAATTTCATTGACTCATTTTGAAGTTATAGGCTACTGGAACCCTCTTTAGTCTGCAGTATGCCTGCATCCCCCAATAAAATAAATGTATTCGGGCCCTCAATAATTCTCTCGTAGCTGTAAAGCCTGAATAACCGATGGCGTATTGGGCGGCCATTTTATAGAATTGTACGACGAGTTGCGGACCGGTGCGCAAATAGTTGATGAAAAACTTTCCGATTCCGATTGAATGTGCCGTGAAAACACAGCGTAGTTTAGTTTTATTTTCATTCAGCCGTAAAATGTACAATGTAGGCCAGCGAAATTCTATGTCACCATAGAAATATATCGAGGAAGTAGGAAACCTCGCGTGCTAAAAAGAAGTGGCGACGACCTACTTTGGACGCCGTCAAATTCAGTTTCCGTCAATATTATTATCAGATTTGAAAACCTGATAATAATAGTATAATTAATTGATCAAATACCACCAAATGAAATGGAAAATTTATGTTTTCCATCACTAAATTACACTTTTGGCACGGTATACGGTAGTTTTTCTTCCTACAAAAGGTACATCGGGAGCGCGCATGTGTGCGCGCCGTGTACGGACGCACCACAGGCAAGGATTTGAGCATGCGCGAGCATGCCACAGTATGGAGTGCACTCACACAGACGCGCATCGTCAAACGACAAGCCAAAAACGTTACACGCTTAGTTCCCATACAAATCGATGAACTATGTATGTCCTTCTATCTCGACGTATTTCTGTGTATGTTGCCAAGCGTAAAAGCATTGTTGTTTGAAGAAGCATTGTTTTTATAAAACTACTACAATGTGGGTCTTTCCAACGAAGTGTAGCCTTATACTTTTAGGTACTTAAAAAAGGTAAACAAAAAAACCACGTGACTAGGGTCGTTCAGCCAGTGGTATTGTGCCACAGATACAAAACAATGCTTTGATTGGTACCTAAAAGTACAGATTAGGGTGTCAGGAGTCGCCAACCGTTTTTTTAAGTACCTAAAAGTACAGAGTACAGATTAGGGTGTCAGGAGTCGCCAACCGTTGGGTGCGCGGGGGGAAAGCCGTTGTCGAGCTAGCCGTTACTGGCGTATACCGGCTATGTAAGCTTTGGACTGTCAGGACTCGTCACTCAAACGCCAAACTCACCGTCGACGGCCGGTCGCTCGCACACGAAGTAGTTGTGCTCGCGGCAGCCGCGGTCGTTCCACATGAAGGTGGGGGCCTGTGGTGGGGGGCGGGGAGGGAACTCGCGGCGCGCCTCCACGCAGTCCTGCCCGGAGGTCCCGTCGTCGTTCGGCTGGCTGCTGTGCTTGCGCCAGCCGGGGAACCAATCTAAGGGCAAAAAAGAAAAGCATAAACATTTTTGCTATGTACTCGTATGTTTTTTTTCATCACACTTGCTCGAAAATGGTGCCTTACACGTAGGTTTTGCGGGCCGTAAATGAGCTATTACGCCCTAGGGCGTAATGGTTTTCTTTTTAAATTTGAAACGCTGGTTCTGCTTTACTCTTATTTGTCATGTTCAAAGGAAACGCCAACTTACTTTTTTAACTTTTATCACTGAAATATTTATTTAAAGAGAACTGGTATTGCAAATACATGTAAACACATATTTCTGTAACATTAATTAAATGTTTCAATAGTGTATTTCAGTATTTTGCAATTATAAAATCAACCGTTTTAGGTCTGTACCGCTATGGTTTCCGAACGTTGCGCATTGTCTATGGATATGTCACTAATGTCACTGTCAGTTTTACAATTTTATTTAGGTTAAGTAAGGTTAATTTTAATTAGATTTCCTCACAAGTGTGATGAAAAACATTGTGTGTGCCACGGGCGGTAAAGGAATTACAAACTCGTGTTATTAAAGCCCTCGGCTTCGCCTCGGCCTTGTAACAAACACTCGTTTGTAATTCCTTACCTACCGCCCTTGATACACAATGTACTAATGTAAACACTTTATTGCACAAAATAAGACAAACTACAGGGTTACAAAATAAAGGTATGGTCAAGGGTCAATTGTAAAAAAAAATGCACCTTTACTTTTTGTCTGATCATGGTGTGTATTATAACATTTTACTCAGAATCATGAGCACTTTTCATTTATGAAATTAAAAAATTGTCCAAAATGTCCCAACTTTTCCGTACAAATATTGTCTTCGGTTTCCGCGATTATCACTCATAGTAAGCTAGTTTTTTCTAAAGTTAGGTTTTTAAGCCCTTCTGGCATGTGTGTGAACATCTTTACACATTAGGCCCATCTGGCAACACTAATATTGAATTTGTATTTTTTAAAGTGGGTAGGTTTGCACAACAGTACCTAATTTTGACAGAGGAAATTTATTATTTTCTCAGTCTACCCGCGACCACGAACGCTGAAAAGGGTTACGAAACGTCGGGACTTAAAATGTAGTAATATACGCGATTTAATCCGTTTAAGTTGTTTTATTTTCCGTACTAATTTTGAATTTCTTAGTTTCGTTACACCCAAAGTAAATAAATCGTAACGAAACTGAGAAAAAAAAATCTCAGTGTAAATACGCAAGTAATTATAACGAGTTAGCACGAATTGTCTAACACGTTATCATATCGCGGATTAGCAAAGCGATATTTTTGTTTTAAGTACCTACTTAATAAAGATTCTGATTCAATCAATTAACTCCTTAATTTCTTCTTGAATTAGCATTAGCAGGAGAGCTGATTTATGGAACTGTAAATAAAATTGTAAAGTAAAAGTCAAGTCCCGCATAAATCAGTAAGTATTTTTGAATTACTAATTTTGAACAAGTTTTTGTTTAATATTATTAAAACTTGGGTCATTAATATTTAATGTCGAAAAAGTCTTAAGTTCGGTGGCGTAGTATTTCAATATTTAAAGCCTAATTTCAGGTACAGTTTATGCAAACATAATTAATTGGATCTTAGTCCTCGAGGTGAGTACACAATTGCCACTTTTTTTTAGGATTTCGTACCTTATAACGGAAAACTTATAAGATCAGTTTGTTGTCCGTCTGTCAAGACCCATTATCTCGGAAACGCGTGGAGGTATCAAGTTGAAATTAAAACCATACACTTAGGTCTATGGTCCATGTGATAAAATTAAGCTTCTATAGTCTGTACTTTTCGGTATTTAAAAAAAGGTAAACAAAAAACCACGTGACTCGGGTAATTCAGCCAATCGAAGTAAAGTTTTGTATCTGTGGCACAATACCCCTGGCTGAACGACGGTCGTCACGTGGTTTTTTTGTTTACCTTTTTTTAAATACCTAAAAGACTATAAGTTAACGTAAAAAAAAATGCGGCCGTTTATGCCGCAAAGAACGCAAATTTCGACACTCTAAAGCAGCGGTCGGCAACCGCTTAGAAGCCAAAGGCCACATAAGGTTAAGGAAATTGTTAATAATTTGTGATTTTATACTATTCGGAATATAGCGACCACAATACAGACCGGAATATAGAACTATGAAATTTGGCAAGTAATACCGTCTTATACTACACGTATAGGGAAAAATCTAAAAACAATATATTTTTAAATATTTTATTATAAGAGAAAAATTTAAAAATTATATGTCTCGGGCGGATTCGAACCTGCATCTCCTCGGCTATCCGGGCCAACAGGCGCCTTAACCAACTAGGCTACCGAAACTCTGTCCAAGTCAAAGTCAAGTGTGTTTTCTCTTCTAATAAAATATTTAGAATTCGTTGGCAGTCGTTAATGCTTTAATAAAAAATAATATATTTTTAATGAAATCATTAAAAAATAGACTTTACTAAGGGAATCAGAATTTATAGGCTACTTTATTATATGTACATCAAATTTAACCCTCGGCGGGCGAGTCCAATTCGCACTTGTCCGGTTTTTTCTTTACAATACTACAGAATAAGGGCCGATACAGACGGACTGCAACCCAACTGCAACTCCCTACGATTTGTATGGGAACTGCATCACAACTGCACGCCGACTGCGCAGTTGTGATGCAGTTCCCATACAAATCGTAGGGAGTTGCAGTTGGGTTGCAGTCCGTCTGTATCGGCCCTAATACGAGTAGTACGTACAGAAGTTTCTCTTTCTAACAAAAATGACGTTCGGGTCCGAATCAGACGGAACGCACCGCAGCCGACCGTCTCTCTCTATCGCATAACGCGTGCTCTTTCTGGTCGCTGGCTAAGCCCCCGGAGGGGCTAAATTTGGTACTTGTAGCCGCGCGGCGAAATCGCGGAGTGAGCCACTTCTGACAACAGAAAAGGTTTTCTGACAAATTTATAGAAATTTTTTTTTTTTTTATTCGCGATAGGTAAGCATTTGACTTTGATCTCACCTGTTGGTAAGTGAAGATAAAGTCGATGATGGAGCATGCTTACCTAGATAGTAGACAGAGACATTATTGATAAAACGAGTACAAAGCCTACAAGTCCTACAACCTATTGTTACTTTGTAATCAAAATCGCGAAAAAACGCGTACCGAACCAGGAAACACGAAAAAAAATTTTCGCTAAAAAGAACAATTAACATCGCACCGGTGAATTGGAAAGCAAAAAAAGGTTGGCGTTTTTTCTAATTAAAAAATGCTTCCATAGACGCTTGAGAATCGGTAATTTACTTGCGAAGGACCGCAGGCGTGGTCAACATTTGGTTTTAATTATAAAGTGCAATATTGGACTATAAAGGTTTTTGAAACAGGTCGTGGTTTAAAACTGTTCACTACACTATGGTAACGATTAAACATTTTTCTCGTCAGTAACTTCGAAGATAATAGGGGGAATGGTATTTCTTTGAAGGTTTTTCATCCTAAAGGGTCATTCTCAAAAAATGATGTCCGTAGTTAGGGCTTTCTAAAACAACCTCTTAATCCTGTTCCTTTGTGTAACGAAAGTTAACCATATAAATTGTATGTTAAGTTTCGTTACACAAAGGAACAAGATTAAGATGTTGTTTTATAAAGCCTTAACTACGGACATAATTTTTTGAGAATGACCCTAAAACAAAAGTACATTATTAAGAAAAAAATAAAAATGGTTTTGGAATCTACAAACGAAGACCCTTCATTTGATACCCCACTTGATAAAATAGCACAACTTAACATTTTTGATCTCTCATTTCGGGCCCCTTTTAAAAAAAGGAAAACGGTGTAAGGTTTTTTTTAATGTTCAGTAGGCTCGGGTTGGCGTCATTTAAAACTATTCCAAATATCAAATCGATTGCAGCAGTAGGTCCTATACTCTGTACTTTTGGATACTTAAAAAAGGTAAACAAAAAACCACGTGACTAGGGTCGTTCAGCCAGTGGTATTGTGCCACAGATGCGAAACATTACTTTGATTGGCTGAACGACCCGAGTCACGTGGTTTTTTGTTTACCTTTTTTCAATCAAAGTAATGTTTTGTATCTGTGGCACAATACCACTGACTGAACGACCCTAGTTACGTGGTTTTTTTACCCGACTGCGGCGAAGCCCAAAGGAGGGTAATGTGTTTGACCTGTATGTATGTATGTATGTATGTATATCCGTTCCTGTGTCCGCTCGTAACTACTCAACGGCACAACCGATTTTGATAAATGATACATCATTGGATTCGTCTTGATGGCGCGAGTGTCACTGGGTATGAAGTTTGTTAAAATAAACAAAATGGCGGATTTTATGCACTTTTAAAGTGCACCGCGGTCGGGTTTTTTTTTGTAAAAATATTTCGTTATTTGTATACCTTTTTTTAAGTTCCTAAAAGTACAGAGTATAAGATATCTGACTATGACAGACGGACAGACAGACAAACAGAGTCGCACCTTAAGAGTTCCTTTTTTACCATTTTGGTACGGAACACTAAAAAAACAGATGTCCCTAAACGGTCATAGTAAGCTCCGTAGCTAAAGCCCGTCCCGACGCTGGCAACCCCAAAATCCCCGCAAATTCTTTTATTTGCAACACGCCCCGGCTCCAACTTTCCCGCACAATGCGGACTTTTGACGCCGAGTTTTAAAAAGTTGGCGGCGGGTTAAACCGGAGGTTACCTTGCCGAAAAAACCCCTTTATTGCTGTAGTATCAATGGAACTAGTGACACATTTGTACCTCGCTAGTTCCATCGATGGTACTAGAGACATATGTTGTTTTTAGTACCATCATCCGATAATACTGTTTACGCACCAGTTATACTTTTCGCCGGGAACAAAAGCCTGCTTCTACCACCAACTTCAAGGCCTAAATTGTAGCGAGATTGCAGAAGCCGATGACCACCTTCGTAGCTTCAATATAGAGCATATTGAAGAATCATAGTGACAGTGAGAAGTATTTTGCAATTGGGTCATTTGCAGAAAAAAAGTACCTTTTACTTTTTTTTGTCTGATCATGCTGTATCTTATACCATTTTACTCAAAATCATGAACACTTCATTTATGAAATAAAAAAAGCTGTCCAAAATGTCCAAAATTTCCGTACAAATTTTGAATCTCAGTTTCGTTACGCCCATACTAATTTATAGGGGATTTTTTTTACGGCTGCACATAACAAAAAGCACACACGTGAGAGTCACCAACGAAGTTGCCAAGCTATAGTTCCATTGATGGTACCTACTACAGCAATAAAGGGGAAATAACATTTTTGTAGATTACATGGTTGCAGTTTTTGCTTCCCATCAGACCCGACTGCATGTTTCTTTTTCAATGTGTAGTAAACGAGTGTATTTTTGAAAACAATTTTAAGTTTTAAGGTTTTATTTTTGATTCGCGCGGACTCTCAGATCCTCAACCAAATCGATATTATCGTAATGTTGTAATGTGATCGGAATTGTATTTTCTCAAACATGCAATGAAATATTGACATTACGTGCCTTACAATACCTCAAAGTACCTCGTTTTCGAAGCGGCTAGACGAGATGCCTTTAATGGAATTTCATACAACATTGTCGGCCTAGGCCTGCAAGATGTTTTTATTTTATTTCTTTTCCACGTCTTTTGTGACACAGCATCACGGCATTCAGCTATAAAAAAAAATAAACTAAAAAATTGCAGTTTTATTTATGTATAATAGACATGAACATAACAAATAACATATAAACAATTTCCAATAATTTTAAATTGCAAATTTAACTACACAAATACACATTCAAAATATTTCATCTAAATATTCGCGGTAAAAATGTGTATTGAAACTTATAAGTATGTACTCAGCCCTTACTTCTCGGCCTTTATAAAGTAATCCTCAAATACTGAAAGTAATTCCGAATCAAATTGAAATTCGTTCCGGCAGGCTTCACTCAATCCCCTTTATTAATTAAATTTTATTCCCATAACAGACGCTGAAAAATATTTCCAGAATAAAATACCGCCAATTTCAGGCAATCATATTATACCTGGCAACATTGGGGGTAATAGAGCAAGCGAGAGCAATAATTAATGGAGCGGATTAAATAGTATTTTATGCAACAGTTGTATAAGAAGGCTCAAAATATGCGAATTGCGCAAATAGAGGCGCAATGAGCGTTTTTTGACTTAATTATCTACCCTCAACTTACATTACGTGAGCACGTATTTTGATCCTGTCTCAATAAATAGTAGTTTTTTATTATTTTACTAGTGAATAACGTTACTTTTACTCAGTGAATCAACTTATACAAACGTACTGTATCACGTACAAATGAAAATGAAGTGTTTAGCGTGCAATAAAATCATAAAAAGTGCACCCGAAAAAATTACGTGTACAATCACCAGCTGCGCAAAAGTGTACCACTATCTGTGCGTTGGCCTCTCCACCGAACCTGGATTAAAGCTCAAATCCTGGAAATGTCCAGGCTGCAAGGTAAAAGAACCCAGGAAAGGTGACAATAACGACACACCAGTCACACCTAGCTCGGCACATATATCCGAGAAGCTCGACACGGGCGATACACGTTGCGATGTAATCTCCCAAAAACGTACACCTATCGCCCAACACAGCAGCCCTGACTCCAACAAAGAACTTGGTAGCTCGATTAAATCTGAGGTCTTGGCGCTCATTAAAAACGACCTCCCGGCAGCTATCCGTGACATTTTAATGCCTCAACTGAGGTCATTAAGTCAACAAATTAGTGACCTGCAGGACACGTTTAAGTTCATGGACGCGGAATTCGCAGATTTAAAGCAAGGTCACGCCGCCCAGGCCGCTGCGATCAAAGAACTGCGCGCCGAAAATGCCGCTACCGTGAAGCACAACAAAGAGTTAAAACAGCGAGTCACCGCTCTCGAGGAAGAAAGCAGGCGCCAGGAACAATGGGCAAGACTCCAGAATGTGGAAATTATGAACGTCCCTGAAACTGAAGGTGAATCTACAGCTAATATAGTAATCAACATCGCTGATAAAGTCGGTGTTCACATCTCTCACTCTGATATCGATTTTGCTCACCGCGTCACATCTAGAACCACCACGAACAAACGCCCCAGAGCTATAGTAGTTCGTCTCAAGCAACGACGAATCAAGGACCAACTGATCGTAGCAGCCCGCAAGCGCCGAGGTCTGACAACAGCGGATATCGCTCTTAACGGCGACAGCAACGCGAAGATTCCTAGCCAAGACGATGCTAACTCTGATGTCGTTGCCGAAGCTAATGCTAACGGTGAAAGTGAAGATCAACCCGAACCCGAAGCTGAAACTGCAACTGCGGTCCGTAGTAACGTGGTGAACGAGCGGACAAAAATTTACATCAATGAGCACTTGACACCTTATAACAAACAGTTATTAAGCAAATGCAAAGCTCAATCAGAGATATCGCCTATAAAGTACATCTGGACAAAAAACTGCAGAATTTACGGAAAGAAGGACACAGGCACCCGCGCAATTCTTATATCTTCGATATCCGATTTGGAAAAACTAAAATAAATATATTGTACTGTTGTATATTCTCGGTTTGCCTTTTTGAGGTTAAGTTTTCGCGTACGACATATCTTCTCGACAATTTCGTCTTTGTTTCTTTTGTTTTGTTTCGGAATGTACACATTACTCACACTTATATCACACTATACACGAACTCACACTTTCACGCACACACAACTACAACTCGGTGTTTCTCTGTGCTGTATCTGTTATTTGTGCCTAATTCTCTTAAAATTATTAACCAAAATACTAATAGCGGTAACAGAACTTATAAACAAATTTTATGTTTATCTGTAACTGCTTATATAATAACACAAACACGCTCAGAACATAAGTACCGCGTAACTACTTTCCCCGTCTACTAATGAATAATAACAAACTTCTTAATATTTATTACCAGAACGTGAGAGGATTACGCACAAAAACCACTACGTTATTTAACAACATCTCATCCTCCAACTGGGACCTCATTCTTTTGACGGAGACGTGGCTCTGTGACGGCATACTGGACTCGGAATTGGTAGATATTAATCTATACATATAATATAATGCGGCGAGACCGCAACTATGGCGGACCGGGTGGCGGAGTGGCTGCGCTGTGCGCCGACCGACTGCATGCGCAGCTGCGCCCAGAATGGCAGCGCGACGACCTTGAATGCCTATGGCTCACTATCCCCGCGCGATCCCTAGAATCGACTTATGACTTGCATGTAGCCATACTTTATATACCACCAAATAATCTATTACCGCGTCGAATGCAAATTTTTCTTAGGCTTTTAAAGGAAGTAGTTGAGTCAAAACCTAACGATTATTTTTTAATTTCTGGCGATTTTAATCTGCCCTGTATCCAGTGGAACTCCTTTGAATACACGTTTATCAAAAGAGGCTCCATCGAAACGCAAAATGCGTCAATGGAATTAATGAACACAATAAATTTTCTGGGCTTAGATCAACGCAACTGTATACTAAACTCTAATGACAATGTCCTCGATTTAATGTTTAGCAACTTTCCTATAACCATTAGCAGAAGTACTTCGCCAGCGGTACAAGAAGACTGCTACCACCTGATTTGTATGCGCAATAAAACACAACACTTGGAATGATGCAACATATATTTCGCGACTGACACATGACAGCTGACAGTTCTTAACCTACCCGTTCATACATACACAACACCTCACCACTTAACTAGCACTTACGCTATGACTGTCTTAATACATTTCAAGCTTAACTAAATAGGTACATACATGTAACAATTGAGATGTGATATACAAAAGAAAACATTAATCAATATCGAACCCAAAACGTTTCACACACTGTCTATTACGCTTGGGTCGATTTTGACATAACGATGGTGGTGAGCGATCCACAGCAGATGTCGCTGAAGAATCTGGAGCTTCGGGATCGTCCGGGAGTGATGGTGCTGGAAGACCCAAAGCAGCAGGTTCAACGGAAGCTGGAAGCTCATGCATCGTTATGCCATTGCCAACAGATGACCCAGTCTGTTCTAACCCCTCACTGACGACCGTGCCTGATATACTGCCGGCCACCACGGCCCGATCACTCGGAACTACTGAACCAGTTGTTACGGGAACTACCAAGGATGCCCTAGACTTCCGCTTTAATTGATCTATGTGACGGTGACCCTCATTACCAACACTATCTCTGACTCTGTAGTTAGTCGAGCCCACTCGTTGAACGACCCGGCCAGGTGTCCAGTCCGACGTACGAGCCCGGCTGTAATCTCTAATGTACACCTCATCCCCCGACTCAAAACCACGGTTACTTCCTCCTGCCGCTATAACTTGCGCCAGTTGTTTCTGTTCCACACGTTTCGCCCTATCTGGTTTAATCGCATCCAAGCGCGTCCTTAACGACCTCCCCTGTAAAACCCTGGCGGGGCTCTCCCCTGTGCTAGCGTGCTCCGTTGTTCTATATAATAGCAGGAACCGATCCAGGGCCGTGTCCACGTCAATACCGTCGGTTAAGGCTTTTTTAATTACCGTTTTGCAAAGACGAACAGCGCCCTCTGCCGCCCCATTGGAGGACGGATGGTAAGGAGCCGTCAAGCATTGTTCGATGTGATTTGTGTTTAAAAAGGACTTGAACGTGTCACTAGTGAACGGTGGTCCATTATCAGAAACAATTTGCCTAGGCAAACCAAACTGAGAAAAAAGATGGCGGAACTTCGTAATAACGTCAGTGGCCGTCGTTGTTTTCATCCTAAACACTTCTATCCATTTTGATGTTGAGTCCACTACCACTAAAAACTTCAACCCCGCGATTGGACCCAAAAAATCGACATGCAATCGACACCAAGGCTTAACACAGTGTGGCCAAGGACGCAGCGCATGAGCTGGCGGCGCTGCAGCGTGAGCGGCGCACGTCATACACACACGACATACATTTTCTATAGCCTCATCAATGCCAGGCCACCAGACATAACTGCGGGCCAGACTCTTCATCTTTACCATACCCATATGGGTTTCGTGTAATTCCTTTAAAACACGGTCTCTACACTTCTCTGGGACTATCACCCGGTGCCCCCACATTAGACACCCTAGCTCCAAGTAAATTTCAGCTTTCCTATTAAAAAAAGGTTGAAACTGACGCATATCATTATCGACAGGCCAGCCGTCCTGAACAAACCCGACGACTCTGCCTAACATAGGGTCATTAATAGTCTCCCGCTTAAGAATATTATAATCTAATAGAAACGCATCGCGAGCAAAATGCAGGTAAGTTTGCTCAGGAGCGGAAACTTTGGGAAATGGTAGGGGTAACCGCGACAACCCATCTGCCCCATTGCTATCCGTACGAACGTACTCTATATCGTAGTCATACGCCGATAAAATTATTGCCCATCTTTGCAATCTACTAGCGGCCATAGAAGGCACACCAACCTTTGGACCAAAAATGGAGACCAGCGGCTTATGATCAGTGCGCAGCAGGAAGCGCCTACCATACAGGTATTGATGATGTTTTTTTACCGCAAAAATTATGGCAAGCGCTTCGCGCTGTATTTGACTATAATGCCGCTCGGCTGGCGTCAGCGAACGGGATGAGTACGCGATAGGACGTTCCCTAACCGCACGCCCTACACCGCCGTCGCTCTCTGGCTGAGACAACACACAACCAATCCCGACTGAAGAGGCATCGCATGTTAAAATCAGTTGATCCTTTTGATCATAATGCTTCAATACCTCCGCCCCCGTTAACAACGATTTTACCTCGTTAAAAATTGTTCTACATCTATGCGACCACTCCCATGCTGTTCCCTTTTTTAATAAGTTATGCAAAGGTGATAAAAGGGAACTTAAATTCCTTACAAATCTGCCGTAAAAATTCACGAGACCTAGGAAAGAACGTAACTCCGACAAATTTTTGGGTTCTGGTATCTCTCGGATCGCTCTGATCTTTTCAGGATCTGTGTGAATACCGCTCTTATCCACAATATGACCTAAGTAGGATACAGAATTGGCAAAAAACACACACTTAGTTTTGTTTAGTTTTAGCCCATTAGCCTTTAAAGTCTCAAACACCGCCGATAACGACGCCAAATGGGACTTCCGGTCCTTCCCAGTTACCAACAGATCATCGCAGAATACAGATACATTGGGAATGTCCCTCATTACATTGATCATGATCCTTTGGAAAATACCCGGGCTCGATGATAAGCCAAAAACTAACCGATTGTATCTGAAAAGACCACGATGAGTGCTAATAACTGTATAAGCCTTTGAAGCATCATCTAACTCTATCTGATTATAAGCGGAGGACAGGTCTATTTTCGTAAAATGTTCGCCTCCACTCAAGCTCGCACAAAGGTCTTCGACCTTTGGCAATGGGTACCTATCCACTAATAAGGCGGGGTTTAGAGTGATTTTAAAATCTGCGCATATTCTTAATTTCCCGTTAGCCTTAGTTACAGGGACCAGAGGTGTGGCCCATTCTGAAAATTCAACTGGTTCAATAATACCGGTCTGTAGCATGCTGTCCAGTTCAGCATCTACCTGGTGTCGCAGCGAGTAGGGCAGCGGGCGCGCCCGGCAATACACAGGCACGGTGTCGTCGCGCACATGCAACGTCGCTCGACCCCCCGTGTACCGGCCCAGCGCTCCGTCGAACAAACTAGAATATCTGTCAACAAGCGCACACACATCCGAATCAATATCTGAGCCATTGGAATTACCAATACTGTTCCCTACACTCACATTGTTAGTCTGGAAAATAGGTAATTTTATTGACAATTCTGCTAACCATTTACGGCCCAACAATGAGGTAGTGCCTCCTTCAATAACATACAAGTCTAATACCTTTTCAATATTTTTATATTTAACGTTAGTATGCAAGGTACCTACAGGTTTCACTACACTTCCATCATAAAATCTCAGAGTGACTGCACAACTTTGCAACGGTAAATGCTTAAAAAGTTTTTTATAAGTCGCACTACTAATACAGGAGCAGGCACTGCCCGTATCCACTTCCATCCTTTCTCGCCTTTCCTTCCTCGCCCCCGGTGTCCAGAGCGCGCGCTACCGCGGCTGCTGGCCCCACCAGCGCCTCTCGACGCCTCACCAGCCATCCTTAGTCGAGGACACGCTCTTCGCAAGTGACCCACAACCCTACACTCACTGCACTGATAAGTTGTAAACTTACAACCACTAGTGACATGGTCGCGGCCACCACAAGCAGCACACTGTCCGGTGCCGCGCCAACCCGATCCACCGTACAAAGCGTTAAGCCCCTCTTGGCCCTGTAGTTGGTCGCGCTCGCGGGCTCCACCTTCGACCGATGCGGCATCTTTTTCTGCGGTTTCCAATGCTGTCGCGAGGGTCAAGGCCCGCGTATAAGTGAGTCTCTGCTCCGCAAAAAGCCTTTGCCGGATGACTTCACTCGTAATCCCGCAAACCAGTTGGTCGCGCAAATTTTCCTCAAGTGTCGCTCCGAAGTCACAGTGACGAGACAGGCAGCAGTGAGTCGGGGGATGTAATTCCGGTTTAATGTCATTGGCAGTAAAGTACATTTTTAAACGATCACAATACGATAACCAGTTCCCGTTAACTAAGTCAAATTCTTTAATCTTGCCAATAGACATTTTTAACTGTTTATAACACTGTTTACTACTTAATGCGATTGTTACGTATTTTTGGCCGTGTTACTACAAGTAATCCCATCCTCGTCGCCAATGATTTGTATGCGCAATAAAACACAACACTTGGAATGATGCAACATATATTTCGCGACTGACACATGACAGCTGACAGTTCTTAACCTACCCGTTCATACATACACAACACCACCCAGCCTTAGTGCTTGAAACCCTAGATATTTCCGTACCTCTATTGCCTAAAGTGCCGTATAAAAAAACTTGTTATCGGAAAGGAGACTACTCGGCTTTAAACAAATCTTTAAGCGATATTAAATGGGAGGTGCTGCTGCGCAAGGGCTCAGTTGACGACGCCGTGAACACTTTTTACAGTCATTTATATGCTGCAATTCAAGAACATGTTCCTGTTATTACCATCAATAACTCTCACTCTTTTCCAAAGTGGTATAATAGCGCGCTTATTCGGGTTATTAGAGAA
The DNA here is from genome assembly GCA_947034925.1 of Eudemis profundana. Classification (NCBI taxonomy): domain Eukaryota; kingdom Metazoa; phylum Arthropoda; class Insecta; order Lepidoptera; family Tortricidae; genus Eudemis; species Eudemis profundana. Next base: position 24,179,131 of record OX344803.1, read on the forward strand.
AAAAGCAAACATCATCGTAACTGGAAGCAGTACGGTAACCCCGTCGACTACGAAATGTTTTCACTTCTGCGCTCGCGGCAAAAAAAGATGCAAGATGAATGTTTTAATAATTATATCAAGATCTGTGAGAGTAATATTAAGCGAACCCCGAAAACTTTTTGGTCATATATTAAGACGAAACGTAAAACCTCGGGCAATTATCCCCAAACAATGACTTACAAAAACAGGTCTATATCTGATAAGCAGGAATTATGCAATACCTTTAATGTCTATTTTAAGGAAATGTTCATTGAGCCTGCCAGCTCTTACAATGATCACCCCTGTACTACAAACTTATCCGTTGACTCAGTATCGCAAGTGTTATTTACTGAGAATCAGCTCATGAAAGTGCTCAAAGGGCTCGACGTAAGTAAGGGCGCCGGTTCTGATAGCATTCCTCCACTTTTTATTAAAAACTGTTCCGACTCATTAGTACGCCCATTATGCATAATACTTAGGAGGTCATTTAATGAAGGCGTTTTCCCAACAACTTGGAAAAGGGCACATATTGTACCAATACATAAAAAAGGTTCAAAAATCCCCATTGAAAACTATAGACCTATTTCTATCCTAAACACATTTGGTAAAATCGCAGAAAAGATTGCATATGACAGCTTGTACCCAATTATTTCGCGCGGCGTCCCGGGTGAACAACACGGTTTCCTTAAGGGAAGGTCTACAGAGACCAATTTGGCGCTCTTCTCGGCTGATGTACTTACTGGTATGGAACAGAGCGGTCAAGTGGATGTCATTTATACTGATTTCGAGAAAGCTTTCGACCGAGTTGACCATTTTATACTGACCCGCAAACTAAGTAACCTAGGAATATGCGGTAACCTTTTACGATGGATTGAGTCCTATATAAAAAATAGGAGTCAATCTGTGGTCGTTGCAGGACTGCGTTCGAATTATGTAGCCATCCCCTCTGGAGTGCCCCAAGGCTCGCTGCTTGGACCATTGCTATACGTAGCTTTCATCCATGATATCGGTACTTGTTTCGTAAATTCACGTTTCCTATTATATGCAGATGATAAGAAAGTCTATCGTAATATAAGATCTGAGGATGACTGCATACTTCTGCAACAGGACTTGGAGCGACTCTCGGATTACTATGAAAGAAACCGCATCAGCGTTAATGTTAGTAAGTGCAACCACATAAGCTTCACGCGTCGGAATAACCCTATACATTTTCAATACAAGATTAATGACACAGAAATTATATCTGTAGATAAAGTCAAGGACCTGGGTGTGCTTCTTGACACGAAGCTTACCTTCTCCGGCCACGTGGACTCAATTGTCAATAAGGCATATCGTAGTCTCGGGTTTATTATTAGGGTCACACAACCATTCCGCGACATACACTGTTTAAAAGTGCTGTATTACGCTTATGTACGCAGCGTTCTTGAATACTGCAGCACAATATGGAACCCTCAGTATGTAACCTACTGCTATGCCATCGAAAGAATACAACAAAAATTTTTAAAACACCTAAACTACCGTACGCATAGCATAATTAAACAATACGCTGACTCTTGCAGGCGACACAAAGTCACTGAGCTTAGGAACAGACGCCTTGTTCGCGATATGATGCTACTCTATGACGCATGTTCAGGCTCTTTGGATTGCCTCGATTTGTCGGCGGCACTCCTAAAACTGAAAGCTACCACCAAACGGACCAGACATACCACCTTATTTGCCGTGCCCCTTCACCGTACGAAGTACGGTTCCAACTGTGTCACAAGTCGCCTCCCACGAACGTACAATAAGATGTTTGAGTCTGTTGACCCGTTCCAGCTGAGCAGAGCTTCCTTCAGAAGTGGCATTATAAAACAGTTGCCACATTCATGAAGCGCAGAGTACACACACTCCCATATAGAGACACTGAGACACATACACACACGCACACACACACACACACATACACACACACTTCTTTATCATTCCAAACTTTTGCAATTTTTTGTAATTTACTCATTATACTCTGTTTGATTTCCTTTAAATTAAATTTTTTCTGTCGGTGATTTTCAAGTCACATCATTTGTTAATCTGTCACATGTCATAATGCGTTTTTTCGTAATGGTTTATTTTTAAAATGTATAGTTAAATATAATGTAAATCCGTAATTTGGCCACTGTTAAGCAAAAATGTATATGCCTAAATTATTTGTAACTTGTGCTGTGGATTTTTTATAACAATAAAAAAAAAAAAAAAAAAATTATACAACGTTGCATACAATACTTTTTCTACGACTAGGTTTTAAAATAAAAAATACATACCTAATTAAACAGCTCACAAACAATGCAAATATGACATATTGACTGACACTTGTGTCTATGGTAAACTTTTTTTTAATTAGAAGTCGCTCGATAGTAACACGAAGTGACGATACTAAAAATACTTTTTTTTATGTTGGCATCAATGAATTTAATTCGGAATGTTTTGTTTTTCTTTAAATTGTAGGAATTTAATTGTTTGTTAAGTTGGTGGTTGTGCATTTTTATCGTAAAGTTAGAATTGAGCGCTTAATCCTTGACCTAAGTTTAACCTAGATTTAGAAGTCTGTGGCTGCTAGCAGTATCGTAATGTGACTATAACGACACTAGTGCTGTTATGGGGAATAGAGTATAGACTTCTCTGAACTCATATTATGTATGTTCTTATATTAGTGTTCGTGACCAAGTAAAAGACAGATAACAGTAACAGGAGTAGAAAAAAAGAAATAATGTTGTCGACAGTTCGTAGCGCGTAGTCCGTAGCAGTGCTACGAGAAGCGTAGCACTGCTACGGACGTAAAGCTGCGTAACAGTTGTAAGTTATTATTGTAAAGAAACTTACTGCACTTTAAGGTCTGCTCGACAGTTCAGGTTTATTTGCTCTTTATACCAGAAACTTGCACTTATTAGGAAAATTCCAGCCAACACTACTGCGGGCATTAAACGAATAGAGCCTAGTCACTATGAGTTAAGATTAGGTTAAAAAAAACCAGACACGTCGAGTCGGACTCCCGTTCCCGTACAGTTCAGGTTGTTTGATGTATAATATAACGGTACCAAAGTATAAAGACGAACAAGTAGCGTGATAGCACGTCTGTGTGAGTGCGATCTACACTGGAGCATTCTTACGCATTCTTATTTCTTTGCTTGTAGTGCCGAACTCGGAGCTCGGAACTCGGTGCGCACACAATCAAGCGCGCGATGTATCTTTTGTAGGAAGAAAAATGACTGCTACTATACTGTGACGGTACCATCTAATCATCAGATCAGCTAGATGGTAGCTGAAGGTAGCCATAGCACAATCTAATTACAGTTAAAATGATAAATCCACCGTTTTGCGCTCATGATTGATTTTGACATGCAGTTTGCATTACAACAAAACCATAATTATAGTCGGCAAAAATAATTAAAATGGCAATAATGAAGGCATGGCAGGTTGCCTTGCGATATTTATCTGCTAGGGCTTGAAATTCCGGGATTATTTTATATTAGGGATATAACGATACAATCCCACTAATATTATAAATGCGAAAGTTTGTGAGGATGTTTGGATGTTTAGATGTTTGGATGTTTGTTACCTAATAACGGGATAACAACTGGATGGATCAAGCTGGAATTTGGCATGTAAGTAGTCCAAGTCCTACTTGGCGCGATATGTTGGAATTGAGGCGGTTGTGTTCGCGAACTAATCCATTGGCTCTTAAACTTGTTTTAAATCACAGTAATTTAGTGGCAAATGTGTTAACATGATCTTAAGTGATTAGTTGAAGTAGCGGAGTGTGTCCATTTCCGAATGTTTCCTTGATATACCTACGCGCCCAAATAGTAACAATAATTGAGACCGGTCGGCTAAGCTATTTGTTCACTTCGTCATATCGAATACCGGGATCCCGGTATTGGCCATACAAACAATCTGGGGACTACAAGCCCTAGTATCTACTCCAATATTGTGTGTAAATAAGACCAAAGTTATTAGTATAATACTTAAGTTAAATACAAGGTAAACGCCAATAACAGTGAGCAAATACTAATTACGGTTCCTCTAGTAAAAGCAAAGCGCTCGTAATTGAGTTTATCTGTACACATAAGCATTCGTAAAATATTGAAGCTGCTAATATAATAATTTACGCCAAGACATATTATACTTTGCTTCTGAGGTCTAATGTATTCAACAAATAAGAGAGCTATATATAGGTAAGTGTGGGTACTTTAGTGGGTGTCCCACGACCTTGTGAATAATATACTCTCTTTATAAATACACGTGATTTTATTTAATAAATGAAATAAACACTTCGAAAAACATACAATAAGTAAACACAATTTGCTTTGGGCGCTTTGACACGTTCCACGTGAAAATGGAATCTAAAACTCAAAATTATTCTCTCATACATCAACAATCATACCAGCCAGTCTGTCAACAATTGTACCTTTTTTCTCTAACAGTAATAAAATAGTTCATCACAGAAATAATGACTGTGCGTATAGGCTTATGTTGGAGTAATCCCCGTGTCCCGCGGCGGTAATTTACGGTACGGAGTGACGTAACCTCGTGTTATCGTAGTGTTTGTGCGGGACTTACGTGCTGTGCCGATGGTGTCGCCGTTTCACAGGATAGTTGTATGATATTGTTAACCTTCATATATTTACATTTTTTAATAATAATCATATAATTACACCCCACACACACATACACACTCACAAATTTATTATCACACGCACCTACATACTGCACGGTACATACGAACGTACACAGTACGCTGATGCACAGTTTGCACATAGGTACTCTGTTCTGGGCCCACGGAAGATCTGCGTCGTGACACTCACCAGTGTCGCGAAACATGCTGAGTGGGTTCCATTTTTGTTACCATTGTGCCATTAACTTTAAGAATAGATTAAGTTGTATCCTAGTTTATAAGCAATAATGGCTTCTTCTATCACTATGGCGTGCAGGATCGGGAAATTTTAGTGTGAGAGAAACGGGAATTCCCGCTACTGGTTTACTAAAAATTACCGGGTCTGCACACCCGAATTATTCACTAGCGGTTTTGCCTGCGTTATTCCCTTAACTATTCCAAGGGAACTCTTTACCAGGACAAAAGTAACCTATGTTTCAATCCGGAACGTGATTTACTTGCATGCCGAATTTCATGTCAATACTGTTAACTGTTACCTACCAGGTAATTTAGTAACAAACATTCAAACGACGTGTGTGGTGGGAGTGCCACCGCCTACCATGCTAGAGGTCCCGGGTTCAAATCCTGGCAAGGGAAAATATTTATGTGATGATCACGAGTATTTGTTCCTGAGTCATGGATGTTTTCTATCTATTTAAGTATGTATTTATCTGTGTAAGTATGTATTTCTTCGTCTAGTACCCGTAGTACAAGCATTGTTTAATTTGGGACTAGCTCGATTTGTGTAAGATTGTCCCCCGATATTTATTTATTAGTTTTATAATATAATAAACCTCCAAATATCTTCACAAATTTTTGAGTTCATCACATTATGTGCCAAGGGTCGCTACGTGTGTTTAATTATGTAATTGTTGTTATAATATGTTTTTTTGGTCTGCAATAAAGTATATTTGTATTGTTTTGTATTGTGTTATAATCTTTATGCCACACCTGGCCATAAAGTGACTTTATCCGCACGCTGCGCGGCCAAGTGTAGACATAAAATGATGTACACAACTAGAGATGTGCCGTTCCCGGGAATATTCCCCGTTTGTATGGGGAATATTCCCGGGAATGGCACATCAACACGGGAGGTAATAAAGAAAGCCATCGATCGCATATTTACGTCCCTCGCTTGCAGCTCGGGCCGCAAACTTCCGCGATCTCGGCCTTTCTTTGTATGACCACCCTAGTTGTGTGTTGTTGAATGGCTAGCGATCCTCCCTTGCATATCTCCCCGCGGCTGCGAGCAACACGTCGGCCGCGGAGTTTGACTAATGTTACGACAGTAGTTTGACTAAACGTGCGGGTTGCTCATAACGATGAAATAGGACACTTGTACCAGATAGCTGGCTAAATTGGTTGGTTGTTTTGGCATAATTTGTTCGTCCGCAAAAGTGGGGTCGTATTATACCATTTTTGACTGTTTTGTAAAAAGTTTGAAGCTTCAGAAAATAACTAGAGTGCGACTACGATAACTTTGCAGAGCGGAACATGGCAACACCTCCATTTAAAAGTCAAATTTTCATAGAAATTTGACTTTTAAACGGAGCGGAGATGTGGATTTATTCTAACATTTCTAATTTGAGTTAGAGGCCTTGCGAATTTCACTAAACATATCCGATAGTAAGTAAAGAACTATTGTAATAAGTACGTATTCTTGCTTTTATATAAAGAATAACACATAGGGTATCTCTGCATACCACTAAAATACAAATATTCTGCATTGAAATATGAGTAATTTCTAAAAATATGCTTGAAAAATCTTTTTACCAGCAATGTCCCAAATCCCAGATTTGATCACTTCAGGTTCAAAAACATTCACGCTACTGAAGATTGTGCATTTTTGTCGTTTTTTGAATAATAGAATAGTGGTTTTACTAACTCTAAAAATTATACGTACTAAAGAACACTTTCCGTCCCCTCCGTCACTCTCTCTAACATTCGCCAGCACGGTTGACGTTTTAAAAAAATAATTCCGCCATATATCGGCGGTCCAGTCAAAGCGCCATTAGAATTCAGTATTTAGTATTCAGTATTAATCAATTGGACGCGTCTAAAACTGTTCCACGCCGAAATACATCGCTTTTTCGAGTTCAAAAGTGCGAGTGGTATTTTTTTTTCTCCACACCATTAGCAGATCCCGAGGTAAATAGTATGCTACAATATGTCTTATAGGAATGCTTTTGCCTTGGCATATTAAGTATTTTTTTAAAACCGTCCTTTAATATAATATTTTGAGAATGGTACAAATATCTCTTCACCATTTATCTCTTTACCATTCGATTTCTACGAAGGACGATTTCGTTTAAAGGCTTATAACTACCTCATTTTTGCTTTAATTAAGCCCAGTCCGACCAAACTCAGGGTGGTCCGGCTAGCGATCTGGTTCGATCCCAGGGAACGCCACGGCCGACCACCCGGTCCGACAAAAAAAAAGCTTTAATTAAGGTGCCTTCCCATTTTTTGCTTACTTAGACATCATACCTTAACATCAAATCAATTGTGTAATTTGTGTGTGTTTCAATTGTGTAATTTCATTTAATTTAATTTAACATTCTAAATCTAATTTGTATATATGGGTTTCTTTTACCTGGAATAAATCATTTTTATTTTTAATAAAAATCCTAATTTTAACCGATATTTAGAAAAATACACCCCAGCATACATTTAAAAAAAAAAAAAACAATTTACTGTGAAAACATACGATCATTCATCATGACCGAATGCTACTGCCCTCCATACAGTCCGGTTCTTAGTTTTATGGACCGCCTGTTAGAGGCTACATTTAGCAGCCCTCTTGATCGCATCGCACCAACGCGCTAGAACTCTACTCAGGCTGGTTCTTTCTATTAGATTTATCGTATCAATAAATAAATATGGGGAAACAATCAGCCAAATTTAACTAAGTAATGTATTAAACTGTACCTAAATAGATCCATGGGATATAACCATCACACAACGACAAACAATCCTTTAAGTTAATCCGAGAATAGACGTACTGCGTAACTAAATACGCTCAGATAAGCTCGATTACCTCGAAGTGGTGGAACCGCTCGAGGGGAGTCGTGGAGTCGGGTGCACTCGCGCGGTTGAGCGGTTAGCGGTGCGTCGGTTCACCATTTACTGTTTAGATACAGCAAATATCTAACACAAAGAGAGGTAAACTAGGTGAATTTTACTATGCTACTTTTAGTAAAAAGCGCGTGAAGTAAAAATATCTTAAAAAAGCCAAGTTGTCCATTATAACACATACCCAGAATGCTGTTGAGGCTGCCGAAGCACTGTAGTGCATCAGGCATGTTTGCCAAGCTCGGGCGGACGACTTTTTTGCCATTCGGCGGAAAAGAATAGCGTCACTGCTGAAGCGGGTGCGGAGCAGCAGCAAGTATGCTGAGTGTGTTGGCCGAGCGCCTTGACTGCCCGCTCACGAAATACTGGCATTTGCAGTTGCAGGGCCAAGTAAGTCGGAACATGCTCCTCCCACACTGATCAGTTTTTCTAAAGTATTTATTTATGCAAAGATTGCTCTTTCTCCTTATTTGTTCATCTTTTGCATGTTTTAACATGATTTAAATGGAACAAGATCTTACATCTAGAGATAGATTAGGTAAAAATAAAAATAAAACTCGTTTTTTAACAAATAAATAGCGTGACCCAGCGGACACCCCCTTATTTTCATACAAAAGTGGGGGACAGCTATGTCCGCTGGGTCACTGCTTATAAACAAGTTATAATAAACAAATTATAATGAAGAATAATTGCATTACGTAGCTTTGTTATCTGTCTTTTAAATGAGCATACATTTTATTCAAAAAATAACCGTATAAAGATTTCCTTTCAATTTTAGTCGGAGAAGGTGAAATTTTGTTGACAAAGAAAAGTTGATTCACCAAGATAAAAAAAAAACACATTATTTACAACTTAACCAACCAACCAGCCCTACATTACAATCCATTCTATTTCCCATTTCAACTACAAAAGTAACTTTGTAATCGCCTGTATTTGTATAGGATACATGATGATGGATATACAAACTTACTTATACAATTTGTATTGAAATTACAATATTTTTAGGTTTTGTAAAACATGATAGGCTAAAACTAATTATGATTAAAATTTGGAGCTTGTGGGTCTGCTAGAAGTACCTTAGAATTATGATGATCATCAGTCAGTGAGTCAGTGAATCAGTGAGTCAGTGACAAAACTAAGGAACTTTGACGTACAATAGTTCTTAAACTATGCGTTCTAATTGAATGTTATTGAGAATGTATTGAAGTCTTATTATGCCCTATTTATCCCTGAAAATTGCTCCCAGATTTTAGTTTAGTTAGATTATTCTTAAAAAATAATGATGTTATTCTTAAACAATTATTATAGTACATTACATAACTAGGGTGGTAATACAAAAAAAGGCCGAGATCGCAGAAGTTTGCGGCCCGAGCTGCAAGCGAGGGACGTAAATATGCGATCGAGGGTACATAATTGTGTTGTGTACATAATTTTATGTCTACACTTGGCCAAAAAGCGGCTTTTTCCGTACGCGTAGCGTGCGGAAAAAGTCAGTCGTACTAAATGTATGGGCGCGTTTAAAATTAATATTTTTAAAATTACTACTTTTATTTAAAAAAAGTTATTAATGTTATTTTACGCATTGGGTAACGCACTTTTGATGTCAGTTTAAAGTCTTCCAATATCTGTTATATTTACAGAATAATCGCTTGGCTACACTTAACGATTACACCCTGTATATTTCCAAAGTTAACCCGCCAAGTGTTCTAACTGTCTACTAGACATGTCCGTCCGTGTCCGAGTTAACGACCGGCACGTGCTCTGGGACACACCTCCATACCAAGCGTAACAGTCATAGGGTCTCCAATGAGATACGCCCTTTTAGTACCACGCCTTGTATTTAATATACCACAGTGCGAAATCGCGTAACAGTCATAAGGCTCCCAACAACATACGTCCTTCTACCACCAAGGCTATAGGCCTATCAGCATTCTACCGTGCGAAACAGCAGAACAGTCAAAGGAGTTCAAACAAGATTAGTCCTTTTGGCGTCACGGTGATTCAGCCTGTTCTTAACGTGGATTTACTACGCTTAACTGCTATTACAACTGATTTACAGTCCTGTGATAGGACTGCGCTATCTCAGTGGTCGAATCAATTGCGATTGTCAAAAGGGACGTCTTAAATTAGAAATGCGTTAATGGTCCTAACGCTATTTATAGATAAATCTGTAGGTATAGTAAAATAGGTGTAGGTTTCATGTAACAGTAATAATATCACAGTTCAACATTCCATTTCATATAGGGAACACTGTTTCTACATATCATCATCACTACATAGTATAAAACAAAGTCGCTTTCTCTGTCCCTATGTATGCTTAAATCTTTAAAACTACGCAACGGATTTTGATGCAGTTTTTTTAATAGATAGAGTGATTGAAGAGGAAGGTTTATATGTATAATACATGCATAATATAATAGAGAAACACCGTGCGAAGCCGGCGAGCTAGTATAACATATACCTAAGATGAAACTAAACTAATTAAGGAATGGTATTCAGCTTAAAGTCGTTTGAGACCAAACATGTGTAACCTATGTATAACCCAGATATTTATTAATAAACAAGGGCAGTTCTTAACCGACAGTTGTGAGTTATAACATGGCGACCCTGCCAGTGCGTGACGTTGGAGGTTCGAGTAGCGGTACCGTACCTATACAAGTCGTAAAGCCGGTTTTTTTTTTGACCCTGACTAACTCGCAACCCCTCCTGGGCGTAGCGATAGTGGGACCGGGTGGTTGGCCGTGGCGTTCCCTGGGGTCGAACCAGGTCGCTAGCCAGACCACCCTTGGGTGTCATAAAGCCGGAGGTCTTTGCATGTCGAGGTGACTGTGTATGAATATACATGATATACTAGAAATGGACGTTGGACATTTCATAAGCGCTTAGTCCGTGTATTTATATATCTATGATAAGGATCATTAGTTTGCTTAGGATATCAGGCAGTAATAAGGTAGTAGGTAAGTGAAATTGAAATATGTGATTCAGTACTTTACTACGTTTTAAAGATAGCAAGACTAATATTCTTGGTTTCAAGATGTTTATCCTTGAAATGGCATGACGGATAGTGCACAATTTTCTAGTTTAAAATGAAACGATGTCAGGAGTGGCTCACTCCGCGGTTTCGTCACGCCAAATTTTGCCCCTTCGTGACCAGAAAGAGCACACGTTATGCGATAGAGAGAGACGGTTGGATCCGCTACGTGGTCGGACCCGAATGTCGGTTTTGTTAGTAAGATAAACTTCTGTACTACTAATTATTCTTACTCTTATTAAACTTATTATGTAACGAAGTATAGTATTGCATAAAAGGTGCGTAGTCCGTGAGTTCATACGACTATATAAAAATAAAATAAATGAGATAATTGCCGCGTCCCACAAAGTCCATTAATCGCCGACCATCTTCCTGACCGCGAACTAGGAAATGCACTTCATTATAACGGAGCGAGGAAATAAGTGCACTCCTATCCGGCTCAAAAAGGACTTAACTCACTACAATTAGGGAACTTACACATAAACACGATACGATATCGCGTCGTAGCATTTTAGTTAGGTAATTTATATTTTATTCGGTGAACTTATGTCACTTCGAAATAAGTATTAGAAACAGTTACCTATCGATACATTTAATATCGGAAGCAAGTTAATTTACGTTTTTGCCACATAAACTTCTATATCTTGACCAATATACTATTGTGTACCTTTTTGTTATACTCGTACACTGGTAACAAAATATAAAGATAAAGTGTTGTTAGCGTTATAAAACACCATAACATTCACAAACACTTCATAGCATTTTGTTACAACTTGGGTGTTTCTCTCGGTCTAATATCGATTTCCGTAACAGAGTTTTATACTGGATTATTCGCTACCAGAAAATGTACATTTTTGAAAAGTATTGGATAGTGGAAATCTGTTTCAAGGGGAGTGGTTACTACGACGAACGTAACCTTTTAAGCGGATGGCATGAAGGAGGATGACAAAGCGATGGCTCTCGGCACTGCGGGTATGACAGAGCCGTGTCATTTGCTGAGTCTCCGCTCTCTTCAAATGCATTATGACTATAGGAGATTTGTTTCTAGTTTAATAAAGCGTGTAATCGTTCGTTGAGGAACTCTTTAGGGAAGATTTGTCGGGGACGCCATTATACTCGTATTCAGTAGGTAGTGTACACTGTGTACAGTCAGCGTTGAATAGTCTGTGGCATCCAAAGAACCATATACAGTCTGTGCGGAAAGAGAAAAGGATTTAAATGCAGGGCGCTGTAATGCTTTTCTACCGTATTTGCAAAAAAAATGCCATACTGGTTAGGTTAGTTCCGTTTTTCGCCACGCCTATTCTCTTTCCGCACAGACTCTACCAGGTGCTGCCTGTACTAGGAGCAAATAACTAAAACGTAGATTATACTCCTCAAACTGAACAATTTGTTCAGCGACATTTAAAAATAACTTACCTACGTTTTAATTTTTAGTACACTTTAAAGTTTATTTGAAACCGCAATGTATTGCGATGTTTTTTATGTTTGTAGCGTAACAAGATGTCCGATGTTAACGGACATTGCAAATACTATTTAATTTGTATGAAAAAGATAAATTCTAAAGATTGTGTAACAAGCCCTAATAAAATGTGACTAAGATAGTTTTACTGATTTTTTCAAATCCTTGAACTAAACAGCAATTAACCTTCGCAGTATTTGATTGTAAGCGACTACGAGGCCAAAAAATTGACCTCTCGTTTCAATTTTAGTTTTTTTTCTTTTTGATAACTTTTCCTCCAGTAAGGACATGTTTATAACGAGGGCCTGAATTTACTGATTTATTTTGTTCATAAGACTATTAATGTAAAATGACAATATTCGACCCATGTTGATATAACATTATTTACTCGTCACACCACCAGGAATTCATGGCTAAAGTATGTCGGTATAGTCCCTCCCACCCTGTATATAAGGCATAACAGTTATGATTAAAACACTTGTAATAATATACTTTATCTAAACAATTATTTATTTAACGATATGATCATGATAAAATCAAATTCTTATTCTTAATCCGCAGAGAGCTCCCGTAAAAACTCATAATAAGTGCAAACACCCTGGTTTGATTTTAACTTAGTATCAATTATAATTGAATATGAGCAGCCATTTACGCAGTAGCCTCCGGGTTATCAAACGGAAGAAGGCTCGAAAACTCGAAACCTCTCATCTTCGAGTGACGCTCGCTTTGTCTTCTAGAGAGCTCTTCGGGTTACAAGTAGCTTCATCTACCCATAGACACAGAATAATACCAGTAATTTTTCTTCCTATATAAGGTACATCGCGCGCTTGACTGTTGCGCGCCGTGTACGAACGCACTACAAGCAAAGATTTAAGAATGCGTAAGAGAGCTCCAGTATGGATCACACTCACACAGACGTGCTATCGCGCGTCTGTGTAGATACGTGTCGCGCGCTGCTAAGCGGCCGAAGTCGGGCTACTTGTTCGTCTATATACTTTGCTACAGGGTATTCGTTCTTATTAACCGACTTCAAAAAAGGAGCAGGTTGTTCGTCTTTATACTTTGCTATGGTATTCATTCTTATTAACCGACTTCAAAAAACGAGGAGGTTCTCAGTTCGTTGAAATCTTTTTTACACAACCAACATATTAAATAATAAGAGGGTTATACTGAGAAAGAAGAAGAATCAAATAAAGTTGCGATTTTGCACCTTTTCAGGGTTCCGTACCCAAAGGGTGCCAACGGAACCCTATGGCTAAGCCTCCGCTGTCCGTCTGTCCATGCGTCACAGGGCTCTAGCTTTAGAACCGTAATAGGTAGAGACTTGATAAATTCACGGAGTGTGTATTTCAACTGCCGCTGTGCCAACAAATAATAAAAATAAAACAAAGTTGAAAAGAGAGGGTCCCATGCAAGAAACGTATTTTATGCCACACCTGGCCATAAAGTGACTTTTTCCGCACGCTGCGCGTACGGAAAAAGCCGCTTTTTGGCCAAATGTAGACATAAAATGATGTACACAACACGGGAGGTAATAAAGAAAGCCCTCGATCGCATATTTACGTCCCTCGCTTGCAGCTCGGGCCGCAAACTTCTGCGATCTCGGCCTTTCTTTGTATTACCACCCTAGTTGTGTAATGTACTATTTCTCAAACATGGCATGAAATGTTGACATTACGTGCCTAAAAATAGGCCACAAAGTACCTCGTTTCCTATGCGGCTTGACACTTGGCACGGAATGGAATTTTAGGCCGGCAATGTATTTTTTTTAATTTTTATTCCACATTTATTTGGGCCCCAGCATCACGGCATTCAGCCATTAAAAAAAACAAAAAACGATTTTTGCTATATTTTGCAGTTTTATTTATTTAAAATTGACATGAACATAACAAATAACACATTATAAACAATTTCCAATTATTATAAATTGCAAACTAAACCACAAGAATACACAATTAAAATATTTTATCTAAATATTCGCGGTAAAAATGTGAACTGAAACAGCTTTTCGCCGAATTTACATTGTCTATGGATATAATGTCACTAATGTCACTTTCTGACAGCCAGTTTGTTTGTGTTATAAAATATTAAGTAAGGTTATTATAGTAAGTTTATTTATTTTATTGCATTTTTGAGAAAAGCACTATACATACCTCGGCAGGAAATGGGGTTGCCGGCCTCGTAACTATCTCTCGGCCGGCAATTCCTTACTTCCCGGCCTCTGCAGTAATGTACTATTTATGGCGTCTTTTTGCTTGATTGTGATAATGGTAATAGGTAAATGCTTGATATGTTCACAGCATATGTATTTCTATTGCTGTTATAATAACAAATAATAAAAACAAAATTTAGTTTAAAATAAAAAGGGGTCCCGATACAATAAACGTGCTTTTAGGCGTCTTTTTGCTGGACGGTGGTACGAAACCCTTCGTGTGCGAATCCGACTCGCACTTGGCTGATTTTTTAAGTCAGTTTATACACATCTCCAAGCCATAGAAGTTATCGGAGTACATAAAACAGTTAATAGTGAATAAATACTTGTTATCTACGCTCGTTTACATTGCAATTACTAAATTAACTTTGTGAAGGACATCGCATACCAACTCTTAATGGAATTAAAGTAGAAACACGATAAAGAAAGCAATATATACTAATTACATTTATTAATTAACTTTGAGTTTATATTGTATAAAAGTACACGTGTATAGCATTAGGGTTATTCTTCAGAAATAAGTATGTTTGCGGTCACCTTATTCCTATGGCCCTTTTTCATGCTACATATATGGAGACAGATGAATAAGTCGCAGACATATTACTGAAGAATTACCCATTAAAACTAGGCCTTCCAATACCAGTATTTAGAGTCCGACCGAACTTTCAAATTTGGTTTCGGTTTTGGCCTAGTTTCAACAAAAAACGGGTTTCAGCTTCGTGTCGGTTTCAGCTGCCATCCAGCCGAAACTAGGCCCGAAACCGAAATTGAATTTGAGAGTTTTCGTGATGTGATCTGTCAGTATAAATAAGAAGTGGAAGAGAGGATAATAGAGAGATCTCTCCAGGCGGATGTTTTGCCTGGGGAACGAAGTCCGAAGGCGGTTGGAAGTGGTATATGTTCTGTTAGCGTTATAAACACTTCTATAGTGCGATGCAGAACAGTATGGGAACTGTGCCGTTTTTATGGGCGTTGACGTGAGCGCCATCTGTAGTGGAATTGCTGTAACTGTCTTCTTCTTTCAACGAGTGTCGCTAGGTGGCAGTGTCGCCGCAAAGTTATAATTATTTGTAATTAATAATTACTTCACATATCAGTTACTGAGTTATTAAATTAATTGGTGTTCACATAACTCGATTTCCACCGACTTGCCTATTATTTAATTATAAAACGTGTTCCTCTTCGGTTAAATAGCAAGTCGGTGGAGATCAAGTTCTGTGGACACCCTCACGGTACTGAATAAAATAACCGACATGGTTAAATTTAACATTACATCTCAAAACTTCATTGTTGTAGAAGAACTGTGTTGGGTATGGCCGCCAAAAATTGTACAGTAACAGTCGTGAACTGGTAACGCACGGTAACATACGTGAATGAAGGTAACACACGTGAAATTCGTAAAGCCTAGAGCACATAAGGGATTTTTTTTATTATTTTCATTGGTCGGTATGGCCGCCAAAAATTCTACAATAACGGTCGTGAACTGGTAACGCATGGTAACATACGAGAATGAATGTAACACACGTGAAATTCGTAAAGCCTAGAGCCCATAAGGATTTTTTTATTATTATTTTCATTGGTATATTATGGGATACTCAAAATAAAAAACAAGTTTGAACAAAACCTATCTTTAAAATAATAAAAAAAAACAAAAATGTCATTTAGCGTAAAGTTTAATACTTCTAACATGAGGTACTCAACTTTTTTGTAATTTAAAAGTATGTAAATTATTTAAGAATTATTAACGTAATCAAATTTTTGCATACATTCTTTGAAATCGTAGGCAGGTAATCAATCAAACAATAACCATACCTATTTGTCACAGAAACATCAAATATTTTTAGTCAATACCAATTAGTAGTAAATCACTACGTTTCAATAGTGCACACTCAGCTTAACAACAGATCACGAATGTTACGTAACATTCGTGAATCGAAAATGCTGTGGACATAAACTTAAAAATTATATAATCTGTGAGTTTTGAAGTTAGAAAGCACCTAATAACTTTATTTATTAAATGAATAGTCTACCTACGTCTACAATTTATAATTATGTTATAAAGTTGTGTTCCTACCTTGAATATTCACTGTACAAAACGTGAAATAATGTCGAGACAAAACACCGGCCACTTGTTTTTTTGTCATTTGTCGTACAAAAAATCGCGGATTTTTTTCCGTAGGTTGAACAACCTGTAGTGTGGTGTAGCCATGACTCAATAATAGTACATTGTGTATCAAGGGCGGTAGGTAAGGAATTACAAACGAGTGTTTGTTACAAGGCCGAGGCGAAGCCGAGGGCTTTAATAACACGAGTTTGTAATTCCTTTACCGCCCGTGGCAAACACAATGTTTTTCATCACACTTGTGAGGAAATCTAATTAAAATTAACCTTACTTAACCTAAATAAAATTGTAAAACTGACAGTGACATTAGTGACATATCCATAGACAATGCGCAACGTTCGGAAACCATAGCGGTACAGACCTAAAACGGTTGATTTTATAATTGCAAAATACTGAAATACACTATTGAGACATTTAATGTTACAGAAATATGTGTTTACATGTATTTGCAATACCAGTTCTCCTTAAATAAATATTTCAGTGATAAAAGTTAAAAAAGTAAGTTGGCGTTTCCTTTGAACATGACAAATAAGAGTAAAACAGAACCAGCGTTTCAAATTTAAAAAGAAAACCATTACGCCCTAGGGCGTAATAGCTCATTTACGGCCCGCAAAACCTACGTGTAATGCACCATTTTCGAGCAAGTGTGATGAAAAGGTTTTTGCGGCCCTGGATTCTTGTTATTTCCATTGTAATATAGTTTAACATACGTGAGGTAACATTCAGGAACGAAAAGTGAGACACATGTTTGAAATTATTTTTGATACACTTTATTGCGGTATTTTATTAAAATAATTCAACAGAAAAGTAGCAAATTTAGTGAACAACGTTAGCTATTCCGAACTTATAACGGGTACGAATCAAAAATATATTTTTTCTAACTTCGATCTGCGAGATGTCGTTTTTAACAGGAAACGTTAACTAACTGAAATTACATTGTATATATATAAATACGAAATTCTGCTAATCAGACATACCTTTACAAGTTATTATAAAATAAAATGACGTAAAAGTTATACATATTTAAGTGAGAGGGACATTGTTTTTTATCCAAATGTACAATTTTTGGCGGCCATACCCTGTTGCGAGACTTGCATCTTTTTACATGTAATGTTTTTGATGGATCCTCATTTCTTTTTGTAGGTGGTCTTCCTTTATTGTTATTTATTACATTCCAATCTATTTTATTTCCAATTAGACTAAAAAAGTAACTTTGCAATCGCGTGTATTTGTATAGGATTATACTTATGCAGTTCGTATATCTTTGAATGGTGACTGAAATTGTATGTTTAGGTTTTGTATGACTTAATAGGCTGAAAACTAATTATGTTTAAAATTTAGAGCTTGTGGGTCTGCTAGAAGTATCTTAGAATTATGATGATCATCAGTAAGTGAGTCGGCAATAAAACTAAAGAACTTTGACGTGCAATAGTTCTTAAGTTAAACTACAAGTTCAAATTGAGTGTTATTGAGAAAATGTCTAAGTCATATTATGCCATATATATCCCTGAAAATTCAGGTTTCTAGCTTTAGCCAGCACAAAATTACAGGAGGTTGAAAATAACCTGAATGGCTTCGAGAAATGGATGGTACGGCCGTGCCTTTGTTTTGCTCGACTTGGCGGGCAGATATACAGTCAGGCACGCACATTTTCCATTTAGTCAAATACATATCAGTCCCGTGGAATGTGAGAATGGAAGAGCATTTATCAATCAGTTTGATTATTTTTTGCTTGATGTTGGTACTTCTAATTTAGTACTTATTAAGTAAACAAGGTTTTCAAGTGCAATAAACAGTCGCAAGTCGCCGGGCTGTCTAGACGAGTGTTCTGAACATTACGGTACTTGCGGTATAATGGTTTCATTAACCCGAATATTGCAAAAGGCAATGATGGCAATTTGTAGCACTTGAGAGTTGGATACATGTAAAATAAAGCTGGGTAATGCCCTCCTTTTGGGCTCCAGCGCAGTCGGGTAAAAATGCTACCGACTAAAAAAACTCCTCCTTGTGTTAATTCGGTCAAATTTAAATCTGCTTTATTCAAACCAGTTAAGCACTAGAAAAATAGCTTCAATAAGTCAGAGTTATTCCGAATCGACTGAATCGTAGAAAACAAAAGCTCTCATACATTATTGATGTTGTTTGGATGGATCGACGAATTGATTTGACTTTAGCTGAATAACGATATTTTTCTACGATTTCGCTTTGTTAAGTTTTATTTAGATTTGATTTTACTCAGGCTTTGTATAAAGTTGAGTTTATTATTGGATTATATAATGGCAGGATTATCAAAGCGGTGAATAATTTTATATTTACCCGATCCATTTTTGAAATACGATACTTGCCGAAATACATTTTAAATAAAGCTAGTTTTACAACTATTTTTAGAGTTCGGTACCAAAATGGTAAAACAAGTAGGGTTATCCCTCCTTTTGAATTTCGATCGATAGGTTTTTTTAAATCATGTACTTTTTGATTTAGGACGAAAAATGTTTAAAAAATATCATTCCCTTCTATTATCTTCGAAGTTACTGGACATAAACATCTCATCCTAAATATTACAGGAAAAATATAACGGTTGTCCTAACTTGCATCGCTTTTTCGAAATTCGCAAAAATCGTAACACGAACTTATAAACTAACCGCGACCTATGTCGATGTATGGGGACAACAGTTTTTCAACAACAAAGTTAAGTTTGTCCCACCATACAGTTTATCCTGAACTATTCACGTATCTGTTGGGTAGACTGTTTGCACTAGTTATTGTTGTGGGAAGATGGATTGCAGTAGCAGTGAAAGACTTGATTATTGAAAACCGACCGTGGATCGTACAAGAAGAAGGGCAAGGCGCGCTTAGATTTTACCATAGATAAAAAATAGATTAAAAAAGGAAATAAAATCAATAGTGCCAACGCACGCATACTAATACTAAATTATTGTTGGACTTGCCAACATACCTACTTACGAGTTTGTACGGAACCCTCGGTGCGCGAGTCTGACTCGTGCTTGTCCGGTTTTTTTTAATTAACTTCTTTTCAGAAGAGTAATTCAAAATTAACTAAGCGGTCAATGGTGTCTCTAATGTAATTAGATCCGTAAACTAATAATAATTCGTATTTAGGGTTCAAAACCCTACTAGTATTATAAATATGAAAGTTAGTGACGATGTTTGAAAGTTTGTTACTAAATAACAAGGTAACGTTTGAATGGATAGAGATGAAATTGACTTACAATTAGACCAAGACCTTAAAACATAGGACTGTATTAGGAGTGGCGCGGCGACTAGCAGTAGGGTGGCGTCCAAAGAACTCGATTCCTACCGGCTTGCCAGGCATTTGAGCACCTTATTCTATATCTCTTAAGGAAAACTGGCACTAAATGTGCATCGGCTTGTCCAAAGGATATCTTTTACGCCACGTAGTGACGTGGCCTCTGGAGGGGCTTAGCCAGCGACCAGAAAGAGCACGCGTTATGCGATAGAAAAACACGGTCGGCGTTTGTAAGTGTTTTACCTCAAAAGCAAAAATTTCTTGTAGCATTTCACCTTATCGCATTTCACCTCGAACGCATATTTAATTTTCGCGTTGTGTCTCAATCGTCTATGTTTTTGGCCGCAAAGTTTGACAGCCCTTAAGGCATGAAACTACAGCTACAAACGCATAACGTGTCAAATGAAATAGAGTCCCAAACAAACATCGCTCGCGGCGAAATGCGTCTATAGGCTAAAATACTACACTAAAATAAAATGCAATATATGAATTATACTAATGTAAAAAGCCACGCGCAATTGCTTCAAGTAAAAAAATCTATAGAGATTTTGTTCTACCGAGATAAAGTGCGATTAGGTGAAATGCTACAGGTTTTTTTTTAGGTAAAACACTTAACAAATCGGATCCTGTGCGTTCCATCTGGTGGTCGGACCCGAAAGTCAGTTTTGTTAAGGAGAGAGAGTTGTGTAATGTGTACATAGTACTATTTATTACTTTATGCCATACCTGGCCATAAAGTGGCTTTTACCGCACGCTACGCGTACGGAAAAAGCCGCTTTCTGTCGACATAAAATGATGTACACGACACGGGAGGTAATAAAGAAAGCCCTCGATCACATATTTACGTCCCTCACTTGCAGCTCGGGCCGCAAACATCTGCGATCTCGGCCCTTCTTTGTATTACCACCCTATTTGTGTAATGTATTATATTGTGACTGTATATCCCGCGGTAAGGAGTTCATAATAACGGATCGCAACCCCAGCCATAGTTTAAGGATTAAAACCATGAGTTTATTACCCGGTTTGACCCTAAATTGTCTCGCACAACAATAACCCGTCAAAGTAAACAATCGACCCGTAGAATATGTAAATATGCTTTAATCACGATCGGTCGTGGTTGCCGGTATCGAAGCTTTGCGAATTTCCATCATCATCATCATTTCGACTCTGGACCGGTTTCGTTTTTAGGGTTCCGTACCACAAAAAGAAAAAACGGAACCCTTATAAGATCACTTTGTTGTCCGTTTGTCTGTCTGTCCGTCTGTCGAGACCCTTTATCTCGGAAACGCGTGGAGCTATAGAGGTGACATTAAAACCATAATATTATACTCATGTCAAAGTCAAAAAATCAAACTTCTACGTTAATGTAAAAAAGAGATATGCCCGTTTAAATAGCAAAAAACGTACATTTCGACTCTCTGAAAGTAATCAAAATTTGTAGGGTACTTTCCGTTGACCTAGAACTATGGAATTTAGCGAGTAACACCGTCTTATACTACAAGTATAGGGATAAAACTCAAAACTATACATTTTTAATTAAATCATAAAAAATTACTTTATTAAGGGAATCAAAATTTATACGTGTACCTACAAATTAGTACTAACCCTCGGTGGGCGCGTCCGACTCGCACTTGTCCAGTTTTTTTTTTAAATTTCATTAGTGTCACTCGATTTTTACCGCGAAGGACTATCGAGTGACGACACTTTTAATTAAATCACGTGTAGCCTCGATACCGTATCGTTTATAATAAAAGCTAACTACAATCACAACCGCTTGCTGCTGTATTTGCTGGAACACGAATGAAAAAAACCGCCGCGGTCGAGTGAATAAACTAGTACTAGCAGTACTGTAAAGGCGGCGTGTTGTGAACCTTGCCACCAACACCTGAAGTGACCACGACCACTCAGTCAAGAGTGATACCGACAAAGAAGAGCAGTACTCACGTGCGTAGGAGAAGGGCAGCCCGTCGGACCAGCGGAACTCGCCCTCGTGAACGGCATCCGTGGCGCCGATCCAATACACGTCGTCCACCCCCGCGCCCGGCCTGTCGACAATCGTGTGCTTTACAAATCGCGTCAAATTCTCAAAAGATAAAAATAAATAAATATTATAAAAGAGAAACTAGTGATTTTCTTCCGGCGCTCCTTCTCACCAGGTCATTTGCCGAAGCACCAAAAAAGACTGACCTGTAAAAGACCACTTGAGGACTACTTGCAAAAATAAATGATTTGATTTGCAAAAAAACTTCATGTAAACCATTTTAAACACTCCATTCATAAACTTGGTCCACGTAAGTAGATTAAATACAGATTGATCAAATTGTTAGCAAGTTTTCAAATATTGCCCCTGTTATTATATTATGTACCCTCGAAAATCAAAGTTTGGGTTATCTTGATGAAGCGAGTTTAATTTACTTTCGAAACTTAGGTATTTTAATAGTACATTGTGTATCAAGGGCGGTAGGTAAGGAATTACAAACGAGTGTTTGTTACAAGGCCGAGGCGAAGCCGAGGGCTTTAATAACACGAGTTTGTAATTCCTTTACCGCCCGTGGCACACACAATGTTTTTCATCACACTTGTGAGGAAATCTAATTAAAATTAACCTTACTTAACCTAAATAAAATTGTAAAACTGACAGTGACATTAGTGACATATCCATAGACAATGCGCAACGTTCGGAAACCATAGCGGTACAGACCTAAAACGGTTGATTTTATAATTGCAAAATAAAGAAATACATTATTTAAACATTTAATTAATGTTACCGAAATATGTGTTGATATGTATTTGCAATTACAGTTATCTTTAAATAAATATTTCAGTGATAAAAGTTAAAAAAGTAAGTTGGCGTTTCCTTTGAACATGACAAATAAGAGTAAAACAGAACCAGCGTTTCAAATTTAAAAAGAAAACCATTACGCCCTAGGGCGTAATAGCTCATTTACGGCCCGCAAAACCTACGTGTAATGCACCATTTTCGAGCAAGTGTGATGAAAATCATATTTAAATTCCATTTTGCCAAAGTTTAGGGAATATTTAGTGTTGGACAAGAGTTGATTTTGCGATTAGAAAATTGATTCAAAGCGATTTACATTAGACTTACCTATGACATAATTATATTGTTTTAGCGGGCAAGCATATTAAACTGAAATATTTTTTTCCACTTAATTTCCACTACACGTAAGAAAACCAAATATACAGGGTGGCCTATTTCGATCGGTCAGTATGGGAAAGTTTGAAACTATAAGACATACGAAGATCTGTTCTTAGGAACCATGCCATCGATTTTAGGGGCAAGAAAAACTGCATACATAGAACTGAAAAAAAAACTTGTACTTTAAGCGGGAATTGAGCCCGGTCGTTTTGAAAAATAAAACTTAGGTACATTATTTGTATTTGGATGTGTAGGTCATAAGCAGTAAATGTTACTAGGAAACACGATATCTAAAACGAATAAAATCCATTGTATTAATTCAATTAAGTTTTATTTTCCAAAGGCTAAGAATATTTTTTCTAAATATTAAAATGTTTATTTTAAAACGCGTAATCGGACCCTTCACTGGTCCTTCACTGTTGCGGTTGCAGTTCCAACCTAACCTAGCCTTCATTTCTGGTGGCAGCTCGTTTTTGTTGGGGTTGCAGTTTAAATCTAACCTAACCTACATTTCCGGTAACAGTTCGTTTCAGTTGGGACCGTAGTTCAAACCTAACCTAACATACTCTTCTGATTGCAGTTCGGTTCAGCAAGCGTTTACTACTTAGTACTTAGTAAGTAAAACCCAAAAGGTTGGGATTCTGTGAACAACGGGTATAAACTTAGAATAATTTTTCAATAACGCTCATACCTAACAATATTATGCGAATTTCATGGGTACCAAATCAATCGTTATGCCAATTAACTTAAGTGCGTTTTTATTATAATGCCATTTAAGCTCAATCATCGTATGCCTAAACTGTTATGCGTTTTCAATAGGGTTTTTAAATTACGCCTAATAAGGGACACCCTGTGAGGGGGCCAACCCATGCAGCATCTTTCAGTACGTGGTCTCCTTTTTAGAACGTTTACAACTTTATACCCCATCGCTACGGGACGAGAGTCTTGACAAGTGATGCTAACCTTTCAGAACTATAAGTTGAAGAAGTGTTATATAATCTCCCAAGTAGCACACAAGTTGTACAAGAGATTACACAGCCATTCTACTTTCAGTTAGAGCGCTATAAAGGCTGTATAAGCACGAATAGTGCAATCTCTGTGCTAGTTGGATTGTGCTATTAGTGCTATTTAAAGTTACTCACGCATGTATCAGGAGTTGGTCCATAATGTGCTGCTGCCTTTCATTCAGCACGCTTGCCAGATGTCCCCCCAACCGCACACACTCTGCCTCCGCCTGCCGCCACGCTCTCTTCCCCTCCCTCACCGCCGTCACGCAGAAGTCATCCGACACCACCCACCCGTACTCGCAGTGTCCCGACACTTCCTCTACAGCCTTGTCCATCCACCAGACTTTCAGCCACATAGCAGACGAATTCCGCTTTGCTAAAATGCTAATGTTCAAACGAACGGAGTTTCCTTCGGACACAATCTGAACAGAACGCAGAGGATCGCCTGGTTGCGAACAGTGCTTCCACTTCGAATCGCCATCCTCTAAACTCAACTCCATCCCTTTGCAGTACGCTTGGTAGTCTTCTTGGATGATGTTCGACAGATCATGCTTAGCCGCGATTGGTCCCGTGCCCATTTGGAGGCGCAGCGCGACTTTGTTCCCGTAAGGAAGGTGGATCTTGTACGAGCAGAAGAGTTTTATGGTCGGGCCGACTTCGAACGAGCCGTTTCTATCCGTCAGCAGCACGTTGTGGCAGTGGTCGACGAGACGGTAGGCGACGGCGAACGTGGGCCGGCCGTGGAGGTCCATCGAGTTCTTGGATTGGTGGTAGATGTATTTTCTGTTTGGGGGCGGGATTTGTTCGAGCTTGCCGCAGAGGAGGGGCGTGTTGGGGGCGTAGCGGATGAAGCCGCTGGCGCAGGGTACGTTGAGTTTGTGGAGCTCGAGGAGGTAGGCGTGGTGCGGTGGGGGCGGGGGCAGTAGGAGCCGGCAGCCGTGTGTGCGCGGGAGTTGCCCGGAGTGCACGCGCCCACGCGTGGGCTTCACGCGCAGCGCGCAATCTGCAACAATAGAGAAACATGGTTAATTTGATAAGGTAAGAATGCTTTTGTAAATCCGTACAATAGTTAGGTCAAGGACAATATCAGGACGTTAAATTGTTGGTGCAGAGCAAATTTCTTACATGATGTTGCCTCGAAAAAAAAACTATAACAATATAATAAATGTTACACCTTAAAAATTTTACGCCTTTATGGTGTAATGACCCGACCTTCCCCTAAGTTTCAATGTGAAACTAAAGTCCTTTTACCTACCAACGCATGTTTCATAGTCACGACAAATTCCAATCAATATCAATTTCCCGAAAAGTATCAAATACGGCAATCATGCCGGCACGTCGCTAATGGACCGTATTCGTATTGAAGCGATGGTTTTTTAAAAGCGGCGCGAGTGACACAAATTCTCGTCATCTGTGCAAGCATGACTCCTCAAGTTCTTCACATCACCCGTAACGAGAACTCTATGGAACGATTGGTGGTGCAAGGGAAAGTCGAGGGCAAATCTCGTGGGCGTTCTCCAACACGTTGGACACTCCTCATAGAATCTGAGAAGCACTCCAGCATATTTATGCTGACATTTGTCAACTCCCACTCCGCCAAACATAGTGTAATATGATGAATTAACAGTAACTCTTCGTTACTGTTTACGACATGTGACGCACGGATTTGGGTTATAGCAAGTAAGCATTAATATATTATAAATAGATTTAACTAGCTTTAAGACACGTCTTCGCCTTTGGTCTTTGTCTTGTACTTGATCTTACTATAGTTACACAATATAACGACTATCATCATGAAGCAGTATTACTTCAAACCCCCATAGACTCCACCTCCAACTTCTCTATTACATGGCGACCCATACCAGCGAACCAAAGAAAATAAAGAAAAAATAACCAGATAATCAGAAGAAATCAAGAAAGAAAATCAAACAAATCGAGTGTGAAGAAAAGTATTTACAACAATAAAATTGTTGAAGACTCAAGAAAAAAAGTTATGAAGAATGAAGCCTAAAATTATGTTTAAAAAAGAAACTTAAAATTAAAATCGAAAAATAATATCAAGCAAGAAGAAAATCACTATGAAAGAAGCCAGCAAGTCTCAAGAAAAGAAGAGCGTTGTCCAGGGTTATCCCGGCTCGCAATTCAAGAGGTGTCCAGGGTTATCCCGGCCCACTTCAAGAGGTGTCCAGGGAAATCCCGGCCCATGTTCGAGGGAGTCCAGGGTTAGCCCGGCCCGTCATCGAGCATCAGCAGCATCATCGAGCGTCGTGCCCGCCTACGTGGTCCGCCCCGAGGCTACCTAGCGCAGCGTCAGATTGATCCACTTACCTACTGGTACTTTGACTATAACTAATGTAAGTTTTTAAAATAATATTGTGAAGTAATATGATTAGGGTTCTCATAAGATTAATTTTTTTTAAATCAAGTTTATTTACCTATGTGTTTTAACTACTGATACAGTATGTTATTTAGTTTCGCGATAATTAAGGTACATTAAGTTAATAAATAGTAGATATTGGTTTAAATAAACTAATATTTCAAAAACTAAATATAATTAAAATCTAGTTTATTATTGCATTTTATAAAAAGATGTGCTTAGCAAAATTAATCAGTTCGTTTTTTTACGTAAAACTTTGAATCGCTGTTTTGACCTTTACGATTCTATAGGAATTTAAAGTATTTTTTTTATTTGTATAAAGATATAGGTATTTCGCAATATGATACAGTATGTAGAACAATATTTTGCTCGGTCAGCACGCGGCGGTCATTGCGCCCGTGCGCCGCTCATCGCGCCCGCGCATAGCGTCGGCATTATGTCAATTATAGTGAGATTTTAGTATGACCTACTTACCGAAAATATGTATTTGATTTTGCATTCAGTAATAATATTTCTCCAGATTTGTTTTTATATTTCAAAGAGTTTATTACGAGATATACCCGCATTTCTAGGTCTGATCAACCTAGAGTTCGGGATAGCATCAAATCCTTAAATTGTCTAAGGAACATGTAAGGAACAATATAAGTTGAATAATTAATATACAGAAGGTTTGATATCCGGGTACGGTACATATTATTGTGATTTTTGTGTTAGGGAAGTTAGAGCACTAGTCCTTCGTGTTGGCTCATGGTGTTTTGGACTACCGTGCCCTCCGTGAAAACCGTTGGAGACTTATAACGTCTTAATGTATTTGTGACTCTAAGTACAGGCAACCGAGAGTTAGGCCTGATATGCCGGTAATTAAGGGTGACCATGCCCTTGGGTAACCATTCCCATTTGTGTTTTTGAGAGGATTGAAGGGTGACCATGCCCTTGGGAAACTATTCCCATTTGTTTTTTTTTATTAGGAGCTAAGGACTCCGATGGCATTAGATATTTTATTATTGAGTAAATGTACCGATACCTAGGAAATGTTTACTAATGTGTATGATTATAATTTATGGCTAAATAAAAGTAATTTTGAATTAAATGTTAACACCTTCTTGACCGATATGGACAGTAATATTGATAAACTTAAATGTATTAATTTCAGTTATTATAAATACCTACCATGTGCTTAATTATTTTTTTAGTTCATTTTATCAGATAAAGTGTTAGTTTAAATGCTAATAATAAGAAACAAAAATGTAAAACTCAACTGCGTTCGTCACATTTTTTTTGTTGCATGAGGGGGTGAAGAGTGAACTTTCGGGGGAGATGTAATATGATGAATTAACAGTAACTCTTCGTTACTGTTTACGACATGTGACGCACGGATTTGGGTTATAGCAAGTAAGCATTAATATATTATAAATAGATTTAACTAGCTTTAAGACACGTCTTTGTCTTTGGTCTTGTCTGGGATATTGTCTTATACTGAATACAACGAATATCATCATGAAGGAGTATTACTTCGAACCCCCATAGTCCCCATCTGCAACTTGTACTATTACAATAGGGCTACATGGCATGGCATCACGAGAGAAACGGTGGCACAAGACTCGAACGAGACATGACCACGACTACTCTGCAAAGAATGGACGGCTATGAAGAACAGGAAAGAATCGGATTTCATCACAATCCATTCCTGTTAGGTACCTCGTTATTATATAGGATTACTCGAGTTTTATCTAAGTTTCAATGCCAAACTCGTATTTAACTGTCCCAATATACATTACGATCAATATCAATTCCTCGAAAAAATCAAATAAGGCGATCATGAAATGAACAAATGAAGTCGGCTCGTTGCTAACGGACCGTACCCTTATTGAGGCGATGGCTTAATGGCGGCACGAGGGACACTATTATTTTATTGGGCTGATTGGTGAGGTGACAAAAAACGAAGGGGGAATGTATGTAGAGTGGTCACTATTAGGCTAAGGTCACACGGGCGTGTTTTGTCTAGCTATCGTTTAGCTATGTAGAGAGTGATTATGCTAAGTCTGCAGAGGTCGAAAAAAGTTTATATTAAAAAAAACTGATGGCAACATCACAAGCGAGAGGATTAATTAGTTTTGAAACTTAGCGAATATCTTTTCGTTTAATAAGTATACAGGGTGACTACGAATTGGTAATACAAAATGAATGTTTTACATACATATCCCCTAAACTTAGCCCCTAGAAGGAAACATTTTTGTCTCTTCATTGGGCTTGTGAGCTTACTATGGGGCTAGTTCGATTTGTGTAAGATTGTCCCCTAATATTTATTTATTTATTATTTATGTATTGGTTTTAATATGGGCAATTTACACCACTCTTTTACACACACTTTTACTTTTTTTTCTGTACACAGGCGAGTGCTATTTAGTTTTTCTGTGTACTGTGATTTCCTGTATATAGATACAGGAAATCAAAGTATGTAAAAGTATGGTTTTTTTAATCATTAATTTATCCCATTTTTGTTGGCTTAACATGGTTATTCTACCATAATAATAAACAAAGAGGTTTAAAGATTTTCAAATGAACACTTTCCTCTTTGGTTATCCGTCACATGCCGCAATATTTATGAAGAAAACGTGTTTTGATTAGTAATTGTCAGTTGTCAAAGAAAATACGAATGTAAGGTATGACACTTAGGTATTTAATGGAGTGTGACCACACTTTAGGACTTTAATTATTTGTTTTGTTAGAAAATTAGCAATAATTAAATACAGCAAATTTTAACATAGGGGTTAATGTGTTACACTACATGGCATTAACTGAGCCATAATCAAGTGTTTTGTATTACCAATTTGAAGTCGCCCTGTATAAAGGTTATCCATTGCGGTTCAACGTGGCAACGCGGCGAGCGTTATGGGCACCTTTGAGTCGGGAAGGGCAGGGGACGAGGTTTCTGGTCTGGTGTAAGGTGTACTTAGTTTAAGGATTTTATTAAATTGCGATTGTTTTTTTTTGCTTTTTGTATATTGTACTTACTCATGTCTGCAGATTCCCAATTCTACAGATTCTCATGTCTTCCATATTTAAAGATTTACGTATAGTCTAATTAAACATTTAGAAACTTATGTTTAGGGACTAAAGTTGAAAATCGTATAAATATTGTCAGATATGAGCGCACTAATCGTACTAAATATGTTATATATTTACATTATTATTGTCTGTAGTGCTGGCTATCTGTAGAATCGGGAATCTGTAGAATAGGAACTATTTATAAAATTGGGAATCTGTAGAACTGGGAATCTGTAGAATCGGGAATCTGTAAAATTAGGAATCTGTAGAATTGGAAATGTGTAAAATTGGGAACTTGTAGAGTTGGAAATCTGTAGAGATAGGAATCTGTAGTTGAAATCTGTAGAATTAGGAACAAACCAATGCCTGTAAACACACAATACCACTCTGCAATACCGTGCTCTCGGTAATTTATCTATAAATCCCTCACCTCTCCCCGTCACACGCATATCCTGGCGAAGACTCTACTCGAATCAGGTTGCAGCCTAAAGGACAAATGAACTTGAGAGTTACGTTCACAAAAAGGTGGAAATGTTAGCGATCAAATTTCACCAGGCGTTAAATGAAAGGTCATGGTCTTTCACGCCACCAATGGTGCAAGCTTAACAGATTGCGCACAGGGGTCGGTCATTGCGCTCACTTCAAACACCTCTGTGGTTGGATTGACTCCCCTCGTTGTGACTGTGGAGTGCCAAACTGTCCAACATATTATACAGCATTGCCCACTTAGAGCTTACCCTGGGAATCCGGAGGACCTGCTCTCTCTGACAAACGACGCGGCTGAATGGCTAAGAAACTTGGATATCATTTTGTGACATTATTTTACTGTATACTTCGATTGTAATATTATTTTCTTTGTGATCTACATGCCAAACGAATAAATAAATATCCTAGTCCTCAATACAGTTGCACAACCATAGTCAGTGGCGTAGCTACGGTGCCATGTACCGGGGCCCCCAAGCTCTCTCCCTAAGCCTTACAGATTGGTATGTGGTAATACTTATTAGTATATTACACAACTAGGGTGGTAATATAAAGAAAGGCCGAGATCACAGATGTTTGCGGCCCGAGCCGCAGGCGAGGGACGTAAATATGCGATCGAGGGCTTTCTTTATTACCTCCCGTGTTGTGTACATCATTTTATGTCTACACTTGGCCAGAAAGCGACTTTTTCCGAATGCGCAGCGTGCGGAAAAAGCCACTTTATGGCCAGGTGTGGCATAAAGTATATTAATGCCGGTACAGACCTTTATTATAGTTCATAATATGTGTCCCGTGATATCCAATAACAGAAAACTGGAAAACACCGCACTACTTCAAGTTTATCAATATAAAAAACTATGAATTTAAACCAAAACTGCCTTTGTAACTATCAAAATAGATATTAATCCATGCTTTTTTGTAAATTTATGCTCCACTTCTGGGTAAAAGCAACCGCTCGAAGTGTCAGACGTCGATATTTGAGACTGAAAGTAGACGTAAATAAAGGAGAAATTGAGTATTTTCATTAAAAAAACCCAGATGAGAATATTTGACTCATGCCTTCTATTTTATTATTTCGTTGTTCTCAAAATGAAACATGAATATCACTTTTCATAATTGCTGGTAAGATAAAAAAATTAAAACAATACGTGGTCTCAAATATCAATTAAACAAACATTATTTCTTGTATGATTTTAATAATAGGTTATTAAAAATTAAATCATTATCTTCTTACGGAATGGAACGGTTTTTAGGAGGTTTTTACCCGTTCGGTTAATATACGGCCATAAAATGCACGGCGTGATAATCCGCAACCAAAAAATGGTCACGGATTATTTTACCGCGCTTTACCAACTTGGACTTAATAATCACTCGTATAGATCACTAATGTCAATAAATAGTTACTTGATAACAAAAAACGTTAATACAAAAATATTTACTAAAAAACTACCTACATCTAATTGATTAATTTAAGAAATTCATTTAAAATTAAAATATTTATTGAAACTGTTGTGCTAAGTTATTGTGAAACCTCCCTCTTTTGAAAATGTGCAAACAATAAAATATTTTTGAAATTACATTTTAAAATTATTAAATCTCGTCCATTATATAATGGGATAGTCGGAATTTTTCAAAATAGTGTACATGAACTTTTTTCTCAGAATAGTGCGTAGCCCATAAGCTTTATAACAATAAATTATGGGTTTAGTTTAATTTTGTAGTGTATGTATGGTTGATGAAATATGTCTTATTTTAATAATAAATGAATTGAATTGAACTATGTTGATCTTTAGGCCGGCCTTACACAGTCTTAATCCGATTCTGAATTCATATTATTAATTCAGAACGCACGGAATTGCATACAATTTAACTATTATCCACACACATTCTGATTTTTTCAGATTATTCAGATTCGGATTCAGACTGTGTAAGGCCAGGCTCCAGAATTCAGACTCTGAATTCAGAGTATGAATTCAGATTCGGATTCAGACTGTGTAAGGCCGGCCTTAAGGTGTTTATTTATGGGCCAGTAGGGTTAGTCCATCTTTGCCTGAAATACATTGATCTATTACTATCATTCCTTTTATTTCAACTAACACCAATGTCAGGTTTTTACAACATTTGTATTAAGGCGTGCAGAACCGGGAAATTTTATTATGAGAGAACCGGGAATTTCCGGTACTGCCATACAAAAATTTCCCGGTTCTGCACGCCTTAATTTGTATAAAAAGTTAAATATAAAAAAAATGAATACAAAATATAAAAACGTGATAAAAACCAAACCTAGCATGCCGTTGGCAGCTGGGCAGTGTCCAGGCTACCAGTGGTTGGGTCCGCAGAGTGAGGAACCTCCTTACGATTTGTGCTGTATCCAGGCACCTTCTGTAATTGGCCCTTGATCTAGCTATCTAGCGAGTCTCTTAAGGTAAGATTTCTTATTGTTCTCTTTATTTTTGATCCGTTTATTTTATATGATTAAACTCATGGGTATAAAGTGTATAGTAATGAATATAAAACAAAAACCTTCCTGATCTTAGTAGGGATGTAACGATACCCATACCGATATATCGGTATCGCCGATTATATAAAACCGATATTTGAGAGCGCGGAAAGAATTTCCTGTATGAAAAAAAATCTGCAAAAAGTTATTTTAATTACTGATTTAATTTCTGTATTGGTCTATTACCTTGTGCAATGATAATTACTATGTGAATTAAATCTTTGGTTCTTTAATAAAAAAAAATGAATTTTGCGTTAAAAATTTTGTTGAAGTAAATCCCCGTCTTGGGGTACTAAAAATGAAGGAATAAATGTGAGGCTCCCGTCCTGGGATAAACCTACATTGTTGATGTATGAGAAGGCTACAGCAGCCGCCCCTAGCTCACCGCAGTCTCTATGACCAGCGGCCAAAGGCCACCCCACGTGGCTGCCATAACCACCGGCTCATACTTCTCTTTGTTGTCGGCCGACAAGGGCGGCCGCCAGCTTGCCCTGGGCCGCGACCAGCTCCTGCTCGCCTGCGCCGACTACCGCCTCCTGACCCCGCAGACAGCTTTCCATGGGCCACCAGCCCGCCACGTCTTCGCGGACCATGGCAGGCAATTGAAGGGATGAGCGTCCTCGCCCATCCGGTTGTTAGAAGGAACCCACCCTAGGAACCCCCTCACCAATTAAACTGACTTTATACTACATGTCGTTTATTATATAAAACTATTACAGTACAGAAAAACACCACCGTCTCCCGTGAGAGCGGTTAGAAGAAGTAGCCAAGGGTGAATGATAGAATGAATGACCCTTAGAATGAATGGTATCAGCGTTATTCGTCCTATTAGCTTTTCGTTCAATTCGTATTTCGTCTCATTCTATATTCATCACACATTCTTTATTCGTCTTATTCGCTATATGTCTCTATCTTCCTAAGTCTAATTCTGTAACTTGTCTCATTCTTAATAAGTCTTAATCGTATTTCGTCACGGTCTTCTTAGGACTATGTCTTTGTTTGTCTCTCTCGTTTTTAGTATCATTCGCACTTTATCTTTAGACACATTCGTTATTGGTCTCTCTCTTTTTTTGTCGTTATTGGCAACTCGTCTCATTCTTTTTTGGGCACGTTCGCTACTCGTCCCGTACGACGTACGTCTTAGTCGCTTTATTCATATCTTTTTTGCCAGATTGGCTATTCATAGTTTAATAAACAAATTCAAATTTAGTAATTTACGGCTTTTGATCACTATTTTTAGAACTCTTATGCTAAAAATGATTTAATAATGATAATTTAAGATTGACAGGAAAAGATAGTTACAAATAGCGAACAAGACGCAAAACGAATGAAACGAACTTAGAATTGGACTTAAAACGAATGAGGCTAATTACGAATGTGACCAACATCGAACGTATGCAAAAAAATTAGGCGAATAATGGAATGAGACCAAAATCGAAAGGGAATAATGAAAAATTAGTCCTAGGAAGACCGTGACGAAATACGATTAAGACTTATTAAGAATGAGACAAGTTACAGAATTAGACTTAGGAAGATAGAGACATATAGCGAACAAGACGAATAAAGAATGTGTGACGAATATAGAATGAGACCAAATACGAATTGAACGAAAAGCTAATGGGACGAATAACGCTGATACCGAATGAATGACACATTTGAATGACCTTCGACCAATGGTAAGACATTGAGTGATTGACAGTTTTGAGAGTTCCCATTGGTCGATTATTGGCTTAGTTAACAGCTATCCTCCCTAGATGGCGTCATTAGTCCCAAATGAACTTTATACCATACCAATAAAATATTAATGATAAAAACCCAAGTTAATTTGCATTAACAAATTTATTTATTTTTACTTTACACTTTCAAGATTGACTCTGTTAAATATAGCCAAGTTTTAGGTATAATAAGGACATACAAATATCTGAAGTTAATACTTCATTATTTAGCTAAGATGTCGGTATCGGTATCGGTATCGCCGATTATTTACTACAGTATATCGGTATCGTTTCGGAAAAACTACGTATCGTTACATCCCTAGATCTTAGGTTAAGTTTTTACCTACAATAAAGATATAAGAATAAAAAAATATTAAAAATCGAACCTAGGGTGCCTCCGGCAACGAGGCAGGACCCAAGCTACCGGTGGTTAAAGTGGATGATAGCGGGTTGCTGGTGCACAGTAGGAACTGCATAAAACGCCAAAATTTTGCGTATATAGCATATTTACTTTTTGAGATAGGTATGGGGGATATTTTTAATAATATGAAGTGATCCAGTGTTCCCTATTTTGTTTTCACAAAATAACAACACGTCAAATAATATCCATGTCCCAAACTCCCGTGAAGTCAACCCTATAAAAGATTCGTTTTAAGTTTCAGTGTCATTTATAAAAAAGAATCTAGTTATGTTGCTGCAGCACTGGTTCTGAAACAATCTCTTTTAGCCCTTATTTGTGTAAAATACAAAAGACTAGTAGTATTGTGGTTTGCTTCTGACTTAACGTTTTAAATATAGTAGTTTGAGAAAAATAAATAGATGATTAAATCCTGTGACTCAAAGATGGTGTTGGCCTGTACATTTCAAGGTAGTGTGTTACTTGGCTGCACATTATTAATTCCCACCCCGCCGCCAAACAAATGTCAAACCGTGCCAACCGTGGTTTAAAATTTCTTGCTAACTGGGATTGTGAACGTTAAATGTGCTTTGGGTTGTGTTTTACTGTGTTATTTTGCTGTGTTACTGGATTACGACGATTCTGCCTTCCATTTGACCCCTGCTTATCTTACTGGACTACGTCGATTCTGCCTCCCATTCGACTCCTGGTTATCTTCCTGGACTGCGATGATTCTGCCTCCCGATTGACCCCTGCTTATCTTACTGGACTTCGATTTATTTGTGATTTGGATAATAATAATAATGTATTCGGGCAGTAAAAAAAAATGCTGTGTGCCAAACTGCAACAAAAGTTGTAAGTCTTATTTTACATTTAACATTGCGTGCCATTATTCGTTAATGATAATTTAACGGTTTATACTTGGAGAAAATTAAAGTTTGTTAATTTGTTGTTATGTTCTTTGATCGTTGAACCAATAGTAAATAATGCCATGTTACACACAGTACTAACTACTGTGTAACACTTTGTATGTACTAAGTAATCCTACTTCTCATTTTCTGGTACATAGCAAATCTGTTACTCTTCCCAATCTATTTCAATATGTAATCTAAACTTTTTCTATTTTATTTAGGCAAAGACAACACCCTGCATCAGTTTCCAAACCCTGATAAAAACTAAGATGGATTCCGGACTTGGATATATGCAATTGGAGGTGATATTTTGGCTTTGGAAAATAATGTCATATTCAAAAATCGCAGAGTATGCCATTGTCATTTTGAAGGTTTACTAATGTTTCGGCAAAAATTATTTCGCAAATTTTTAGTTCCCAAACCTTTTATCCCATATTTTTATTTGGTCAAAATGTTATTTCCCAACTCAACGTTTCGCACTGATATCATTTACCAATATATGATTTGATAAATTATTGTTACGCAAATTATTACCTGGTTTTTTTTTAAGACGTCATTTCTCATTTCGTCAAATGTATTGATTGGCATATCGTAATTTAGTAAAATATTGAATGGCAAATAAAATCTGCGTTACGCATACCAACAGGGTGCGGGGACGGACCCTGATGGTTATGTGGGACTCCCTTGAACCTAACCTACTGTTCTGGGAGCGGTTCGTTTTAGTTGGGGGACGCAGTTCTAACCTAACTTACTTTTTGATAGCCATTCGGTTTGGTAGGGGGACGCAGTTCTAACCTAACCTAACCTACTTTTTGATAGCAGTTCGTTTTGGTAGGGGGACGAAGTTCAAACCTAACCTAACGTACTTTTTGATAGCAGTTCGTTTTTGTTGGGGGACGCAGTTCGAACCCTAACCTAACCTAACCTAACCTAATTGAACTTATGGTTTGAGTTTTTTTTAATGCGGGGGGCTTCGCCCCCCGAGCCCCCCTTGTGGGGGGCTTCGCCCCCCCGTCCCCCCTTTTTCTTCTGTGCACTTATAATTTACTAACCTAACCTACTTTTTGATAGCAGTTCGTTTTTGTTGGGGGACGCAGTTCAAACCTAACCTACTTTTTGATAGCCATTCGTTTTGGTAGGGGGACGCAGTGCTAACCTTCATAATTGTTTGTCACATAAAAGTGTGTTGAAGTGAAACTTTTCAATGTAAAACTTGGTTAAATGTTATTTGACGATATGTTATTTGCTTAAGCAAATCATTTGCTATACAATTATTTACCACATAAAACATTGATGTAATAAAACTTTGCAATATAAAAATGTGGCGAAATAAAAAAAATGCGAAGTAAAGTTATGCCAAGAATTGATTTGCCAAATAAAACTTCGGCGAAAAGTTGGTTGCCAAGTGAAATTTGACGAAACATATTTCGTCGAAACGGCAGTACACCCATTTTGAACCACAATATCATACTCGTAGTGGAAAATTACTTGCAAAATGGGGGCATATTATACAGCTGTATCAAGAAAACTAGCTGGTAAGTTTTTTACTACTATACATACATGTCTATTGTCAAGGTGTTCAAGTGCATTTTCAGATATTTTATCTGATGGCGACTGGATATAAATATTAATTACGCCGACAAAATAGTAAAATAAAATCTACAAAAAAGTATCTCCCCGCAAATTGCATTTTACAAGCTTTTATTTAACTTGGAATGTATGTATGTATATTTAATTGGGTCAAAACTTGTAAGTGAAATTTGAACCGCTTCCCGGTTTTCGATTGAGCTGGAATTTGGCATCCTTATGTAAGTTCGGTGACAGTGCTAAATAATATTAAAAAAACTACAGTCAGTCAGTTATAAAAGCTTGCTACATAACGTTTTTTACAGAAACTTATTTTTATTTGTCCATTTGATAGTGTGGGATATCGTTGAACATCATCATCATACAACATTCAAAACATTAAAGTACATATTTGTTTACATTTCAGAGAAAGGGATACTACCGAAAGAATGTGAAGACACCGCAGACGGAATAAAGTATCAAAAAATAAGATTTTATTTTTTGATACTTTATTTGACTCTGTCAATGGCAGCTATGAGAACATGAAGAAAAGAAGCGGAAAATCTTTACTTGGGCTGCTTATGGCAAAATCAATACATAACAAAGTATGGAATGATTCTAAGCCAGTGTTAGCTTCAATGACGTTTGTAAAAGATAATGCACCAACAGGAACGGTTCCTTCTGTTAAAAATTGAATATTCACTATTCAAAATCTTGAATATTTAAAAAATAAACTTTTCAGTGAATATGATATGAAGTCCATCTGGTTATGACACTTTAACAGGATCCGCTGGATAATTTTTTTGGCTGCATATGAAGTCATGGGTTCAGAAACATCACACCTTTGTGTGCAGCTTTTGCATTCTTATTGATAAATAATTGAAGCAGTGCTCATTCATCTAGCTCAAATTGTAAATTATACTCGGCCACGGGCTTTAAGTCACTAAGCAAAATATTTTTCCAGCACCCAATTTCTCCAGGCTAATATAAATATTGATTTCGATCATATCGTATATGCAGGTATTGTGGGAGTAGAAAATAAACATGATACACGAATGATAGCTCAATTAGAGTATGTTACTGGATAGATATTAAGAAAAACGAAACAAAATATATTTAAACCGTGCAAAGAAAGTCTTCAAAATCCGAATAAAAATGGTCAATATATACAAATGCGAGAGTATTTGTCAAATAAAAGGTGTCTTTTTTTATCCATCAGATGATGTTATAAGCCGATTCTCCGATAACCAAGATATTGTTACACATTTATTATTAAAACACAAAGTGCCACGAATAATATTAGAAATTATATTAAAATCATTTTGTATGTGGTGGTTGATTTCCATTTTATTAAATGTGAAAACCATAAAAAAATCATGGAATACATTTTAGATTTAAGTTGCACATTGTTTTTAAATAATTGGTGCCGAGACACAAATAAAATATTAAGAGGGAACCAAACAGATTTCGATGAATCAGATATAATTCAAAAAATGGCTTACGAATATTGTAATAAACGAAAAAAATAACCAGTTTTTAAATTTAATTAATTAAATATTCCCTTCATAAAGCATTTCTTAATAAGTTTGTACATACACTAACTTAGCTGTATGAACAATTTAACGTTTTTAAGGCGAGGTAGTACGAGAATCGGGCGCGGAAGCCTAGTTTCCAAATCATTTTTAGAGCACTTATTTGACTCGTAGGTCACTGTAAAACATATATAATAATATTCAGAACTGTATCTAGGGCTTCCTCTCACCTAGAACACGATAGCGAACACTTCGCTCGATAGAAAAGTAGCGTGAAAACACTATAAAATAAAGTAGTTTTTTCATTTTGTTCATTACCAGTTACCTTTTCTGACAAAATTAATACCTGACAATCATGATTTCACAGTTATGCAGGGCTTCCTCTCATGTTTGGGTTGATAACGTATACTATTATGTTAGAAATCGAAGATAATCTGCAATAATCTGCATTCCGCCCGACCCTAGTGGACCTACCGCGACGCCCGTCACCCCGCCAGTATTGATAAGGCTTCTGCCAACGTCAGACCTGTGTCGTGTTTTCTCCGCGCCTTTCTGGGCATAAAACATGTCAGTAATTGTTGTAAAATCGTTTATAAAATAAATAAAAAATAACAGTAAGCACAACATCAATCTAGAGAGAGAATAGGGTAAGAAAACATGCATAATTCGTTATACAAAATTGTACTTCCGTAAGTTATATAAGCAAGTCGTACCAGATGGTTCACTCCGACCAAATATCAAAATCGGTAGTTTGTATTTCTATGACGCTTATGATTGATTACAATTTTTATATGGTGACAATTATGTTATTGAAAAATTCGGTAATAAATTAATATTTTATAAGTTTAATGACATCTGTTACATTACACGCATTTATTAACTTTACATTAATAAACCTACAGACCAATTTGGGTAGTTTGGACTTATTTGATTTCATTTGACGTGCAGTTTGCGATTATACAAAAAAGAATACAGTCGGTATTAAAAACCAATTTTTTGACAGGAACTTATTTTCCCGAGAATTATTGTTTTCTCGTGAATGAAGTATTTATCGAGGGTGCCTTTATTTATTTATTAAATAAATATTATATAAAAAAAGGTACATCTTTAGGGAAGATACTTGTTTTCTACTTAGGAAAAATCGGACTGTACAAATCTTGCAACGTTTGTAACAACGTATGTACTTTCTACATATCGTCGCCACCATGCTAAACTTACATATCTGTAATTTTTGTGAACTTGGATTTTAGACCTAAACCTGAGCTGCACGTACGGAAAAAGCCGCTTTCTGGCGAAGTGTAGACATAAAATGATTTACACAACACGGGAGGTAATAAAGAAGGCAGCTCGGGCCGCAAACTTCTGCGATCTCGGCCTTTCTTTGTATTACCACCCTAGTTGTGTAATGTACTATTATTCCTTGCCTAATGCATTAGGCAAGCTCTGGGCTGCGCTGACACCCGGCAGCGCCTGTGTGCGTAACCTATGAAGCCCAAAGGAGGGTTATGTGTTTGACCCGTATGTTTGTATGTATGTATATACGTAAGTACGTATGTTACCCGACTGCGGTGAAGCCCAAAGGAGGGTTATGTAAGTATGTATGCATGTATGTATGTATGCATGTATATATGTATGTAAGTATATATGTTTGAATGTATGTATGTATGCATGTATGTATGTATGTATATATGCATGTATGTATGTATGTACGTAAGTATGTATGCTACTCGACTGCGGCGAAGCCCAAAGGAGGGTTCTGTGTTTGATCTGTATGTATGTATGTAAGTATGTATGTTACCCGACTGCGGCGAAGCCCAAAGGACGGTTATGTGTTTGACTGGTATGTATGTATGTGTGTGTGTGTGTGTGTGTATGTATGTATGTATGGTGTGTGTATGTATGTATGCATGTATTTATGTATGTATGTATGTAAGTATGTATGTTACCCGATAGCGGCGAAACCCAAAGGACGGTTATGTGTTTGACCGGTATGTATGTATGTAAATATGTAAGTATGTTTGACGACGTGTATCAAAACAGTTATATAACTTCATGCAAATATTTTTTTTAACTACCTCTAAT
Organism: Eudemis profundana; assembly: GCA_947034925.1. Lineage (NCBI taxonomy): Eukaryota > Metazoa > Arthropoda > Insecta > Lepidoptera > Tortricidae > Eudemis > Eudemis profundana. Next base: position 24,219,778 of record OX344803.1, read on the forward strand.
TCACTAAGAAATTCAAGCTATAGGTAATAATAATCGCAAAGATGAGTCTGCGGATCTGAAAAGTTATTTTCTTCTATTATCTTCGAAGTAACTGAACAGAAAGATCTGTAATAATTATTAATAATAATAATAATCCTTATTTTCTCAAACATGGCATGAAATGTTGACATTACGTGCCTAAAAATAGGCCGCAAAGTACCTCGTTTACGGTGCGGCTTGACACTTGGCACGGAATGGAATTTCATACTTACAAAAAAATACATTGCCGGCCTAGGCCGGCAATGTATTTTTTTTTTAATATCCATTCCACATTTATTTGGGCCACAACATCACGGCATTCAGCCATTAAAAATTAAAAAAACAAAAATCGATTTTTGCTATATTTTGCAGTTTTATTTATGTAAAATTGACATGAACATAACAAATAACACATTATAAACAATTTCCAATTGTTGTAAATTGCAAACTAAACCACAAGAATACACATCCCACTAATATTATAAATGCGAAAGTTTGTGAAGATGTTTGGATATTTGGATGTTTGGATGTTTGTTACCTAATAACGGGATAGCAACTGGATGGATCAAGCTGAAATTTGGCATGCAAGTAGACCAAGTCCTGGATTGAAACATAGGATACATTATATCCCGGTAAAGAGTTCCTTTGGGACAGTAACGGGAACAACGCGAGCGAAGCGAGAGGGTAGATGGCGCTTGCGTCATGTAAACAACTGCTCTGTGTTATTTGTGTTTAAAAATATAAACTTTCGACAATATAAGTCAAAACGAACTTTAGTGTGTGGAAAACCGTGCGACTAGACTGTGAAATTGTTATTAGAGTGCAGCGTAATTTAAAAGTGACAAAATTTTGTAATTTTTGTACGTGAACAATATATGACTAATATAGACATAACAGTTCGTTTTATGAAAAAAAAATCGAACATCTGTGAGTGTACAAAAAGAAACGAAATCAAACATAAGAAATCACAGTGACATTAATAACAAAAACTATAAAATCAAATGAACAGTGACCGTTTCAATGTTTTGAATCACCATGGACTTTGAACTCACGAACAACAGCTGTCAAATCTCGCGCATTCACGACGCCATCTAATGTTGACTTACAGAACCACTCAATTGCATACTTGAAAGCATAAGAACAATTTCACACGCCACCCCGTTGACACTGTGGCCGAGTGGTAACGTGCGGTGGTTAAGACTTTGAAATACGACGAGACCCGAGTTCGATCCCAGTGAAAATTACTTTTTGTTTCTTTTAAACTTTTTTTTTTTTTTTTTCTGTTTTGATTGTTTATTTACTTATATATATTTATTATTATTGACTTTTCATACCACAATGTCGGCCAAACCAAACTGTGCCCAGTGTAATAAAAAAATATTTGGAAAACATTTCCTTGTATGTTCGGAGTGTAAACTCTCATATGATCTTCAATGTATAAATTATGAAAACCTTTATAATTTAATGGACGCTGATCGTAAATTGGCATGGACCTGTCGTAAATGCAAACAAGGAAAGCTATCGGAGAAGAAAACCAGCACACCAAAAAGAAATCTTGCAATCGCTGCGACCTCAAAGCAAGCAACAAAAGTTCCTGCAAAAAAGAGTGAAATGACTTCATCCGCATCTCCCGTGCCCGAGTCACATCACCACAAGTCGACAGATAATATCACGATGAGAAAATATAATGTGCCGGTACAAAATTCCTTCCATTCATTGTCTGATGAGGATGGTTTTTGCAGTTCAATTCTTCAAAATGACACATTGAACAGAAGTTGTCCAGATCTAACACGAAACTATAAGGATGAAGTAGACATTATGAACACTAAGATAACACAGTTACAAGAAAAACTAGTAGTTTCGGATAACTATGTCACGAAATTGCTTTTAGAAAATGACGACCTGAAAAAACAAATATCTGAATATAATCTTCAAATTCAACAACTAAAAGTTATTTGTAAATCAACATCTAAGAATAACAAACAATGCAGCAGCGTAGATTGTAGCAGTAGACAAGATAAGTCAACACAAACCGCTCTTCAATGTTCACAACCAGAATTTAATCAAGAAAACCAACAACAAGAAGAGTCCAAACACAATCATACAAATAAAAGCAAGGATTCCAGTAAAGAAAAAATAACTGAACCCGTGACCTGTCCAAGTCTAACACACACAAAAGGCGAACAGCAGGCCAGTAAATGCAGTAAACGTAAACACATTTACATTCTAGGTGGAAACCAATGCCGCGGGCTAGCTTCCGAACTAATACGTTCGAGAGAAGGTACTAAGTATGAAAAATACACAATATCTGCAGTCGTTAAGCCCTATGCGTGTTGCGACGACATTTTAAAATCATCCGAATTATTGCACACTACCTCAAATGACACAATTATTGTAAATATTGGTGAATACGATCGTAATCCAACTAAACTTACAGCAGAACTTAGTTTCTTCCTGAAGTCGAACCCAAAACCTTTCATAATTGTAATTGGAGTTAAAGACAGTGTACACTTAAATGAAAGGAAGTTAAATGAAACCCTAAACACGTATTGTAAAAATTTTAGTAATTGTCAGTATCTCAGCTTAAACGATGTAAACTTGAATACCTATAATTTAACACATAATTTGTGTTCAAAAATAAATCATATATTGGACTCTATGTATTATGACAAAAAGTTTTTAGCCTTTAATAGAATGCAACCAAAAATTGTAAAGAATAAGTCTAGGATTAGTAAGATGGAACATGCTAAAAGAGGGACAATACCTTATTATTTTAAGAATAAAAATTTACAATTTGCTCTAAGTGGTAATTCTCAAATCGTGAAAAAAGAGCTAAAACAAAAGCTGATAACTACATACTTTCCAAAAATCAGCTTAATCAAACAGGTCTCTCAGTCCCAAGAAGAATGTTTTCGTAGACAATGATGATACTCTCACGATTTTTCATCAAAATATAGCAGGTTTCATCAGTAAAAAAGAATTAATAGAACTGACATTAGATGAATTGGAAGAAAACAATGCTCGATTTGATGTGTTATGCTTTAGCGAAACCTTTGTGAAAGGAGGAAGTGAAAGTAACATGCATATTTCAGGATATCGCCTGGTAGCATCATATTCGAGACAGCATCAAAAAAGAGGCGGAGTCTGCATATTCTGTCCAGCTCACTTCAAAACCCGGGAAATTACAATCTTAAAAGAGTTTTCAGAAGACTATGTATTTGAATGTTGTGGTATAGAGATCCCATCAATGAAATGCAAAATTATATGTATATATAGAACGCCAACTGCTAATTTGCCTCGTTTCCTGCAGAAATTGGAGCAACTCATGCATAGACTCAGGTCAAAAGCTAATAATAATTTAATTATTTTAGGTGATTTTAACATAGACATATTAAAGGTAACAGAAAAGTCTAAAGAGCTCGAAAAAATTGCGTCAGCAAGTAATTTTAAATTGCATGTTAAAGTCCCCACCCGCAACCAATCATGCCTTGATCAAATATTATCTAATATCCCTGAAGCTAGTACAAAGATTTATAATTTAGGTTTATCAGACCATGAAACTGCCCAAAGTATTGCTTTTTCTATCGTCAATAAAACTAAACCAATCTTGTATTGGTATTACTATAAAAGAGATTACAGTGAAGAAAATATCTTAAAGTTTCTTACTTGCTTGGATGTATTAACATGGTCCGATGTTTACAACGAAAGTGACTTGATAAAGGCATTTGCTGATTTCTATGACCTTTTCACTCTATTTTATAATTTATGTTTCCCCGTCAATAAAGTTAAACACACGATTAAACCAAAAGGTCTTAATTGGTTTACTAAAGGCATTAAAAAATCTACAACCGGGAGGAGACACTTGCGCTTTAAATACTATAAACACAAAGGTAAACCAAACCACAACCACTACAAAAACAAATATAAAAATTATTCTAAAATACTCAAACGATGTATTTATCACGCTCAGAAAATGGTTAATACGAAATACATAGCTAAATCGAAAAACATGTGCAAAGCAACTTGGGATATTATTAAAAATACGACTAAGAATAATCCAAATAAGACAAGCATTGATAAATTAATTGTTAATGATGAAATTGTAAATGAACCTACTGACATTTCTAATACCTTTAATAATTACTTCATTAATCTAACCAACTCTAGTTCTGTTAATAAACAGTCTGATACGTCACTTATTAAACCGAATAACTCGAATATTTTCTTGACTCCCACAGATGAACATGAAATAGTAAATTTTATAAACTCACTCAAACCGACTAATTCTACTGGTTATGATGATATACAAACGAATATATTAAAATTATGCAAACTACAAATTTCACCTGTACTAAGTTATCTGATCAATTTATCATTTACAACTGGTACTTTCCCAGAACCTCTCAAAATATCATTAGTCAAATGTCTTCATAAAAAAGGTAGTAAACAAAGCGTAGAAAACTACAGACCTATTTCACTTATACCGATCATATCAAAGATATTTGAAAAAGCCATGCACAAACGTTTAACCAGTTTCTTGCTGAAATACAGAATAATTAAAGCAGAGCAGTATGGGTTCCAAAAGGGGAAGTCCACATCACTAGCTGCTTTTTCTTTAATGAATAATATTTTCCAATATCTTGATAAGAGTATGTCAGTTGCTGCCGTCTTCTTTGATATGAGCAAAGCGTTTGACTTCGTATCTCATGACATACTTCTTGCTAAATGTGAGCTCTATGGGATCAGAGGAATAGTGAACGATTGGCTAAGAAGCTATCTAAGTGGTAGAAGTCAGTTTGTAGAAGTAACTAATATGAATTCGAGAAATATAGTAACTAGGTATAACTCCTCGATCATGGTAAATGCAGTTGGTGTGCCACAGGGTAGTGTTCTAGGACCACTGCTCTTTTTAATGTACATCAATGATCTTCCAGATGTCACTTCGTTCAACTGCACCCTCTTTGCTGATGACTTGTCGGTTGTTATACCTTGTGACAATGTACAAACATATAATGACGATATAAATGAGGTTGTCTCTAAAATCATGGATTGGCTACGCAAAAATAATTTAAAGGCTAACATAGGTAAAACCACATTCGTACAGTTTATAAATAAAAACGGCAAAAAACGCTCTTTGAGAATCACCTATGCAAATGAAGCGGTAAAAGAGTCCTCTGAAACCACATTTCTGGGAATAACAGTAGATGACAAATGCTCCTGGAATGAACATATTGACAAGTTATGTAGCAAAATAAATTCATTTTCGTATGCTCTTTGGCGATTAACGAAAATCTGCAACAAAAATGTTGCAATACAGGCGTATCATGGATATGTATGTTCTTTGCTCCGTTACGGTATCCTCTTATGGGGTAACTCGTATCACGCAAGTCAAGCACTGTTGGCACAAAAACGGTGTATTAGGTCAATATGCAACGTAGATGTTTTAACTTCTTGCAGACCATTATTTAAGGATCTAAATTTGTTAACTGTGCCATGCATGTATATTTATGAAATCTGCTTATTTGTTAAAACAAATCCATTACTATTTAAGACACGTAAAGACACATGTAACTTTAATACAAGAGATCCGAATCGTTTGGTAATGCCAGTAAAGAAAACAAGACTATATAGTAGGAACACTTATTGTATGGCTATTTCTGTTTATAATACCTTACACGGAGATATAAAAAACCTACCTTTGAATACATTTAAATGCGAATTAAAACGTTGGTTAGTGCAAAACTGTTTTTACTCTGTAAGTGAATATTTTGAATATTTCAAATAAGTGTGTCTAATTGTAATTATCCATATTCGAATATAATATACTCTGACATTTCAATTCCTACATATTATCTGATATCGCTGACATTAAATTCATTGCTAAGTATGCTGCAAAATTGTAATTGATTGTGACTTATTACTATTCAACATTTATTATTTACTTTATAGCGTACATCTTACTGTTAATTTGATAATGGATCATGGACGATAACTGTATTTATCACTCGCTTTTTTCTCTAATAACTAATATTTTGCATGCCAGTTGCTGGTAAAATGTGTGAAACCTCAAACAATGTAAAACCCTATACCTTATGTACCACATTTTTACGCAAAATAAAGAATTTTGATTTGATTTGATTTGATTTGAAGCCGCGGGAAAATGCTAGTTTAAAATATTTCATCTAAATATTCGCGGTAAAAATGTAAACTGAAACAGCTTTTGTATATGGTTTCCGAACGTGACTTGATATTTGATTATCTATGGATATAATGTCACTAACGTCACTTTCTGATAGAAAGTTTCTGTTATAAAATAATATTTAGGGTAAGGATATTAGTAAGTTTATTTATTTCAATGCATATTTGAGAAAAGCACTATACATACCTCGGCGGGAAATGGGGTTGCCGGCCTCGTAACTATCTGGCCTCGCTTCGCTCGGCCAGCTATATGTACTCGACCGGCAATCCTTCACTTCCCGGCCTCTGCAGTAATGTACTATTAATTTACATGTTCATTTAGTACCTACTAGCATTTTCCCGCGGCTTCGCCTGCGTTGTTCCCTTTATTGTCCCAAAGGAACTCTTTACCGGGATATAATGTATCCTATGTTTCAATCCAGGACTTGGTCTACTTGCATGCCAAATTTCAGCCTGATCCATTCACTTGTTACCCCGTTATAAGGTAACAAACATCCAAACATCCAAACATCCAAATATCCAAATATCCAAACATCCAAACATCTTCACAAACTTTCGCATTTATAATATTAGTGGGATGGGATAAAATTTAGTAATAAAATAGTACATTGTGTATGTAGGGCGGTAAGTAAGGAATTACAAACGAGTGTTTGTTATAAGCCCGAGGTGAAACCGAGGGCTTTAATAACACGAGTTTGTAATTCCTTTACCGCCCGTGGCACACACAATGTTTTTCATCACACTTGTGAGGAAATATTATTAATAATATAACCTTACTAATCGTCCCAGTATGACAAGAAAATATTAAAACATCAAAGTGACATTAGTGACATATGTCATAGACAATGCGAAAGTCAAGTCACGTTCGGAAACCATAGCGGTAAAGACCTAAAATGGTTGATTTTATATTTGCAAAATACTGAAATACACTATTTAAACATTTAATCAATGTTACCGAAATATGTGTTTACATGTATTTGCAATAACAGTTATCTTTAAATCTGGGGGTACGGCAGTGCCCCCGCCAAGTCGAGCAAAACAATGGCACGGCTGTACCATCCTTTTCTCGAAGCCATTCAGGCGATTTTCAGCCTCCCGTAATTTTGTACTGGCTAAAGCTAGAACCCTGAAATTTCAGAGATATATAGGGCTCAATAAGACCTATGTATATTCTCAATATCATTCAATTTGAACGTGTAGTTTATCAAATCAAATCAAATCAAAATATTTATTTGCCAAGAATACAGTACAATGGTGTTAAATATAATTAAAAGATTCATGTATTCAGCCAGTATAGGCATGCAAATGATTAAAAAAATAAAGTTAAACTAGAATACAAAATAAATACAATTAATTATAAAATACAAGCGTCAATAAAATGTCCTTTACCTAATACTACATGACTCGAGAAAATCTTTCACACTGTAGAAGCATCCGTCGAGCAGCCAGCTATTTAAATTTCTCTTAAAACTATTTCCCTCCAAAGTCCTAATGTTGTTGGGCACACGATTGTATATGGCGATGCACATGTTAAAGATATTCGCCTTATACATCATTTTATGGCAGCGCGGCTGTAGCAGCAGATGCCTCCCTTTCAACCTTGTCTGCCTTTGCGTAGTTTCTCCACGCTTTTCAAAGTAATGCAAATGGGAGTTTACAAATATGCACACTTCTCTGATATATACACATGGCAAAGGCAGGATGTGTAACTTTTTGAACAGGGGGACACAACTATCATCAAACCACGCACCGCAAATGGCTCTGATACATTTTTTCTGTATTTTAAACACTCTATCTACTTCCACAGAATTTCCCCACAGAACAAGGCCATACAGGAGTACAGACGATACATAGCCGTGATAGGCGGTTAGTGCGGCTTCTGTTGAAACAGTGGCACGTAACCGTTTAAGCGCAAAAACAAAGCGATCTAATTTTGTGGAAACTTGCTCGATATGCGCCTTCCAATTTAGATGCTTATCCAGCATGATACCTAGGAATTTAAAAGTATCCACCTTATCAATACACTGATTATTAAAATTTAAATTTATTGGAATGTCAGAAGAGTTATAAGAAATAAATTGCATATATTTAGTTTTATTGATATTTATATTTAGATTGTTGTTTTCCATCCAGTTTATAATGTCGATTAATGATTTATTTATGTCTCGTTCATATGTTAACCTATTATTACATTTTAAGAACTATTGCATGTCAAAGTTCCTTAGTTTTGTCACTGACTCACTGAATCACTCACTGATTCATTCACTGACTCACTGATCATCATAATTCTAAGGTACTTCTAGCAGACTTACAAGCTCCAAATTTTAAACATAGTTAGTTTTTAGCCTATAAATTCCTTAAAAACCTAAATATGTTGTAATTTCAGTCACAACTGCACACATAAGTTTGTAATCCTATACAAATACATGGAATTAATTTTGCATTAATTTTGCGTTTTAAGTTGAAAAGAATGGATTGGAATGTTATAATTAAAGGAAAACCACTTACAAAAAGAAATGAGATCTCATCAAAAACATTACATGTAAAAAGATGCAAGTCTCGCAACGCAGTTCTCCTACAACAAAAAAGTTTTGAGATGTAAAGATAAACCAAGTCAGTACCGGGGAGGTATCAACAGAACTCGATTTCCACCGACTTGCCTATTATTTAACCGTGGAGGAAAACATTTTATAGATCTAATATTAGAAAACCAGATACGTTCTTTCCGAGACTGATAATTATGACCTAAGACATTCTGACGTCACATGCTAGATATGTTTTCTTTTCATCCAACTACAGTACATTACACAACTAGGGTGGTAACACAAAGAAAGGCCGAGATTGCAGAAATTTGCGGCCCGAGCTGCAAGCGAGGGACGTAAATATTCAATCGAGGGTTTTCTTTATTACCTCCCGTGTTGAGTACATAATTTTATGTCTACACTTGGCCAGAAAGCGGCTTTTTCCGTACGCGTCGCGTGCGAAAAAGGCCACTTTATGGCCAGGTGTGGCATAAAATAAATAAAACGCAAAAACAAATAATTTCACAAGCCGGTAAATTATTTCATAATTGATTATTGGAGTACAAGTTTTTAATCAATGGTAACATTTCTGACTTCGGGAAGAACATGCTTACCTAGTTTTCTTGTACCATGCCGACATACTAGGTATGTGATGTTTGTAGGCAAACCCTCTTTTCGGCTTGCTAATAAGTACAATTTTTAATGGCGTCTTCATAGCTACAGCCTATTGCTGCAACCTAATTAACAACTAGGTAAGTGGTGTTTATCTAAGAACGACACATATTATTACGTCGCTTTATTACTAATGCTAGACTACCTATAGCCTAGCGTTCGCGATCTAATCTAGTCTAGACTAGATCTCCTTCATGAAAAGCCAAAGATTATGTAACTAATTTTTTGACTTCTTGCCTAGGTATGTGATCAAAACTCCATAACAGACCCAGAAGGAAATTTATTATTAGGTACGTATTCAAATCAGACCCTGTTCCTTTATTTAATTTATACCTGTCACTCTTGGAATATTACTTTTCCTTAAATTTTCGAAATGTAGTGTTTGATTGAATATGAAATAAGTTTCTGACAAAAAAAGCTTTTTGAGACAAGCTTAAGTACTTTTTATTATAATTGCAAACTGCGTGGCACCTGTAATCAAATGAAACCAAATACTGTGAATTTAGGTATGTTATATAATTAAGATGATCCTATGACTACCTATCAGGCTACATCATCAGATCAGCTGTCATGTCCTCATGTCACAATAATATTGCATTGTCATCTGATTATTACATATTGTTGCAAAATTTCAGCTCAATTGGTTGAAGAAGCTTCAAAATTGAGTTACAAGATTCCACTCGAACAAACATAGTTACATTGCAAGTTCAATGAAAGGATGTAAAAAAATAAACGCGAGACAATACGCACGAACGATCTGTCAGTGAATTTATAAAGCTAAGCTATGGCGCGGAGTATTACGGCAAGCGGGCGCCCGCCGCCGCCCCGCGCGCTCGGGGCCCCGCGCACAGTGCCCCTGCTTCACCCCCTCAATATCGCGACGAGCCAGGTCGTATCGGGCCTTAACGAGTAGCTGTAGAAAGCAAAGTACATAGTGGACTAATTGTTAAGTAGCATTTATGAGTGTTCAGTTCACCTACTTCTCAATATTAATATTAATATTATCAAAACCTTGCTAAGAAATTGAAAATTTTAATTGTGTGTGTATAAATATGTGTATCACTTTTTGAGAAATGCTTCTTTCAGATCCTATTATCATAAGTGGGCCATTTTATTGAATTGTACACAGACTTTATAATAGCACTTACGATTCTGTGTAATTTTGATGTTCACTTACATCAAAATTACACAGAATAGCAAGTGCTATTATAAAGTTTGTGTACAATTCAATAAAATGGCCAAGTACATTTATGTAGTATACGTTATACCTATAGGTATGTGTATATACACTGTTTTAAGCACTAACGTAGCTATAGTTATATACATAAAACAGTGTAACTCCCTATTGCAAATATAGATGGCGCTGCTATCGGAAATGTTAACTGACAACTCTATAATTGAATGTACTCTGTGTTATTACCCTTAATCTTGACAGCTGTCAAAGCTGAAAGTTTTTTTTATTTATTTATTATTTTCACCAGAATGTTACATTCGCAGCAAAGATGTTACTTTTCGAGAAACAAAACGTTACTTATGACTCAATGACCCTGCCAACACTGCTGACAACGTGGCTTATTCAATTAATATAAAGACACGATGATCAGACGCACGTTCCTTAATTTCCATTCAATAAACAGTGACGAAACATGGAAGTCCAGCAAAAATACCGTGAGACCCAATTTAAGGTTTTGTCCACTGGTGACTATATTCTACCAGCACAGCTGCAGGCTTCTATTGACAAAATCGTCGAAAAAGAAGGCTACATAACGCACAACATCCTCAATAGATCGATTTCGACAAGCGGTGGAAACTACTTCGCGCAACTATACGAAGTAGACATAGAAGGAAAAACGGCCGATGGTGATAAAGAGACAAACCTTTTCATTAAATATAAAATGGAAGACATAAAGATAACAATATTCAGTATTGAGGAATGCTACAATATGGAGAATTCCTTTTACGGCGAACTGTCCAGAGTATATGATGATATGCAGATGAAAGCCAATATTCCTGTCGAAGAACGGTACGCTATGGTAAAAAATTATGATACTACAAATCCTGATGCCATAATACTGGAGAATCTTGCAACGAAGGGCTTTACAACTGTCCACCGAATGGCTGTGGTCCCTCTCAAGTTTGCAGAACTATCCATCCAGCAGTTGGCGAGGTTCCACGGCTTGTCCTGGGCCCTGGAGAAGCAGCATCCAGAATATTATAAGAAGAAAATTAAGAACATAAAGACACCTGTTAAATTTGACGATGATTACCAAAGAGCCATTGACAACATGACCATGTATACTAATAAATGTGTCGATGAGGATATGAGGTCTAAACTGAATAAGATTAGCGCTCGCATATCGCAGACATTCAATAAGTACTACAATGAAAACGCCGGAGTCAGGTGCTGCTTATGCCATGGAGACTACAGAGCTAACAACATCCTTCTAAAAAAAGTAAGTGTTTTTTCGACTAAGTTCATGAATGCTATTTTCTTCCAAACTGGCGATATATTAGTATATAATGTTATAGTTATTCTTCATATCTTTTCCATAGTCTACCACAATTGTCATAGATTTAAAAAAATCGCTGTAATAAGTGAACAAAGCATGTAAAATTACACTTTGGTCCTAAGGAAACGAGGAAATGTGAAAATATGACACCTATTTAAAAAAATTCATAACAATAAACTTGTCCGAGTCGGAAATATTCCTTTTATCCAGTATTCCCTGACCATCAGGTTTATTCCTATCGCTGACATCTTATTTATTGCAGGATGGTGATGATATATCCGAAGTCATACCAGTTGATTACCAACTAATGTTCTACGGCTGCCCGGTGATGGATTTCTTATACTTCATTTTCCTCGGCACCGACCAGGAGTTCAGGAGGAAACATCTTGATGATCTCAAGGATCTGTACCACAAAAGCTTGGTCAAATTCTTGAAATACTTCGACATGGACGTCGAGTCAGTATATCCGAGGCACGAATTTGAAGCTCAATACAAGAATAGATTGGAATTCGGTCTGTTTGTATGTTTAAACATGGCTCCTTTACTGTTTAGTAATGACACAGACATCCCTGACCTCGCTAAACAGGATAAGGCATACTTATGTATTACTCCAGATCCAAAAATGAATGACAGAATTAGAGGGCTTGCTGATGATTTTCAAAAGTGGGGTATTTTGTGATAAGTTTAGTAAATATTAACATACTCGTACCGTTAGTCTGGTCTCCCTGTCGCTTGGGTTATGGCAGTTTAAAGTTATATCTCTTGCAAATGGGATCATTAGTCAAAAGCATGAGATGGAATAATACACTACTCTACTATGATGATAATTATAAAATATATTAACCAATTATAATAAAACTACATTCGTTGATGATTTTTACTCATAACCATAATTTTAATCGATTAGGTTAATAATTAGCCCAATAAGAGGCGGAGAATAGTACCTACATTACACAATTAGGGTGGTAATACAAAGAAAGACCGAGATCGCAGAAGTTTGCTGCCCGAGCTGCAAGCAAGGGACGTAAATATGCGATCGAGGGCTTTCTTTATTACTTCCCGTGTTGCGTACATCATTTTATGTCTACCCTTGGCCAGAAAGCGTGGCCAGGTGTGGCATAAAGACATTTTTCCCGTGTACCACTTTTTTAAATGAGAGTTCAATCTCAAAATGTAAAGCTCGCGATGAACTATAACATACCACTTGATTACGGGTGGATATCTTAATAAACGTGCTTCTAAACGGGCAATGTTTTTCTGCAATTTGTGGCCCGGCAACTATGTGCATCTTACTTTAGCATACGAAGTAAGAGAGAGAGCAAGACTTGCCGGCCACAAATTGCAGAAAAATATTGCCCGTTTAGAAGCTCCTTAATATAAACATATTTTTTCCTTCTTAAAGAAATATTTACCATAATAATTGTTCACGATGACTTTCAAACCGCTATAACACAAAAAGTTACTTACAAGACTAACCATGCTGTTTCCGTGTTCCACTTTATCTATTCGTTGATTGTTTTAAACAATGCCTAAATTGAAAGCTTTGCCGTTGATTACAAGACACGCTATGTCATAGCGCAGCGGAAACACCATCTACACAAAAACTATTAAGTCAATGTCTGTATGTGTTCACGTATAATTCTCGTTGGTTTCGTTGTTCTAATCTAAGTCAGACTACACAAATCACCACGAGAAGAAAGCGCGTAGGTTAAACGATTGTAAACTTTCTGCCGAGGGAATAAGGTTGTTAAAGAGTGGTTTGTTTATGTGGTCGGGCAGCGATTAGGCTTCGCGAAACATCTTATTATACACGCGTGTTTTGCCGGTGTGGGCGAATTCCGGCTTACACGACTCCGGGGCCAGATATGTCAGCCTATTTAGAGTTGTTCTTTAAAAAATATCATTCCTTTTCACAGAATATTGGCGAATTGGGTACTTGACTGTAACCGAAATTTGTAAAAATAATATAAGAGAATAATGAAATATGATATAATAAAACAATTTAAACGGATAAAATGGCGTATATTACTTCAAAATTAATTGCAAGAAGCTCAAGCTCTAGCCTCTCTCTCAGGGCTCTCTGATTGATTGATTTGATTGATTGAGGGATGTCTGACTCTATTCTTTTCTTTTAGCACATCGGGTAATGACCTTCTGGTAAGAAGTAGCGCCGGAAGAAACTCACGCTTAGCGATTAGCGTTTATCTTAGCGATGGTAATTTATAATCGGGTGACTGGAATTGATTAGTTCAGGGAAATTTTCTCAGGAAAAACACACAAAACTTCTCTTTAGATAAGTACTTAACGATTGTTGGAGTCAGATTTTTCAATACCCGTATAGAATACCGGTATTTTCGATTACAGTTTTCCGGTATTCTCCAGAAAAATCCCGATATTGGACATTATAGTTGAAGTGAAGATGCTGAGCCCTCCGGGTTCCGCATTTGAATAATTCATACGAGTTGAAATTGTAAAGGATTTGTCTTAGCGATGGTAATTTATAATCGGGTGACTGGAATTGATGAGTTCGGGGGAATTTGCTCGGGAAAAACATACAGAAACTCCGAGAGCTCCGACTTTGCTTAATACCTAATTATACTTTGGGATTGGGTGAGTAGGTGAGTTTTATGCGATATCAACAAGGTATTTAGGAGTTTTCTTGGATTTTATTTTCATAACGACTACAACTAATAGATAGACTTTATTTAATCGAAATAATGAAAATGAGATGAATCAGTTTAACACATTAAAGTGTTTACAGATGAAAGATTTAATACCTACTAACTAGGTCAGCAACGAAAGTTACCGAACAAAATAACGTCACAAAAAAAACTAAAAACATGAATTTTACATAAGTTCAATAACTTATGTAAAATTCATGTGTTTAGTTACATACACAATTACATTTACATTTAAAATTTCGAAAAGTAGCTAAACAGCATATTTTCGAAAGTGGCTGGACATTATAATCCCAAAAGTTGCTGAACACTAATTGTGGATACTTACATTCACTAAGAAAACCATTTTTAAAATACGGTCATCGTTTTCGACGAGGTACACTAAAAAATAAAAATGCCCCTATACGTCCAAAACTGAGCGTACCAATTTTCGAATTTTGAATGATGACAATCACCGAAAACAAAACCGCACTGTCATGTGATGTGATACATTTGTCTCTTTTATTTTTGGTCGTGACGTCTTAACCTGTCAATCTCATTTGTTTACGCCCTCCTCCCGTTTTTACAGTTTTTAAACTACGAGTATTTTAGATTTTTGACGGTATACCTCCGTCATTTCATTTATGAATTATTTTTTAAATTTATTTTTTATGAAGAAGTTACGTAGTAAATATCTGGGTCAGTCTTGCACACATCGATCTAGTTCCAACCAAACTAAGCGATGTGTTCCAGTGCCTTGGATCATTTTTATGTATTTTCACACCTCCTATTCAGAAAAGAGTATTTTGCTCCCTCATAAGAGGGATCAAAGTGGTACTTTTCTGTTCAAGGACTACAGGGTATTTTTAGTTTGAACCCACTAAGAATATGCCATACCATAGACAGCTTTGTTAGTATATTACACACAGAGGCGGTATAATGAGGAATGGCCCAGATCACAGGTGTTTGCGGTCCGAGCCGCAGGCGAGGGCCATAAATATAATATGGAAGTGGTATTATCGTCCCGTCCGTAAAAAATAATGATCGTTTTATAGAATAATAATGGACTGTAAATTTAACATTTCATTTTTAATAATAATATGTGATGCTCTTTGATTAACTAACTATATATTTCGTTATTTTGGTAGGTAGCGTTTGTATTTGAATTTTCCTCATAGCTGGTGTGAAAAGCAGTATGTGTCACAAGGTAGCAGAATTATTTTCACCACGGGCGTTAACAATTGAATCCCTCACTACGCTCCGGCTTCTACTTTAGAATCCCTCGCTACGCTCGGGATTCAATTCTAGAATCCTTCGCTTCGTTCAGGATTCAATGTACGCCCTCGCCGTAAATACATCATTTTGCTCCCTTGTGACACAATCTACTATTACGTATTACATTTGAACATGTAAATGTATACAAGCATTGCTTAGTTTGGTTGGAAGTAGTTCGATTTGTGCAAGACTATTCTGAATATTTATTTCAGTAGGTGTAGGCACATTATATACTTATTAACCGTAAAGATATTTGCCAAGTATCAAGACTGATTAATCCTCTTTCTTGAGATGTTGCCATATGCATTTTTCAAATAAAACCTTTTTTGACCTCTGCAAACTTAGCGTTGTCGCTGTCTAGAAAATAAGCAGAGAAACAAAGGATTAATACATTTAATAACCGGCGGTACCGGCCTTTTTTTTGAAGCCTGACTAACTTGCAACCCTAGTGGGCGTAGCAATAATATGACCGGGTGGTCGGCCGTGCGTTCCCTGGGGTCGAACCAGGTCGCCTTGTCCCGGTCCACCTCGATAGGGTCGGACTAGGTGGGGGCCTGAACACCTGGAACCAGGTCGTTTGGCCAGGGCCACCTTGACTTCGCTGATTCCTCAAATTGAGCAGCGGACCTGCGGGAAAGTATCGGCCTATGTAATGTAACCAATGTTTGTAGATATCTTTTCATCACACTTGCTCGAAAATGCTGTCATTACACGTAGGTTCTGCGGGCCGTAAATGACCTATTACGCCCTAAGGCGTAATAGTTTTCTTCTTAAATTTGAAACGCTGCTTCTGTTTTACTCTTATTTGTCATGTTCAAAGGAAACGCCAGCCAAATTGCTTTTTTAACTTTTATCTTATCACTGACTTACATGTAAACACATATTTCGGTAACATTAATTAAATGTTTAAATAATGTATTTCAGTATTTTGCAAATATAAAATCAACTAAAATTGCCGTTTTAGGTCTTTACCGCTATGGTTTCCGAACGTGACTTGACATTCGCATTGTCTATGGACATATGTCACTAATGTCACTTTCTGTTTTAATATTTTCTTGTCATACTGGGTCGATTAGTAAGGTTATTTTATTTAAGATTTCCTCACAAGTGTGATGAAAAACACTGTGTGTGCCACGGGCGGTAAAGGAATTACAAACTCGTGTTATTAAAGCCCTCGGTTTCACCTCGGGCTTATAACAAACACTCGTTTGTAATTCCTTACTTACCGCCCTAGATACACAATGTACTATTAATCCCCGCCGGCCGCGAGCCTCCCCGGAAATTGAATCCGCGACCCGCCGCGTCCGGCCACTCACGGAAACGTTTCAAAAAATACAACGTCTTTTGTAAGAAAAACAGAACGGTCCTTTGCCGGTTTTTAATATTTTCCTAGCGGGAGCACTTCGTTATTGTTGGGACTTTTCTAAACGTACGACCAAGGACCATTAAAACAAGAGGACTGTCATTCTCCATACAAAAAGCTGTTCCCCGAATTTACAACGCCATCTATGTATACGCTTGGTAAAAGAATTATATTATTTACAATTATTCAAATTTGCAAACGTGACACAGTATTTAAATGTTAGAATTTATTTATTATTAGCTGTTTACGTACTAATTGTTACTATACTATGTTTCTTTGTTCAATTATAACATCGTTAAATGTTTAGTTTTTTAGTGCCATCTAGATTTTGCCCGGAAATCCCCTAGCGGTCGGGTTACAATCCAAAGTATGGAGAATGACAGTCCTCTAGTTTTAATGGTCCTTGGTACGACGTTTTAATGTAGTGAATTTTTAGTAGTGTAAGACCATTGCCATCTGTACGGCTCAAGCCTCGGGGTTCCAAAATACATGGTACATTGGCTTATATCGATGCCTCCTACCCTTAGCCTCGGAAATAAAGTGACGTATATGAATGCATCTAACACCGTTTTGCTAATCCTTGCGACGTATACTGAGGCAACTCACTTGCACCACTATACGCGGCACCTATGGGTCTATATGTATAAAAACGCATACAGTAAAACGGCCTATTTTGACAACGCATACCGTTATTAAGCATAATTGTATATTCGCATAATGCTAAAATGTATATTTTAAAACGCATTTTAATTCGTATACCATTAATACGCATAACATTGACGTAATGTTTTTTTCAACTACCAATAAGTAGATTAGGTAATGCTCTAGAGCAATAACCACATTAATACTTATTTTTTACCATTACAATAATTAGGTACTTAATGGTTTATGAAGTCACAAACCTACTAATTACAAAATATTTATCTAATTGATTAATTAACTGGTGCTATATTAACGCTTCTCTCTTGTGTTTTCTATGGCCTTTAATGTATGTTTTCCTTTCGGCTCGTGTCGATTAATCCTAAACATAACCATTTTCACCCCCTCAAACCTTTATAACCAACACTCCCTACTCCCCAATCATTCCCGAACGCTATAAATAAACATCATTTCGAATCGGGCAATCATTTCGTAGCTTGTAAAATATTAACCCTTTCAAACGGGCTTCCTGGTGAATATCGGGCTTATATTTACAGTTGGAAAGCGGGGCAAACGGGGCAAAGATATAGTTTGAACGTGCCTTATACGCCGTGGGCCTGAATAACCCGACAAACTTTAACTGTAAATTATATCTCATCAAAAACATTCCATGTAAAAAGATGCAACTCTCGCAACGCAACGCTGTCCTTTTATAACAAAAAAGTTTTGAGATTTTTGATGGGATCTCATTTCTTTTTGTAAGTTATTTATTACATACTAATTCATTCTTACAATAGGTAGTATTTAGAGACGCGGAGAAACCACGAGAGACCGAAGAGCTGGCAGCTTCCTTACGCCACGCCTCACAATACAGCAAGGAAATGCCAGCATCTTCGGCAGCATGCCGCAGGGGCCATTTTTAGATTTATTTTAGTTTTAGTATAGCAACTTTGCAAATAGACGAGGAAAATTGATAGGATATTTGATAAGACACGACAACTTCTTTAAAACTATACTGGAAGGAAAGATAGAAGGCAAGAGAGGTAGAGGAAGACCAAGACGCATCTACAAGCAGCTATTGGGCCAAGGCCCAATGAAGGAAAATGTTGGAGTCACGTCTTATTAGAATGTCAAGAAGAGTACATTAGGCAAGATTGGAAGCTACTCCACCGACAAGAATGTAACTCTTAAATTAATGATGGTAGCAACTGTATACGGTTTTTACTTTTATCTATTTATTTATTTAAACTTTATAGCACAAAAGAAAACTTATCGTACAAAAGGCGAACTTAATATCTAATAACTTGATAACTTAATATCTATCGTAATAGCTAGTTGATCGCATAATAAAAGCTGCTCAAAATCATGAACAGATTCAGGTTTTAATATCCTGTTTCACGTAATAGATTTCACATGCTAAGGTGTTTTCATATTAGATGCCAATACTTTTAATGCTGATAGTACTCGTCCTCAGAAATAGACTTCAGTTATAAAACTATTTAAAGTTCATGTTAGTTTTTGGACAAAATTAGGAAAGCAAGCAACTGTGCCACGTCATAACACCTTGTTAAGGAGATAAGTATAATTCAGCGATTAGGACTTCTTTAATTATTTATTTATTTAAACTTTATTGCACAATACAATTAAAAGAAAACAAATGGCGGACTTAATGCCATGAGGCATTCTCTACCAGTCAACAGTCGTATAAAACCTCGTATAATGCACGCTCACTTGAAAGAAAGCGATAACCACCATGTTGGTGATTATGTTCGGGCATTTTAATTTAAGTACTCAATTATTTTGTTCGGAACATGAAAACAAAAAAGTCATATAAAGAGTTTTCATAATTCCTATTTAAAGTTAATTATTTTCATGTGAGTTAACGTCTCTTTAAAGTATTGGCATCTAATTTGGAAGCACCTTATATTGGATTGGGTGACTAGACGGAGCATGTTAGACGACGCGCGCTCACATCAGATATGGTCAATTGTATAGCATTATGACATTACGCGACTGGCCGCTCGTTCAGTTGCGACCATGTTTCTGACTTGTGTGTGCACCAAACCTGAAATAAATATTTCTGTTCAATCCGACGACAATCTCGAAACATAAAGTGATAAAAAAGATGTGAAACACGCGTTGTACTAGTAATATCTACCGATATTTTAATCGCCCATATGCGTGGTGAGCTCTCGTGTCGTATAACATGCTCCGTCTAGTGGACGTGGTCTGTGTATTGGGTACATATTGACTCAGTACATTTATATCTTTGGCATTCGTAAATTGAAATAATTCCTTTGACGAGGGGCCGGGTCGTTGTGAGATCGGCCTCAGATGCTCGCGATGTTCACAACTTTCTTGATCCGGTGTGAAATTAATTCGATTAGTGTTCGGCTCTGGGGTGATTCGCAACAATGCCGGTAATCTCATACCTAAAGATATTAGACTAGTACCGTAAAATGGGGTGACATGAGATTACGAGGTCAGTTGGGTTACAAATGGGGAGAGTAGGGATGACAGAGGGGTGAGGTGGTTTGTAAAGGCTACTACTACTTAAACAATATATTCTTATTGCAAATGGAGCTGTAGTAATATTTATAATCCAAAAGTGTCGATCCAACAATTTGCCCAACTCGCCTTAGTATGAAATCCCTTCTCACCCCAACTACAAGGGACTACGGGGTGAGGAGGGATTTTGTGTTTATTGTCAAAGTTATGAATTGGAACTACCCAAAATCATAAAAAAACTAAAATACAAACGGCTGGAACATTCATTATATAAAATTCAGTTTGCATATGTAGCTAAAAATATATTAAGAAATATTAGGAAAGAGGTTGACTGGAAAAGTCTGAATTACCCTGCCGCTTAGAAACGTGTCGTATTGGGGATTAACAAGGTTAAATGTCGGTTGGACCGTATCAAAGCCCAATATAATACGAGGATCAAATTTTCGAAAATGAATTTTTAAGAAGCATTAGCTTAGATGTTTGAAACGTGCATAGCTTTAGAGCTAAAATGTAATAAGGCACTTACGAAGTCGTCTGTCCTCCGAGTCACAGTATAATACCAGTAATTTTTACCCGACTGCGGCGAAGCCCAAAGGAGGGTTATGTGTTTGACCTGTATGTATGTATGTATGTCCGTTCCTGTGTCCGCTCGTAACTACTCAACGACACATCCGATTTTGATAAATGATACATTATTAGATTCGTCTTGATGGTGCGAGTGTCACTGGGTATGAAGTTCGTTAAAATAAACAAAATGGTGGATTTTATGCAGTTTCAAAGTGCACCGCGGTCGGGTTTTTTTCTTCCTACGAACGGTACATCGCGCGCGATTAAGACCTAGCCTAGGCGCTAAGGCCAAAACCTAGACCTAATTTGAGGACAAGCCTAGAACTACCTACAACATGCTCCTCTCCTGAACCTGTCCTGTCCTGACTCGCTCCGGAAGGAGGCGGTGGCGACTAACCCGGGACAAGCAGGGAAGTGGCCCCGTAAGGGGTGTTTCGTTACCTACATTTTTATTCCTACTCAGCTCAGTGATAGTACCCGCGACCTAGTCGGTTTATTGGTTTGTTCCTCTACATATTATATTTTCAAAAGTTAGTATTTGGTTTAATTAAACTCACCTCTTTTACCTATCTATACCTACTCTACCCTGGTGACGCTAAACGTCACAATGACATGAATGTGTGCGCGCCGTGTAGCTACGAACGCACTACAACAAACGTTTTAAGAATGCGTAATAATGCATTATGGATCGCACCCACATATACGCGCGCGCACGTCTGTGTGTATTCGTGTCGCGCGCTCCTAAACGAAACGGCTGAAGTTGGACTACTTGTTTGTCTTCATACTTTGATTTTCGCTCCGATATTATCAAGCATAAGCAGTATGATTATACTGTATTATATTTCGATTGTTATCGCTTTGTCCGCAAATCTCCGCAAACTAACTTTGTGCCTCCATCTTTGTTTGCTAACGGTATTGACTCGCGAGACGACCGAGGAGCTATATACGGCTCTACCCCTTAGGGACTTATCACATTGGCGATTTTCGAGCGAGTTGCGAGCCTGTTTTCATACAAAACTTGTCGCGGCGACCTGGCGCGAGTTCGAAATCGAAATCTGTATGAAAACAAGAACTCAACTCGCTAGTGTGAAAAAGCCGTTTAGGAGCGCGAGTCACTTTATGGCCAGGTGTGGCGTAAATACATTTATTTATAACAGAACAAAAAGGTAGACAGTAAGTAAGGAGAAGATAAAACACAAAGAAATCTTAGCGTAGTGCCAACTCATCTCTCTCTTTCATATAAAATATGAAAAACTATTAATATCATTGCTTTTTTTTAAACCTGACAAACAACCCCTGGCAACCCTTATTGGGCGTGGCGAAAGTCGTACCAGGCCCCCACCCGTCGCGTTCCCTGGGGTCGAACCAGGTCGCTAGCCGGCCCACCTTGGGGGGTTATATCATTGAATTGAAGAGAGCTTATTATAAAGTCCAAGATTACTTGGATGACAAAGAACCATGGCCAAAGCATCAGTCGCAGCAGTCGTCGAAATAGGGCAGTGTCCCGGAGAGGTTTAGGTACATGATGCCTACAGATGGCGTCGCTGCTACGGGCTGTATCGTTCCATTGTTTCATTTATTTTTATTTTTATTGTAATTTTATTTCATTATTTGCATTTTGACATACTGAATACATACCTGTTATGTATACTGTAGCTAGCTGTAATGACTGTTAGCTTAATAGTCTATTTCTCGACGTGAAACATACGTTTCCCATTTTGTGTATTTCGACGTTTGGAGTTCCTTTACACCTCCAAAACATAATGTTTTGACAACGGAGACTACTTACATCTCCATTAATTTTAGTATATGTTTGCCTATTTTCTATATTTTTTATCGTGTAGACGTGACGCCTAGAGACCCTTTACATCTCTAAAAATGTAGTTTTAAGTTTTATAATGTAATGGATCCGGAGATTATATACGTCTCTCGGTAAAAGGTAAAAAAAAAACTGTGCCCAGTTATATGTTTGTTGCATTTTATAAATGTCATTTTATGCAATAATGTCACAATTGTTGTAATGTTGTTTTTAAAAGAGAAACTGGTGAGTTTCTTCAGGCGCTTCTTCTCACCAGAAGGTCATCTACCGAAGCGCCAAAAGAAAAGAAAAGAATCAGACATGTAAAAGAGCCCTAGTGGCCTACTTACAGAAATAAATGAGTTTGAGTTTGAATAACCCATAAAATGTATGGTAAATAATTAAACGAACTCTTCAAATATTATAGCCGTAAGTTTAAGCAGGTAGTTGGCAGCACCTTCGTCGAGCATGTTCCCTATAGTAGATTTAATGTGTGTGTCACATCCCACCTCCATGTCCCAATAACAGCGATACGGAACAAAGTTGGATGCTCATAGGCCGCGAGTGTATTAAGCAGAAGTTCCATATACGTGTCGAACGCGATACACAACGTTGATGAGCACAACTCCGCGTATCAAATTTAAGTTTTCGTGTTTTAGTTTTACACCGTTATAAATTTGCTGAATTCGATAAATTTAACACAACGAACGACTTTTAGAGAGAGATTTTTAGTGTAATTATATAAGAACTCCTTTACTTTCCAGGCCATACGTGATTTTTCGTGCTTTATAAGCGTTTTCAGCAGGCTAAAAGTGATTTCAGGCCGTTTCAGAGGTGGCTCTTTAACATACTAGAAAATCGAAAATTCACCCTAGTTGCCGTTGTTTTCAGGCGCCTGAAACATGTTTTCTATCCGTTTCAGGACACCCTCTATCAGATGGCGCAATAACCTGAATATAATGAAGTGAATAAGTGCGTTATAGTGAAGTGATTTAGTACTGTACTAAGTACGATTTATTAAGTAAGTAAGCCTTTTTCATTAGTAATTTTGTAATAAAGTTTGTATTTTTAATTAGTGGTTAATTAGTGTATTTTTCTATCACGTTACCCACCCCGTGAACGTAACACATAATTATAAAACCAAAATTAAAGAGCATTTCCTATCCCTCCTATAACATTTTTAAATTGTGACTTTTCCAAACTGTTTCTTTGTTATGTCTGCTGACTAATTTGCGGTTAATGTTTTCCCCTATTTATTTATTTGTATTAATGTGTGTATATGTACGTTTATTTAACTGTTTATTTCTGTATATTTATGCTTGCCTCTGCGGTTATTTATTTTTGTTACCAAATTAGAGTCTGTGCGGAAAGAGAATAGGATTAATTTTGGGGGGCGCTGTAATGCTTTTCTACCGTATGTGCCGTATTTTCTGTTCTGTGGCCATACTGGTTAGGTTAGTTCCGTTTTTCGCCACGCCTATTCTCTTTCCGCACAGACTCTAGCTCTCGCTCTTGTTACCCTTCGCACCACCTACTGTTTTGGTTTATTTTTGTATCAATTCCGCTACCCCAAGGTTGTCTGCAGGAGATTGCTCTTTAGTGATAAGACCGCCGGTTGTCTACATTTTTAAATTGTTTTAATTATGTAAGTACCTTTTGTAATGTGTTTTCTGGTATGCAATAGAGTATATTTGTATTGTACCTATTGTAAATTGGGTGGACTTTCGTCCGCGACATTTGTATGCCTAACTGAATGTATGGCATACAAATGTCGCGGACGAAAATCCACCCTATTGTACTTTCAGCAGATGAGTCAGACCTATCAATGACACTTGGAAACCTATTGCAATCCTGTTAATATTATAAATTTGAAAACCTGTAAAGATGTTGGGATGTTTTACTTTACTACTAGTTTACGCAGTAAGTGAATCAGTGTTGCCAATTTAGCAGATTCAGTGCTAAATTTAGCATAATTTGGACTGGTTTAGCAGATTTTTTTTACATTTAGCATTTAGCATAATTTTTGGCATAATTTTTTACATTTAGAAATTTTATAGTACACTATATCTCTGTTGACATTATAATTGTAAGTATTTATGTAAACACTTTATTGTATAAAATAAAACAAAGTACAGAACAGGGTTGCAAAATAAAGGTATATGTACTAAAGTAAACTTATCTCTTTAAGGGATCTCTTTCAGTTAACCTTTGAACAGTTGATGATGACGATGTTTGTATGCTGTATTAAAAAAGTTACTTTGATTGCAATATAAAAAAAAATGTCGATTAATACATTGACATTCTTAATTTACTTAGGTATCTTTAGCAATTTTTTTGCTGAAAGTTTAGTATGGGCCACAAAAAGGATTATTGTAAAGCTGTAATAATCACAATACATTAAATCTGAAAGAATAATGCTTTTTTTTATTTAGCATATTTTTTAGCAGAATTTATCAAGTTTTAGCATAATTTTAGCAGAATTTCAGCAAAAATTTTAGCATTGAATGAAATTCGGAGTTGGCAACACTGAAGTGAATGGATTGAGCTGAAATTTTGCGTGCAAGTAAACCAAGTCCTGGATTGAAACATGGGATACTTTATATCCCGGAAAAGAGTTCACTTGGGATAATAACGGAAACAATACAAGCGAAGCCACGGGTAAAAGTCTCATATAAATGAAACTTATAAAAAATAAATAAAAAAATAAATAAAAATTGTTTATTTTGCCGAAAGTGTACATAAAATAATGTTTACATGTGACCGCCACACTAGGCAAGGCCTGTCTCGTGGGGTCAATTTAAAAATTACCATTGACTAAATTTGCTGATTTCTACGCTGAAGTATTGAATTTGTAACTACAATTAATTTTCAAAAACCTAGAGTATACATTGTTAGAAATAAATTTAACATAGAAAGACAATAACAATACTACTTGACAACTTTTCCTGTGATATGTTATAGAAACACCTCTCAATAATAGAAATATTAGTGAAAAAAACCACTGCAATATC
The DNA here is from genome assembly GCA_947034925.1 of Eudemis profundana. Taxonomy (NCBI): domain Eukaryota; kingdom Metazoa; phylum Arthropoda; class Insecta; order Lepidoptera; family Tortricidae; genus Eudemis; species Eudemis profundana. Next base: position 24,245,516 of record OX344803.1, read on the forward strand.
ATAAAAACTCACCGAGATACTATAATGTTAAAATCACATTTTTAGACTTTCCCAAATAAGTGTTGAAACGCTCCCTACTGAAGCCCGTTATACAGCGACGTCACTACTCATACGTTGTTTGGGAAAATCAATAACTTTGTTCTGCAACTGTGATAAAATTTGCGTTTATCGTAACGGTTTCACAACAAAAGTTACTATACATTTTATGGGTTATTTAATGGTATTAAAAAGTTACACATTAAATATCAAACTCAAAACTTGAACATATTTCCTTATTGTGCTTCTTTTAACAGGATCTTATAAATTTTTACAAATTTCAGTTACAGTCAAGTACCTTTGATTTGGGATTTATACGAACAAAAGACATATCAAATCATTGAAGTCAGCATGACAGTGCGTGCAATGAGTGTGTGTGTGTGTGTGTGTATGTATAAATATGTATATGTGTGTGTATAAACTTATACTTCCGAAACCTCCCAACTTGTACATATATTATATCGGCTCTTATTGTAATATTGAAATATGTAATATTGACCAGTGCCCACGCATCTCCATTATGTAACGTTGTCGAGCGAGAGGCACTAATGGACGGAGCGAGAGACCAACAACATGGTAGAATCGTCACTTATCCGTAAAGTGGATCCGTCGGGCATTTGTACGATCTACTTAAAGGAAACAAAGCGATTGTTTGTAAACCTCAAAAACACTAAGATGACGTTATTTTAAAAAGTCGTTACAACCACCTTTAAAGTTCAATTCATTATCAACTCTATCTCCATGAACCATAGTTTACAAGTGCATTAATAGAATAATTGCGTTCCAGCTGCCTTCGCTTTCGGAGTTCTGAGGTAGTGAGGTAAACGCCAGGGGTGTGAAGTGCATAATACGTCTAAAGTCACGTTTCTATTAAAGCAATTTTAACTCTTGGCAAAGGTTTAAGAGTTGATGATTCACTAAAATGTCAATGCACGAAGTTATCTATGAAGCACGCTTCTCTTTTATGACGGACGATAATGAGGTACAAAACCACACGGGAACATATTGGATCGCATAAATTTAAAAGGCATAATGCATCATTTGGCATAATTCATCATTCGGCATAATGCATTTTTTTCTTAAACTGTAGAATTTTCAGGACTCTTTAAGGCCTCATCCTGTTAAATAGGTTAGATTAGGTTAGGTTTGCGTTATAATAATCCTGAAAAGTTTACGGGATCAGAAAAACAAGCATTATGCCAAATGATGAATTATGCGAAATGATGCATTAGAGATTTTTAGAAGAAATTAGAATCCTTGCGTCAGCCCTAGTGACGTAGGCTATATGACGTCATAATAAAACAAATATGGCGGAAGCTGTACGTCATTTACTGTAGTCTGAAAAAACAAAAAACTTCCAATCCTATCGAGTCCTATCAAAATGAAGAGATTTGAAAGCTGATTTTAACAATATTTACTTTTGGTGAGAAAGCTCGATGTATATTAAATCGCGCCACTGTCTTTTTTCTTAGTACATTTTTAATTGCTCTTATTGCGTGCGTTTTATCGGATTTCGCGTTAGTAGATGTTGTGATAGGCAAACACTGTAATCTGCACGTACGTAGATTACCCGATTTAAGAGAGATACAGTGCTATCCACAGATAAGGGCTTTCCTCTCATGAGCACGTAGGTTAGTAATATATATAGTCATAGTATTGTATCAAGAAAGAACTAGAACATAACTAGAGTATAGTGGAATGAGACTGATTACAAGCATGTCCAAGTATATTGAGTTATTTTGGTTAAAACCACCCATACCGTCCCCACATATTACATGACGACCGTGACAGGACCACATATTACATGGCGACCGTGACAGGGACCACATATTACATGGCGACCGTGACAGGACCACATATTACATGTAGGGGTACCTTTACATACACATACAACCGGTACGCTGTACGCTCCACCGCGATACGTATGACACAGCGTAAACTCAAATAGCTTTTAGGTTGATTAATATTGTTATAGTGTGAAAAAAGTGACGAATCTACAATTATCCTGCTCTAACAGTCTAACACCAATGTGATACGTTTCCATCGCTGACACCCGATATTTTATTTGGCTCAAATTAAATGAAGCCCACGGGTGTTTTACGAGGGCTGTAATAATTAACAAACTTAGTGTCGGCCAAGACCCATTCTCTGGCGCCAAAAATACCGAATTCTCAATTTCATAATACGGGATTATCCACGGGATATCCCCGTTCTTATACAAGATTTCCAAAATAATACTCCTACATTCTCATTATCATAGCTATAGTTTCTATGTTGTTTTATACCAAGAAGTAGTTAAAAAACGCGTTGCAAATTATTAAATCACAAGTTACATACTTACTTACTTAAATATGAACTATGCAAGTTAAATAAAAGCTTGTAAAAGATATGTATCACGCCATGCCACTGTAAAGTTCATATTACTCTATAATGTCCCAGTTACAATAGCAATGCCTGGACTATCACAAATAAAAAGAAATAGAATAACAATAGAAGCAGCTCGCTTTAAAATATTTTGTCCGCAGACATAACTGAAGAAACTGTCGGAATAGTAGCAGAGACCGACTAACGAAGACCTTTCCTCGTATTTTTTTAGGGCTTCGTACCTCAAAACGCAAAAAAGAAAAGGAAGGAAGGAAAGGAAGGAAGGACTTTGTTGTCTGTCTGCCTATCTGTCTGTCTATCCGTCAGTCAAGACCCTTTATCTCGGGAACGCGAAGAGGTATCGAGTTGAAAAAACAAGCATATACTCAAGTCGACGATCCCTTGAAGCTGTGAAAAAAATTAACTTCTAAGGAAAAAAGATACAGCCGTTTATGCCGCAAAACACGTAAATTTCGACACTCTCAAGAAACCAAAATTCAAAGAGTACTTTCCGTTGACCTAGAAAGTGTTAAAATACATTTATTTATATATCAAAATAATCTAATTCTATAGCTACTAGCGCCATCTCGTGTGTATTTGTCATTAACTGGTATACTCTGTACATTATCTGTGTAGTTAAATAAATGTCAGTCTGATTGCAACGGCTACTGCGTTTTATTAGGTTATGGTCCAGATCGCGATTTTCCGAGTGTATTTTAAGTTTTTCAAGCTGATTATCAAAAATGTCGACTGCAAGTTACATCATGAATGTTCCGAAGTTGAAGGGACGTGAAAACTACGATGATTGGGCGTTCGCAGTGAAAAACTTCTTATTGTTAGAAGGCATTGACATCGACGCCATACCAGCGGATTTAAGTGAAGCTGAACAAAGAAAAGCCAAAGCAAAACTCGTGATGACTATCGATCCTACGTTGTATGTGCATATCAAGAATGAGAACACAATCAGTACATTGTGGCTTAAATTGAAACAGTTATTTGACGACACCGGATTCACAAGAAAAATAAGTTTACTTCGGACATTAATATCTATTCGTCTAGAAAACTGTGAAACAATGACAAGTTATGTGTCTCAAGTAGTGGAAACAGCACAACGATTAAAGGGAACGGGTTTTGAAATCAATGAAGAATGGATCGGCTCATTGCTTTTGGCGGGACTTCCAGAAAAATTCGCGCCAATGATAATGGCCATCGAACATTCAGGTTTGACCGTTAGTGCCGACGTCATAAAAACAAAATTACTCGACATGACTTCTGAGGTTGGTAGCACTAGCAGTGGAGCGGAATCAGCGTTTTGGTCAAATCATCGAACGAAACCTGGCAACACTGCACACGCTAAGTCAAAACAAACGTCAACAATGGCTAGCAAAGCGTCCACCGGCATTAAGCAAATAAAGTGCTATAAATGTAAGAAACTCGGTCACTATAAAAACCAGTGTACTGAATTTAAATCAAAGGAGGCAGGTGCTTTCAGTGTGGCTTTCCTGAACGGAGAATTCAGCACAGAACATTGGTATATAGACTCCGGTGCGAGTTTTCACTTAACGGCAAACCAGGAAAGTTTATCGCAAGTTCGACATGGGCAAGAAATCAAGGAAATAGTTGTTGCAAATAAAACGTCTATGCCAGTTTTGTGTGCCGGCGATACACAGATCACAACAATAGTGAACAATCGTCAGTTAGACATACCAGTGCGAAATGTTTTGTGTATTCCTAACCTCACAACAAACTTGTTGTCTGTCAGCCAGTTGATAGCAAACGGAAATACAGTGAAATTTACAGAAAATGATTGTCAGATCCGTAATCAACAGAACATGCTGATAGGGGTAGCAAATTTGCAGAATGGAGTATACAGATTAAACATAGCAAAGTCTGAAAAAGTGTTAGCAGCAGCGGCAGTGCACACCACAGATGCAAGACAGTGGCATAGAAGATTGGGGCATATTAATAGTAATGACCTAGAAAAAATGAAGAACGGTGCTGTAGAAGGAATATCCTACACAGATAAGGCGGACATTCAGAAATCCAATTGTGAAGTATGTTGCGAAGGGAAACAGGCACGTTTACCCTTTCCATCAGCCAACCATAGATGTGAAAACCTGCTAGAAGTTGTGCATGCAGATTTATGTGGAGCGATGGAGACTAAGTCTATTGGTCAGGCAAAGTATTTTCTTCTCTTCGTGGATGATGCCAGCCGTATGTCATTTGTGTATTTTTTGAAAGAAAAAAATCAAGTGCTTCAGCGTTTCAAAGAATTTCAAAGTATGGTTGAAAACCAAACTGGAAACAAGATAAAGACACTGAGAACCGACAATGGGGGAGAATTTTGTTCAGAACAGATGGAAAATTACTTGAAAGCATCCGGTATTGTCCATCAGAAGACTAATCCATACAGCCCCGAGCAAAACGGTCTCTGTGAGCGTTTCAACAGGACAGTGGTTGAACGTGCAAGGTGTCTACTCTACGAGGCAGAGCTAAATAAGACTTTTTGGGCGGAGGCGGTCAACACTTCGGTGTACCTGAAGAATAGATCTCCGGCTTCAGGTCTAGGACAGATAACACCTTACGAGAAATGGACAGGTAAGAAACCTGATCTGAGTCACATCAGAGTATTTGGGAGTCCAGTAATGGTGCATGTACCGAAAAACAAAAGGCAAAAATGGGATAAGAAAGCTGTAAAATTAATTCTTGTTGGTTATCCAGAAAATGTCAAGGGGTACAGACTGTACAACCCAGTGACAAGGCAAATTACTATGAGCAGAGATGTTATGATAATGGAAAAGAAAGATAAAGATATGAACATCGCTCAGGTAGTAGTGCAAGAAAAAAATGAAGAGGAAGAGCGAGAGTCAGTGGAGGAAGAGACTGAAGAGGAGAGTTCTTTTCTAGATCCAAATGATCCTACCTATGTCTGTGATACATCAGCTTCAGGCTCAACATCTAATGAGTCATACGAGACCATATGCGAAGAAAGTGATTTAAGGCCAGAGGAACTAGACTTAGAGGCTTGCGCAGAAGCTCCCGTGCGATGCAGCAAGCGTACCAGAATGCCAGTTGAGCGGTATGGTTTCACAAACCTGTGTGTGACGGATGGTCTAGAGTCCTGTGATGAAGAAATCACATATGAGGAAGCGATGAATGGGCCAGAGAAAGAGATGTGGAAACGGGCAATGATGGAGGAGCTAAAGGCTTTCGAAGAAAATCAAGTTTGGGAAGTGGTGGAGGAAAAGGAAGCGAACAGAGTGGTACAGTGCAAGTGGGTTTTTAAAAAAAAAATAGAAAGTGATAATAAAGTGAGATTTAGGGCTCGTTTAGTGGCTAAGGGCTTCACCCAAAAAGAAGGCGTGGACTATAAAGAAACTTATGCGCCAGTTCTAAGGTACTCGACTCTAAGACTGTTATTTGCTTTAAGTGTGAAATTAAATTTTAAAATCACGCACCTGGATGTGACCACAGCCTTCCTCCATGGCTATCTTGATGAAAATGTATACATGCAAGTGCCACCAAACTTAGAATGTAAGAGCAATACTGTACTTAAGTTAAAACGTGCAATATATGGGTTAAAACAATCTGCTAGAGCATGGAATAAAAGAGTTGATGATTGTTTGCTAAAACTTGGTTATGTAAAATCAAAATTGGAACCATGCTTATATAGTAAAAAGAAAAATAAGGAGCAGATTATTATAACCGTGTTTGTAGATGATTTCTTCATATTTTCAAACAGTGTGGCTATGACCGATGAGCTGAAAAAAAGCTTAATGTCTAATTTCAAAATTAAAGATTTGGGGCAAGTTCAAAAATGTTTAGGCATGCGGGTAAAAATGTATGAAAATGGCAGTATATCCTTAGATCAAGAGCAATTTGTGAGTCATATTCTAAAGAAGTTTAATATGTCAAATTGTAATGCTGTTGATACTCCAATTGAAAGTAATTTAAAATTAGAGAAAACTGAGAATGTATGTAAGCAATATCCTTATCAACAGCTGATAGGAAGTCTAATGTATCTATCTGTACTTACGCGGCCAGACATAAGTTACAGTGTAAGCTATTTAAGCCAATTTAATAATTGCTATACACATATTCACTGGCAGCATGCAAAAAGAGTGTTAAAATACCTGCAGAAAACAAAATCTTTTGGCTTAATGTATAAAAAAGATGACTGTAATCTAGAAGGATTTGTAGATGCCGATTGGGCCTCAAATACGGTTGATAGAAAATCTTATACTGGATTTTGCTTTAAAATGCTAGGCGCTGTGATTTCTTATGAATGCAAAAAACAGCAAACAGTTGCCCTGTCTAGTACAGAGGCTGAGTACATGGCTATTTCGGAAGCATGTAAGGAAGCAATATATTTAAAGAATTTGCTCTCTGAAATTGTCAGCTGTAATTATGTAATTACTCTGTACAACGACAATCAAGGCGCTCAGAAGTTGACAGAAAATCCTTTGTTCCATAAAAGAACTAAACACATAGATGTGCGTCACCATTTTGTTAGAGAGGCTGTCGCTAGCAAACTTGTGAAGATTGTTCATCTGCCAACATCTGAAATGCCTGCAGACCTATTAACAAAAGGGTTGAACAGTGTAAAGCATAACTATTTTGTAAAAAAGTTAGGCATTCAAAGCATTGTGTAATAAGTTTAGAGTTCATTTTTATTTGTTTTGTTGAATGTGGTGCTTAGATTGTTTTGATAAGTGGAGGTGTTAAAATACATTTATTTATATATCAAAATAATCTAATTCTATAGCTACTAGCGCCATCTCGTGTGTATTTGTCATTAACTGGTATACTCTGTACATTATCTGTGTAGTTAAATAAATGTCAGTCTGATTGCAACGGCTACTGCGTTTTATTAGAAAGAACTATGAAATTTGGCAAGTAGAACCGTCTTATACTACAAGTATAGGGAAAAATCTGAAACTATACAGTGGTTATTTATACGTTGCCAATCTTTGAGAGCCCTGTTTACTCGTCGTAATCTGAATGCTGTATAATGCTGGGGCCACATTAACGGAAAGGGCCGTTAATCATCACGATGAAGGACGATCAACGTTAGTGTAGCTACTACTTACAATACTTGTCATTGCCATTTATAACTAGTTTTTTTTTCAGTTTTGATAAGTTTGCTTTACTGTCCGCATAGTGTCTCTTTTGTCGATTTAGTGCTACCACCTAGTTCCTGCACGTTCCCTATGTGGAAGATTGACGAGGGACGGTCGAAGTTACGCCGTATCTTAGACTACAAGACTTCGGGGAGTGTTTAGTAGGTTTTCTTTTTAAAATGTATTTACAAGTCCACTGTTTGGTCTGTCTGTTTATTTTACGAGCATTTAAGCCGATCCTTTCGGGTTTGTATTTTGCATTTAGATGGTACATTTTTAGTTTAAAACTACTTAAAATAACACCTTTTAAAAGCAAGCTAAGACGTAGTGATTTAGAAGTCAGTGAATCGTGATTATTGAGACTATAATACAATACCTAACCTGTCCTGCGCGGGACATTTAATTTTGAGTTAAAAATCGGGACGTCCCGCCAAAATCGGGACGTATGGCAACGCTGGTCAACCCACATATGCAGGACGGCGCTTGCCGCTGTTGTGCTACATATAAGATCATAGTTATTGTATGGCGAAATTTTACTGTCATTCTAGTACATTCCATAATTTGGCTACCGCCGGCGAAAGTGTTAAGCCATTAGCAATAGAGGCGACAACAGGGTGCTATTCTGCCGTCCTAATTAAAAGGACGCATCTCAGTTTGAAAGGTTTTGAGAAACAAGCAATGATTTCAAAAGTAAGGAGAGGCCCATCCGGACAGTTCGGAACTATTTCCCCCGTAACAAAAAATGCAGCTATAAAGACCAGCTGCACAATGCACGCGCCGCGTGTCGCACTGCCGACTGGTACTGATTTGGCGGTATTTTTACCGCCAAAGCGTTGGAACCGTCTGCGCGCTCGCTTAGCCCCGTCCTTTGTATACGTCAATGGAAACAAGCTATTTTAGTTTTGAAAATGGCATGATTTTGGTGATGTGCTAAATTTTGTTAATGATTTTTAGGAAAATTTTGTAAATTAAGATTTTTTTGGAAATGTCATATGATCATTGATATATTTTTCTGTGCAAAAATGTTAAAAAGTGAAATTTGATTTTTTTGAGATGCGTCCTTTTGAATTAGGACGGCAGTATTGGGCATTAACATGTCGAGCAGTAAGGGGTTATTCTTCAGAAATATGTCTGCGGTCACCTTATTCCTCTGGCCCTTTTTCATACTAAATGTTTGTAGACAGATGAATAAGTCGCAGACATATTTCTAAAGAATAACCCTTAGACGTTTACCTTAATGTACTTAATATGTAGGTATAAGGATATTAGAAACACTTACCTAGTCTTAAATATTTAGTAAAGAACACTTGGTATATGGTGGCACTCGTTATCTTCCTATAGCGTAACCTGGAACAACAGAAAACAAACGTTAATACGAGGCTATTTGGTAAACATAAAGCACTTGTCCGGCGAGTAAGCGGTAAAATTTGGCACAGAATTCGGGCGTGCAGAACCGGGAAATTTTAGTATGGCAGCACCGGGAATTCCCGGTTCTGTCATACTAAAACTTCCCGGTTCTGCACATCCTACACTTTCCAGACCCGCAGTGTAATGATAGGGTGAATTGCAGAACAAGTGTACGTGACACAAAGGAAAAATCACAAAAATGTTACACAAAATTGAATAAAGTTACACAAAAAAAATCATAAGGGCATTTTCATATTAGTAAAAAAATAAACGTTTGTTCGGAAGACAAAAAAAAATAACTGATTTTGTTTTATTTCATAATAATAAACATCTGATATAGTCTATTTTTTATTTAAAAATCAAGAATATTGTAAAGATAGTACTTTTCCAATATAGTATGTATTTAACGTACATACACTGAATAAAGAACAGTGCTAGGTTCATTCAAATCAAAGCTACGATTTTTATTCATCGTGAGGTATGGTGAGGACACATAGATATTGTATGGGAGGAAAATACGATTTTTTGGTTAATGTGATTTTTTAAATACTTTTATGAGTCTTACACAATAAATCTATACAAATCCTATAAGAATATGAATGACACTATAAAATAGTGTCTCTGGAATAAATAAAATTTCAACAATTTATTTTTTTATAGTTGGTCTAAGGTAAAGGACATTTCATCGTTACACAATGTCGTGCTCGGGTTTTCTAGCGTACACGCACCTTAATGTTTTTAATTTAGCCAGTATTACTAGTTTATCAGGACTCGTGCAAGCCGGGGCTGATGAGGCGCTGTTTCGCGAGCGATGTGCGGCGTGATGGATGGAGGCAGCGGCCTTGCGCGGTGACCTTAGTGCTGCCTTCACGCCGGCTAGTTCCTTGAATAGTTACTGTCGTTCCAGTTGGCAATAGAAAAGTACGAATCCAAGGTTACAAAGTTCGGGTATGCAAGTTGAAGTGGTAATGGAGTATGAACCTTAAAGGTACCAGTTCGTAACCGACTACCGACAGTAGCAGCAGGCGACGTGTCGCTGTAAACCTACTGCCAAAGTATAAAGACATTAGACAACCAAGTAGTACAGTCGCCATCAGATATATCTGAGCTGTCAGTGTACTCATAAATATCTGAACACGGCTCTAATGCTATGAAAATAGAGCCGTGTTCAGATATTTATGAGTACACTGACAGCTCAGATATATCTGATGGCGACTGTACGACTTCGGCCGTATAGGAGCGCGCGACACGTATTCACACAGACGCACGATCGCGCGTCTCTGTTACTGCGATCCATAGTGGAGTACCTTCTTACGCATTCTTAAATCTTTGCTTGTAGTGCGTTTGTACACGGCGCGCACACATTCAAGCGCACGATGTACCTTTTGTAGGAAGAAAAATACTGTGGTATTTTTGTCTATGCTGTACGGTCCACGTATCGCACATTGCCTTCTTATAGTACATTGTGCACCGAGGGTAGTAAGAAGGGAATTACTAACGAGAGTCTGTTAGGAGCCCGACGCCGTAGGCGGAGGGCTTTTAATGACTCGAGTTGGTAATCCCCTTACTGCCCGTGATACACACAATGTTTTTCATCACATTTGCGAGGAAAAAAAAATAAAACATAAAAATCAAATAAACTAAACGCACCCGCTAGGAGACAACTGCAACTGTCAATTTTTTCAATATATGTAGTCTTCCACAGAGAATGCTAAGAACTGCGTTTAGTTTTTCAACTTGACAGGCAATGCCGCCAGATTGTACAGATTTTCATAATAAAATTTTAAAGTAAATTAATTTAATTGCATTAAAATAATTGCAAAAATTACTGAAATAATAGTAAAATATACCACATAATTTTTATATACACTAAAATTGTTTTTTTAGCCAAGTTTTGAAGATGTGAAATAAGCCTTGGCTGATTTGAAACCTCCTTAGTCTGAAATGACGTACGGGTAGGTCCTATATTTTAAATCTAAACTCATAACTCCCACGGGAGTTATAGATTTTCATACAGTTTTTCCTCCCGTGGGAGTTATAGATTTTTATAACCCACGGGAGGTAAATCGGCTCGAGTTGGTCTATAAGCCCGCGTGTTATAACACCCTTTACGAGCAAAAGTGTGATGAAAACGAAATTAGCTTCATTAAGGTATGCGTTAGTAAACGATTAAAAACTGCACTCATTACGCGTGTCCTCATCAGCACTAAATATCATTCATAATATTGCGCCTTATAGTTAATTTTACATTTATCATTAAAGTGATCCATCATTTCAGCCATAGGACGACCACTGCTGGACACAGGCCTCCTCAATAGATTTCTACATGGACCGGATAGAAGTGACCCGCAACCAGCGAGTCCCCGCCACTTTAACCAGATCATCCGACCACCTTGCAGGCGGCCGTCCCACGCTGCGCTCGCCAGTACGTGGTCTCCACTCGAGAACCTTTCAGCCCCAACGGCCATCGGTTCTTCGAGCTATGTGCCCTGCCCATTGCCACTTCAGTTTGCTTAAGGACTATTTCCACCAAACGGCCCGCATCGGCTCGGAACGGAAAGAATGTTATGTAGTGCGCCGAGTTACGGACATGCTTCTATGGGAAAAGTTCACATCCGGATACCAGCACCAAATTTTAGTATGTTGTTAGGCATGGTCTCTGGACCCCAAAACTGCCGGGAGACAGTCTCTGAAAGGTCAAGGTCACCGAATATGACGTCATTCATCTAGCCGCTCCCGCGTTCTTAAGAATGTTTAATTGTGACAAAACTACACATCTCACATCCACATAAGTGATATCAAATGAAAGGTAATTAAATATGCTATAAATGACTTTTACATTTGAATTTAATAAATGTTATACTTTAGGAATTATTCACACAATAATCTTAATATCGTAAAAAGCAATACGGAAATTCAAGTTTTACAGCAAAACTAAAAACATTTAAGCTATGCAAATGTACTACAAAAACAAAGCAATTTATTAAGCTTCATAACCCAGTTTAAATCTTGAAAATCTGTCAATAAATATAGAAGCTATAGCTCAAAAACCTTGAGCGCGCGAAAAATCTCCCGTAGTGCGCCGAGTTATGGAAAAAAAAATTACTTCCGGATACCAGCACCAAATTTTAGTATGTTATTAGGCATGGTCTCTGGACCCCAAAACTGCCGGGAGACATTCTCTGAAAGGTCAAGGTCACCGAATATGACGTCATTCATCTAGCCGCTCCTGTGTTTAATTGTGACAAAACTACACATCTCACATTCACTTAAGAGATATCAAATGAAAGGTAATTAGATGTACTATAAATGACTTTTACATTTGATTTTAATAAATGTCATACTTTAGGAATTATTCACACAATCATTTCAATGTCAAAAGAAAAATACGGAAATTCAGGTTTTACTGCAAAACTAAAAACATTAAGTTATGCAAATGTACTACAAAAATATAAACAATTTACTAGGCTTCATAACATAGTTTAAATCTTGAAAATTTGTCAATAAATATAGAAGCTATAGCTCAAAAACCTTGCGCGCGCGAAATACTCCCGTAGTGCCCCGAGTTATGGAAAAAAAATTACTTCCGGATACCAGCACCAAATTTTAGTATGATATTAGACATATACTCTGGACTCCAAAACTGCCGGGAGACAGTCTCTGAAAGGTCAAGGTCACCGAATATGAAGTCATTCATCTAGCCGCTCCCGCGTTCTTAAGAATGTTTAACTGTGACAAAACTACACATCTCACATCCACATAAGAGATATCAAATGAAAGGTAATTAAATGTACTATAATTGCTTTTGTTTTGTGTAGTACATTTTCATAACTTAGTGTTTTTAGTTTTGCTGTAAAACCTTAATTTCCGTATTTTTTTTGACATTGAAATTATTGTGTGAATAATTTCTGAAGTATAACATTTATTAAATTTAAAAGCAACTACAATAAAAACTAAACAAACTAAAATTGAAAGTGAAATTAAAAGTGAAAGTCATTTATAGCACATTTAATTACTTTTAATTTGATATCACTTATGTGGATGTGAGATGTGTAGTTTTGTCACAATTAAACATTCTTAAGAACGCGGGAGCGGCTAGATGAATGACTTCATATTCGGTGACCTTGACCTTTCAGAGACTGTCTCCCGGCAGTTTTGGGGTCCAGAGACCATGCCTAATAACATACTAAAATTTGGTGCTGGTATCCGGAAGTATTTTTTTTTCCATAACTCGGGGCACTACGGGAGTATTTCGCGCGCTCAAGGTTTTTGAGCTATAGCTTCCATATTTATTGACAGATTTTCAAGATTTAAACTATGTTATGAAGCCTAGTAAATTGTTTATATTTTTGTAGTACATTTGCATAACTTAATGTTTTTAGTTTTGCAGTAAAACCTGAACTTCCGTATTTTTCTTTTGACATTGAAATGATTGTGTGAATAATTCCTAAAGTATAACATTTAATAAAATCAAATGTAAAAGTCATTTATAGTACATCTAATTACCTTTCATTTGATATCTCTTAAGTGAATGTGAGATGTGTAGTTTTGTCACAATTAAACACGGGAGCGGCTAGATGAATGACGTCATATTCGGTGACCTTGACCTTTCAGAGAATGTCTCCCGGCAGTTTTGGGGTCCAGAGACCATGCCTAATAACATACTAAAATTTGGTGCTGGTATCCGGAAGTAATTTTTTTTTCCATAACTCGGCGCACTACGGGAGATTTTTCGCGCGCTCAAGGTTTTTGAGCTATAGCTTCTATATTTATTGACAGATTTTCAAGATTTAAACTGGGTTATGAAGCTTAATAAATTGCTTTTGTTTTTGTAGTACATTTGGATAGCTTAAATGTTTTTAGTTTTGCTGTAAAACTTGAATTTCCGTATTGCTTTTTAATATATTAAAATTATTGTGTGAATAATTCCTAAAGTATAACATTTATTAAATTCAAATGTAAAAGTCATTTATAGCATATTTAATTACCTTTCATTTGACATCACTTATGTGGATGTGAGATGTGTAGTTTTGTCACAATTAAACATTCTTAAGAACGCGGGAGCGGCTAGATGAATGACGTCATATTCGGTGACCTTGACCTTTCAGAGACTGTCTCCCGGCAGTTTTGGGGTCCAGAGACCATGCCTAACAACATACTAAAATTTGGTGCTGGTATCCGGATGTGAACTTTTTTTCCGTAACTCGGGGCACTAATGGCCTTTAAACGATACTGAATCATATGTGTACTGTTTTTAAGTCTACCTACATTCAAGCAAGCTGCGCACAACAGGTTGACCGCGGGCGTCTTCCGCGACACGTGATCGTAACCGAAAGTATGCTGCGACACGCGATCGGCTCCGTTCGCTACCGATCGGCCCCGTTCGGATGTCGACGTGTGCGATCGGAACCTTTCGGCTATCTATGCCGCCGTCGCGAAACTATTTGACTGGGTGCGGATACGTTCCCAAGCAACCGTACGATGCCGATCGTGTGCGTCAACATTCTGTCGGCCGCGAACGGCTGTTACCGGCCGATCGTATGCGTCGACACGCTACCGGACGCGATCGGTTGTCGCCGCATCCGTTCGTATTCTTTCCGTTCCGATCCGATGCGGGCCGTTTGGTGGAAATAGTCCTTTACCCGGTTTGCTATGTCGGTGACCTTATGGTTCGTCTACGAATCTCCTCATTTCTGATCCTAAAAGAGGTCTCGCTATGAATTTTCGCACCTATTTAACCATTGTGCACATTCCTTGGTTGACCTTAATAGGTCCATGCAGGTAACTGGCATCATTACTGCAAGCTTTCCAAACGAGGCACGCACTAGAATGTATATAATAGTGAATATACAGGGTGTTTATTGATTCCGAGTGGCGTGCGTTGACGGCACATATAATTATGCGTAAATAAATAAGTAGAAATAATTTGGGTCAACGCGTACATTACGACGCGTCAAAATAGTTATTAGTTAAGTACTTTTTGTTAGAACTTGTTTTTTTTTCCAGTTGCCGTTAATTTCTTCAGTTATAATTATAGGGGAAATTAAATAAGCAGTCTGTTTAGTACTTGAAAGCTTATCTTGTGAACAATATCAGTGTGGATGTGGGTGCAATTCTTATCAGTTTTTGTTCATTGCATAGGTAGTCGCTTTCAAGTAACTAAATGCAATTCGCCTGTTGACTCGATTTTTTTTCTGTCGTAAATCGATTCACTATTTGTGAGGAACAAATATCTAAATGACACCTAACCTAACACATTTGTATAAGTATAACAGCCACAAATTGTAATCAAAAGTAGCAGATCGCACTGAGCATTGAAAACGCTCTATACAAAACGGTAGGAACTTGTGACGTCATCCGTTCCGTCGCTGTACTAAGTCTGTATGAAAAAAATAGCATTTTACCATTTTGAGCACGAAAAAGTGCGTTTAAGCACATAGGTAGTTGTCATACATTTATTTTTTCAGTGTTATTTTAGCATTTCGAAATTGACGTCAATTTTTCTTTAAGACGATAAAAAAATAACGTTTTTTTTTAAACTTTGTGGTCTCATAACTTTATATTTTTTATACATTTTTTGTTTATTTCTTTTGTGTTATGATAATTTAGTATTTTCCAATCCATGTGTCTATATTATGTTGTAAAATTCAACATTAGTCAACATCCCTATTTCAACCTTGGGACTTAAAGAAGATGGTTACAATTTTTATGAGTTCTTTTGCGACTTGCTTAACTTTTATCTGATCAGCGGATTGGCGGTAGCCTTTAACAAATGAAAACACTGCTATTGTTCACAAGATAAGCTTTCAAGTGCTAAACAGACTGCTTATTTAATCTCAACTATACAGGGTGATTTCGGGGTCGTGATCCCAACGATTTTTTTCTGACCCAGTAAATAATTGCGATGCAACCTGTATTTATTTTAATTGAAACAAAGATGATGCGTTATTTACGTATTTTTATTTAAAAAATATTATTGACTCAAAATGCGTGGTCACCCTACTTTTAATAAAACAAACTTTTTAGAAAACAAACTCTCTGATAGAGTCCATGCACATGACATAAGTTTTCTTGGGAAATAGTAGGGTGACCATGATCTCGAATTATCGCAGTTTTTTTTTGCTGACTAAAATAAGTCACTGGTGTACTGTTAGTCCTAACCTATCGTGATCCTTAGGAGAAAGTAAGTTAAATGCTTCTTTCTTGCTCCACGACCCCGTAATCACCCTGTATAGTTATTATCGAAGTGATCAATTACAATATTTAAGTTGTGGTGAAACATAAACATTAGTTACTTTATTCGGATTGGAAAAATTGTGCGTCATTTTTCATGAGATTTCAAAAAATATCTTGAGACGGAAAAATGTGCGTCGTTTAAAACGTAATGTAAACATTCTGGATAGTTTTGCCAAATATACCTACACTTCTGGACTGACTCACTCCGCAATTTTGCCACGTGGCGTTGAGGCTTCCTGTAGGGGGCATTAGGAGCGACCAGAATGCGATGGAGAGAGTCGGTCGGATGCAGAGCGTTTCGTCCGGTGGTCGGACCCAAACGACAGTTTTGTTACAGAGAGAGACTTTTGTACCTACGTCGTACTATTTTTAGGGTTCCGTACCAAAATGGTAAAAAAGGAAGCCTTGGTGCGACTCTGTCTGTCTGTCCGTCTGTCACAGCCAGATATCTCAGGAACTATGCTGCTATCGATTTGAAATTTGGAATAGTGTTAAAAATAGCTAATCCGAGCTTATTTATTGGACATAAAAATAATCTTGTACCTTTTTTTTAAAGGGCTCCGTAATGGGACTTTGAAAATTGAAAGTAGGGCTAATATATTGAGTGGAATATCAAATGAAAGGGCTTGATTTGTAGATTAAAACACCATTTTTATTTTTTTTTCTTAAATAAGTAGTTTTTGATTTATGGTGAAAAACGTTAAAAAAATACCATTCCCCCCTATTATCTCCGAAGTTACTGAACAGAAAAATCTGTTATAATTACCGATTATTGATGTCGTCCTAAATATTACAGGAAAAATATAACGGTTTTCCTAACTTGCACAGTTTTTTAGAAATTTGCAAAAATCGTAACACATACTTATTTGGTCCTACTAAACTAATCGCCATACAGTTTTTCTTGAACTATCCATGTATCTACTTATGAGTTTGTACGGAACCCTCGGTGTGCAAGCCCGACTTGCACTTGACCGGTTTTTACTTATTCTGTGACCATAGTTAATCTGTTTCTCTTTTCACTAGGTCCAAAATATCTCCAGCGTGCTACCAAAGTATAGAGGGAAAATAGTTTTTTTTTTTAACTTGACAAACTCACAACCCATAACCGGGCATGGTGATTGTCGGGCCGGGTGGTTGGCCGTTGCGGTCCCTGGGGTCGAACCAGGTCGCTGGCCAGACCACCCAAGGGCGTCCGACCGTGTGCCGTACACACAGTCGGCACGCACATCGGGCTGGGTAAGTGCCGGGGGGTGCCTGGAGTCGAACCAGGTCACCTGTCCCGGCCTACCACGATAGGTGTCGGACTAGGTGGGGGCCTGTTCGCCTGGGGTCGAACCAGGACGATAGCCAGGGCCACCTTTGACTTTTCGCTGATTGCTCAGAGTGAGCAGCGGACCAGCGGGAAGGATGAAGCGGATCAAATAGTCTAACTTCGACCGTTTAGGAGCGCGCGACACGTATTCACACAAACGCGCAACCGCTCGTCTGTGTGAGTGCGATTCACACGGGAGAATTCTTACGCATTCTTAAGGCGAGGTAAGACGAGAATCGGGCGCGGAAGCCTAGTTTCCAAATCATTTTTAGAGCACTTATTTGACTCTTAGGTCACTGTAAAACATATATAATAATATTCAGAACTGTATCTAGGGCTTCCTCTCACTTAGAACACGATAGCGAACACTTCGCTCGATAGAAAAGTAGCGCGAAAACACTATAAAATAAAGTATTTTTTTCGTTTTTTTTCATTTTGTTCATTACCAGTTACCTTTTCTGACAAAATTAATACCTGACAATCATGATTTCACAGTCATGCAGGGCATCCTCTCATGTTTGGGTTGATAACGTATACTTTTATGTTAGAAATCGAAGATAATCTGCAATAATCTGCATTCCGCCCGACCCTAGTTTGTATGTGAAATGCGAGCCAGGTCCTACCGGGCCTTAAAATTTTGCTTGTAGTGCGTTAGTACACGACGCGCACACATACAAGCGCGCGATGCAGGAAGAAAATTTACTGCTGTATACATATACTGTGGTGTTACGCAATATCATACGTCATGAAAGAGCCACATTTTTCTAACTTGTTAAGACAAAAAATCAAATCAATGTCTTACAGAACAGAAGCTTCCTCATTACGCAGCCCCATAAAGCCGGCGAATATGCCTTCACAAACATAGTCGTAAAGCTTTTTATGAATCTAGGCTATACAGCAACTCAAACCGAATTAAACCTTATCACTACCACAAAAGGTTCAATCTTGTTTAATAACTACCAGCGTTTACAAAGATATCTTTGCGGTTAGTGAAATGTGTAAGTTGGAAAATGGGTCTTATTTGTATGCGTGTAACATAAGGAATGGTTTTTGAATGGAAAATGAGCTGTAGTAATACTTGTGTGAGTTTTACAGCATATGTAAATAAAAATATTAAAGAAATTGTTCATGTGTAGAAAAGGGTGGATTACAATGCAAGAAACCTATATTATTTAAACAAAAGAGGCTTAAGGTGAAGGCGCACTGTTCTTCATACACAAGAAGAAAGTGGGTTAAGAATCGACTTTGAAGACATCCTATTTGGTTGCAAAGCATTTCATTTTATACCTTAATACAATTTCTATGCACAAAACAACACGAGAAATCTTTTAATTTTGCTTTTTATTTTGAACAATATTTACAATCAATATTTCTCACGAGTATCTATATTCCTGTCTAAGTATATTGTCTTCCGTAAAAGTCTTCCGTTTAAAAGTCATGCCTACTGTATTGTTAGTCATAATTATCGAAAGTCATACAACCAATTTTCTACGAAACCGTTAAGTTTTCAGAATTGTTATGAAATAAACCTAACCTAACCTATTGCTGTCTGCTATTTTTTTAAATAAATCCTAAAAATATAATATATATAAGTTATGTTGTCTATTTCTCCTTTGCGTAGAATTGGCAGTTTCCTTTTTTCCAACAGTTGTTCCTGTTTTGTCTCACCCTGTATACTTTACGGATTGTCCCATCAAGTCTACAAGTTATTCTCGAAACGAGTTCGGCTTTAATAACCGAACGATAATGAGGGACGGCTACAGAACAGACACTCAATACGATGACTTTTGAACGGAGCCCTCCGCCAAGTATTGAGTGCAAGAGAAAGAAAATAAGTATCACATGTCTCACCCATGTCCCGGGAAAAAATCAACCAATGCCGGGCCGCGCTGAGTGAGGCTAGGCACGTTGATTGGTGGATTTTATCCTCGCGCACCGTTCCGCTACCTCGCACAGCTCTAGTGGAAACGCAGCTTAACCTAACCCTTTAGTATCGAATCGTCTACATAGCATAGTGTTTGCGGAGGCGCGGGTAGACTGCTTCTACGCCACTATGCGCAAGCGATCCACATCCCTGGTGCACAGAGTGCGGGCCAGCCCCAACAATATTCTGAAAATGATTGCAAGTACAGATGTAGTGAATAATCCTTTCCTATCGGCAAAACTCGGAACAACGATAACACCCGAATGTTGCCGATGTGTCTATGAATTACTGTATTATTAAATTACGTGTAGGTATCAAATAAATTGCATACTTTATTTATCAATGTCAAATGTCAAACTGCCCGTTTGACGTATATTACACTGAGATGTTAAAACCACCACGATTCTATCATATAAAGAATTCGTTAGGTAAACAAAAATATAACTAGTTACCGAGGACGTTTTATTTCAATAAAACGCAGTGATAAAAACCAAATTCCGGTTGGGATGATCTAATGATTATATAAGAATTGGAACCCCAAAAGTCTAACTATAAGTCAAAACTACAGTAGGATTTTGCAGACCTTTTTAATAACAATAATTTTTTTTAATTAATTAAAAATACTATGACATAACAAAAAAGACACCTCACCATAAAACAAAACAAACCAGCAGAGAAATTAATATAAATAAATATGATTTTCTGATTGGATGAACGACTTCGATTATGACAGCGGTATTAACTACTCTATATAGATACTTCCTCTTGCAATGCGACCGTTCCCTACGTTGTCTCGATGGGTACTGAGTGCGAGTGAAGTAGTAAGACAAAAACGAACATTTCCGGGAAAATACGAAAGGAAAGGATTATTCACTACATCTGTAGGTTAGATTTCTTGTACATGACTCATTGTTGCATGACTCATGTACACAGAAATAAATAATTTTTTTAGCACCTATGTAACTAAGCAGAATGCATAAGACCCAAATTGTTACTAACACAATGATCCTAGTTGGTCGAAAATAAAACTATTATGTCTTTCCCGTACACGAGACAATAGTGTCCCGGCCCTTTGGAAGGCGTGCGCGGAGCCGAAACCAACGCGTAGAGGCCCTTTCGACAATTTAATGAAAGGCAAAGTGTACACCCAGCGGATGCTGTCCCTGCCCGTGTCACGGGACGCACGCAGAGACAGCCCCCGCCAGATGCAAGGACTATTGTTGATTGATGGAATCTAAATTTACTGGGTTATGGTGGTAGAATTATGGACTAGATACTGGGCTATGGATTGAGACATGACGGCGCCTGTCAGGAAAAGTGTCTCATGGCTTTCGCGGCACTGACAAAACTATTATTATTATAGCAAAATGTCCAGTGACGCAAATTGACCACAAAGCGAAAAGTCGATTATGTTAATTGACCATTTTGTGCAGATGCCTAAATAGTAAAATACACAATTAGCATATAGTCCATAAAGCGACACAACTAGATAACAACACCTTTAAGTACATAAAATGTCAAATATTTAAAACGTCCAAAACGCAAATTACCTAATGTCGACCACAAAGCTGAACACCTAAATATCAAAACGTCCAAAACGTAAAATGTTACGTATGTCACACTGAAAATAGATTAATTGTAATAAAACGTTTTGCTTTTTGGTCATTATCAGGGGTCGGACAAAAAGTGCGGATGACGGCCAGACCAATTATAGGATGATTTCAAATAGTATTTTTGATTTTCATACACAATTATCACTTATCATTTATCAACCTCTTTATTAAACGATATCGCCACTTGAAATGAGTAAGTACGTTTTTGACTGACACATTGTCAATCAGATAAACAATAAATTGTCTTCGTTATTGTTTAGCTATTGTATCTTCACGATTATATAAACGCTGTAAAATGTCATCTTTACTCGAATATTGTGCCAATTTTCCGTTTTTGGGGGTACGTGACAAACACGTATACTGCTCTTGCTGTAATCAAGATATACCAATGAAGGTAAGCAATATTAAAAGACATTTGTAGACAACCAAACACGTCGGAAACGTAGAAAAAAAGGGCAAAGTGAATTTAATGTGAACCTTACAAATTTTATGATAGCAGCAAACATACCCTGGGTGCAACTACAAAATGAAAACTTTTTATTTTTTTTATTGCTATAGTTTGGCAAACAGGCAGACCCACCTGATGGAAAGCGGAAACTTCCGCAATTTCATAAAAAAATGCATTGATGGTGAATATACAAAAACAGTTACCATACCAACCGAATCAAACCTAAGACTACACTTTTTGCTTTAATTTTTAATTTAATTTAATTTGCTGCTATTTTATTCCATGGATTTATTTACGATTATTTTGTTACTTCAACAATACTACTTCGATACCACATGTCACACGGAAGTTTAAACACAAACATCATCCTGTGTGAAAGATTAGGTACGTCATTTTTACGTCATCCGCACTTTTTGTCCGACCCCTGGTCATTATGCTACTTGGGCTACTTGCTTTCGATAAGATTTGACAATGTGCTATTTGTAGTATTAGCTTTTTTGACATTATGTAATTTGGACATTATGCTACACAGATGAATTGCTATTTTGATGTTCTGTGTTATGGACGTTATGTTAATTGGACGAAATGCTTATTGGACCACTGGACACTTCGCTTTTTAGTCAATTTGCGTCATTGGACATTTTGCTACATGGACGATTCGGTACTAACCCGCCTAAAGCCCCATTTAGACGCGGCGAGAATTTGTACGCGAGTTACAATGCATTGCGGGTTAGCTAGATACGATGAGTTCAATCGATCTATCAAACGCCGCAATGAAATGAAACTCGCATACGAGTTCTCGCTCCGTCTAAATGGAGCTTAAGGGCGCTACAGAACAGACACTCAATGCGATGGCTTTTGAACGAAGTCTTCGTACAAAAGCCATCGAGTTAAGTGACATAAGAGAAAAAAGAAAAGTATCA
This sequence comes from Eudemis profundana, assembly GCA_947034925.1. Classification (NCBI taxonomy): domain Eukaryota; kingdom Metazoa; phylum Arthropoda; class Insecta; order Lepidoptera; family Tortricidae; genus Eudemis; species Eudemis profundana. Next base: position 24,267,899 of record OX344803.1, read on the forward strand.
TACTCACTCATGTCCTTTTATCGCCTAACATTTACGCCACAGTTATTTTTCATAAAATGAAATAGTCCGAATATGATTCTACAAAGATTGTAAAAAGAGAGTGACAATGATTTTCTAATAGGGCTATTCTTCAGAAATATGTCCGTGGTCACCTCATACATCTGGTAACTAAATGTATGGTGACAGATGAACGAGTCGCAGACATTTCTGAAGAATAGCCCAATACTTCCTTCCTTTCCTGATTTACTAACATAATGATCCTTGTTGGTCGAAAATAAAACTATTCTATTCTAATTACCCTAATTAGAGATTTATTCAACAAAGTTCCGCTCGCGCTCTGAGACGGACGCGTAACTCGTGCATCACCTTACGTAAAAATAAAATCATCTAGATAAATCAAGTGCAAGTGACTTTGAACCTTATAATTAGTGATCGTAAACGCTTTTTCGGCTGTGCTCGTGTACTATTAACCTAAAACAGTGGTTTGTTGCTTCGGTAACCCGCACACCATGACACCGCCTCCTTCATCATCCTCCCTTACTGACCTGTCAGCACTAAAGGACGAAGACCATGTGTCATTTCTCAACTCCCGGAAGAGGAAACAGCCCGACTTAGATGTGGGTATTACCAAGGTATTGGAGGCGTTTATGCAAAAAATGCAACAGTCATTGGACGATTTCAAGGCTGATATAAAGTCCGACCTCAACACTCTTCGTACGGACTACGCGGAGATCAAAAACACGTTGGTAGTGACCACCAGGAAACAAGAGGAGCTTGCCGCTACAGTGTCCGAGGTATGCGCCAGCATAGATTTCTCGTCCGACCGCCAGGACAAACTCGAAAAACGCATCGAGGAAACAGAAAAACACATACACTTACAAAAAAAGCAAGAAAATGTCGTCTCTGAACTGAAAAAAAATCTTCTCGACCTTCAATCACAGTTTAATGACCACCAGCAACGGGAAAGAATTCAAAATTTGGAGATCACCGGGCTACCCGAAGATGACAGCGAAATCCTCACGGATATAGTGATCACCATTGCCAGGGTGAGCGGGGTGACCCTGACCGAGGAAGATATAGATCACGTGAACAGAGTTAAATCACGCCATACCGTTGCGGGCCGGCCCCGCGCGGTTATTGTGAAACTTAAAAAGAGGTTACTAAAAGATAATATTATTGCGGGCATACGAAAAGCTCGTGGAATAACATCCAAGGACATCGAATTGCCAGGCGATTCTACATCAATATATGTCAACGAACACCTGACCCCGTACAACAAAGCATTGTTAAAGAAGACCAGGGATATCGCTGCTGCTAAGTTGTACGAGTACGTCTGGACAAAAAACTGCCAGATACTAGCTCGGAAAAACCAAGGTGCCACCGCCATCCACCTCCGAACGGAAGAAGACCTTCGCAAAATTCGCTGATTAGAGAAAGTATTATGTCATCGTTGGTGCTAGTTATAATTACTTTTAAACTATACTTATTTCATAAGGTGAACGAATTTTTTTATATATGTAACACAATAACAACTTCACAAACACACACATACAATATACAACCCAGGATACCCTACAATACTAAGCTTAATTTACATATAAAATGCAATAAAAACCGTTTAATTATACAACAATCTGTAATATATTTATATGCATTATTATTTTACCCTATTATAAATCCACCTACTACGTCCGCAATGTATGTATTTAACTTGTCACGAAATAAACTAATAAAACATAGCATCTGTATTTCGCCAGTACTAAATATGAACTATGGACATGTTTACATTAGTAAACCAGATAAAATATATATGCAAATACGTACTATATATACCAGTGCTGTATACTTATCGAAAAAACATAATAGTAGCATCCGTATCGTATATTATCTAACTGTATTTCATGTATTAAAATCAAATCTCATCTGGATCACGATACAGGTAAGCGTAAATGTTGTAATGTCGTATTTGCGTTGTTATGATAATCTTAATGATTACGAATCCAGGCGATTTCGAGCGCTGTACGCTTTGAGATTGAGCTCATGTTCCCTTAAACTGACTCGGAGTCACCGCGCAGGTCACTCAATGCTAATCACCCTATTCATTATGTTGGATCTTCTAACCATAGCATTTATCATTTCAATAAATAGTACACTTACGATTAGATTCTTTCAACATTCATTTTCATAGGATCTTTACAGATTTATTATCAAAATGTGAGGGGTATACGGACTAAATGTAGCACATTATTGAGTAACATTTTAAACAACGATTTTGATATAATAGCTTTGACAGAAACGTGGTTGTGCGACGGGATATTCGACTCGGAGTTTTGTGATTCTCGGTATGATGTGTTTCGCTCCGATCGCAACTTAATGCTCACAGGTAAAAAAACTGGTGGAGGCGTCGTAATTTGTGTAAAACGTAGTCTGAATGCCTACGCACGTTCGGAATGGATAACTTTACCTTCCGAAATAATGTGGGTAACAATTCCGTCGAACAATATTAGTGCTAACGCTGACTTACACATTGCTTGTACCTACGTCCCGGGGAATAGCACAACACAAATTCGCGATATAGATGTATTTCTATCTACGGTCCAAAAGATATTCAATCGCGCCTCCGATCACCATTGCCTAATTTTGGGCGACTTCAATTTACCTAGTATTACCTGGGGTCACGACGGCCCGGTGGTTTTAAATCGGGGATCCGTAGAAACTCAAGATTGTGCGTATAGACTAATAGATCAATTAAGCTTACTCGGTTTTACTCAGTCTAACACTCTAACAAATTCTCACGGCAATACTCTCGACCTAGCATTTAGTAACTTCTCTTTGGATATATATAAATCAGGCTCTCCTCTTCTGCCTGAAGACTGTTTCCATCCAGCATTTACTGTAGATGCCACAGATATTTTAGTAAAACCAATGAGAGCCAACGCGACGACACGTTTTTTATACGGCAAGGGTGATTACGCTGCTATTATTAATTACTTGAAGAAAGTGGACTGGCACAAAGAGCTTGAGGGCAAATGTATGGACATTGACGGGGCTGTAGACGCCTTTTACAATCATATTCTCATATGTATTGACAAACATGTACCCAAAGTAAAACGTAGTACTCGATACACGTACCCAGCTTGGTATACTAAAACACTAATAAAGCTTATTCGAGAAAAATCAGCGGCCCACACGCGATGGAAACAATACAAAAATCGTTTAGATTACGCCGAATTTTCTTTACTTCGATCCAGACAAAAAAAGATGGAAAAACAATGTTATGACAATTACATTCTAAAGATTCAATCTGATATTAAAAAGGACGCGAAACAATTTTGGTCTTTTGTGAAGTCTAAGCGTAATAGCCCCAACTGTCCCAAATACGTCACTCACCAAGGAACTAAGCACACAACCCCTGCAGAAATAACTTCAGCTTTTAACAACTTCTTTCATAGTGTATTTATTCCTCCAGCTACTGAATATCAAACAGTCACGCTACCACCTCCACAATCAGGTACTATTAGCCACACCCATAGTATTAGGTTGACCACAGAAGAAGTAACACTAGCTCTGAATCAGCTTAACACGAAAAAAGGCGCAGGAAGTGACAATATTCCTCCCTTTTTTATAGCTCGTTGTTCTGCTGTCCTAGCCCTCCCACTCTGTATAATATACAACAGGTCGTTATCTGAAGGGATCTTTCCCCAGATTTGGAAACAAGCCCACATAGTGCCAGTACATAAAAAGTGCTCTAAACTTAACGTTGAAAATTACCGACCAATATCGATACTGAATATCTTTGCTAAAATTTTTGAAAAGCTTGTATATAATACCTTTTACTCTGGCGTAGCAAACAGTATCCCAGTCGAACAGCATGGCTTTCTAAAAAACAGATCCACAACCTCAAATCTCGCAATTTTTTCTAATTATCTACTAAATAAAATGGAAACTAGTGGTCAAGTAGACGTAATTTATACTGATTTTGAAAAGGCCTTCGATCGGGTGGACCATGTCATCCTTTTACACAAACTTGAACACCTAGGTATCCAGGGGGACTTGCTGCGATGGATAAAATCGTACCTGACAAACCGTTCTCAGGCAGTTGTAGTAGGCGGCTTTCGATCAGACTTCGTCAAAATTTCCTCAGGCGTTCCTCAGGGGTCCCATTTAGGGCCTCTATTATATAATATATATTTATACGATATTTACACATGTTTTAAACACTCCAAATTTTTATTGTATGCTGACGACACTAAAATATTTTTAGATGTACGGTCACAAATACACTGCCAGAATCTCCAAGAGGACCTAGATCGCTTATCAGATTATTATATTACTAATAGAATCAAAGTTAACGTAAAAAAATGTCAAATTATGTCGTTTACTCGTAAACGTAATAAATTAACATTCCCATATGCCATTCAAGGATCACACATAGAGAAAGTACAGACCGTGCGTGATTTGGGAGTCCATCTTGACAGTAAACTCACTATGAAAGAACACATAGACATTATAGTTAGTAAAGCATACAAAAGTCTAGGATTCGTCATTAGAGTCTGTCGTCCCATCTCTGACCTCTCATGTATTAAAACTGTGTACTACGCTTACGTACGTAGTATACTCGAATATGCAAGCACAATCTGGTCGCCCCAGTACATAACCTACATACATAGACTAGAATATATACAGAAAAAATTCACGAAATATATAAACTACCGAGCGCGCAGAAGGTTCGACACATATGAGGAAAGCTGTGCATTCCATAATATAATTCCACTAGCGTCCCGTCGATCTCTGTCAGATATGATGTTCCTCCACGACGTCCTAAACGGGCGCCTGGACTGCCCCACGTTGCTCGCGCAGCTCGGGTTCCGTGCTCCCGCCCGCCGTTTTCGCAATACTGACTTATTTTACGTCCCTCCTCATCGTACCAACTACGGCCGAAATTCTGTCTTGACAAGAATAGTATCCTCCTACAACAAATCATTTAGTGATGCAGATCCATTTTGCTCATCAAGACCAAGATTTAAATCACAGATAATTGAAGGGCTGTCCTGGTAATCATTCACACACACACACACACATACACACACACACACACACACACACACACACACACACACACACAACATCATTTATTATTTAAATGCGTTCACTTCTTAATTTTTTTTTTTTTCTACTGTTGTTTGCATGATTCTGTTTTAAATTGTTGTAACATAAGAATTCGTAGTTAGTAGCACATTTTCTAGATGCACTAGTTACTAATCTATACTCAGGCATAAATTCGTATAATTAAGGAAGTTCTGTTATTGGCTATATGTAATGTATAATAAGTATTTTCTTACTACTCATTGTAAACGCTGTTGAACTTCTTAAATAAATAAAATAAAAAAATAAAATAAAAAATTCAATGTAAAAAATGTTTTTTTTTTCGTGTAAGTAAGCTGTTGCCTCAAAATGACTATCAATTAAGCATTTTTCACTAAACTGTACAATTCAACGGTATTGTAATATTGTTTAAATACCGTTGCATCACGAACATGTATTGATTTGTCACTAACTTTCAGTTTCGTCACGGCCCTTGACAACTCAAAAAATGTACGCTTTTTTTGAAAGACGCTCAATTACCGAGTCTGACTTCAATTCCATCCTGTATGTGCTCCAGATTCAACTAAAACTTAACGTAGCTGTCCCATCAAGTCGACAAGTTGTCCTCGAAACGTGTATACGGCCTTAATGAGCGACGGACAGTTATAAGGGGACGCTACAGACACTCAATACGATGGCTTTTGAACGGAGGCTCGAGCTACATTCATTGTAGCTTACATATCCCCACAAAAGGTCGACGACGCCTGATTTGAGATAAAAGGAAGCGTTTTATGATGATTCCAGCTGAGAATAAAGCACGCAGGTTGACGATTTCTGCATTACGATAAAGCCGCGGGAACTAGGTCGCGCTTGTATCTCGAGTACGTGAGATTTTCCTGTTACCCTTGTAAAAGGTTGACGATGTCTGAATGTGAGTTAACAAACGTTAAGAATTTGGTTGGTTAATTTAAATGCAGGAGTTGATACCTGAAAATGATTCATACAGATTTTTTTGTATTAGTTAGCGTAATGTCTTTTCTTGTAGACATTACAAAGTTAAGGGCTTAAAAGCCTGATTTTCTTTCTGTACTTACGTAATTTGAAAACGATAGGCACGAACTTAGCACATAGTTTCTGTGCCATATATGAATCAACCAATGAAATTGTTTCTTCTAATAGAAAGAAAGAAATGTTAATTCGATGTAAACCTTACATAATTGGTACATCGAAAAGGTTACGTCTCGGCATGAGCCTTAGGACTGGAGTCGTTGGCACTGATTTTCCGGGCAACCAGTAGAGGGAGAGGGGTGGCTGACCAAGACACTATTTAAATGTGCACTATCCAAATTAAATTAAGTAGATATTATAAGAGTCACACAAATAGGAAATGTATAAAATATAGGAAGAAAAACGTAATCAAGTAAAAACAAAACCAAAAAATAAATAAACATAAAAAACAATTATAAAAAGAATACCCCGTCCAGCAAGTCTGCCTGCGGCATAGTCCCCATTACGCTGGCATCTCTGTATCGCGAGAGCGATTTTTTGAGAGAGGTAAGTGTGGTGTCTACGTAATGTGTATTGACAGATTGGTAATATATATATTATATATAAATAAATGTATACGGACGGTTGGTTGGTTCCTAGTGTCAGTGTCAGACTAGACGCGGAGCAAGATGGTCGCTGTCAATCAACCGGCCCGGGTACCTACTGTACAAACTGTGTTTCATTCCTTTATTCCTGATATCCTTAGTACTGAACGCTACAATGGCGACGAGGATGAATTTGTGAGTAAATTACGTGCAGGAAAATGATAGCAAACAAATCAGTGATCAATAGGTTATAATAGTAAATGAGACCATCGTATGCCAACGACAAACATTTAAATGCTTTGTTCAAGATAAGTACCTACATAGAGGAGATTGATGCATTCGTATTTGGTAAGTAAAAGACTCGACAAACCGCGACGCGTAAGTTTATGCGCTAACTTATTGTTAGATAAAGTCTTTGTAATAAAATCACAAGCAAGCGTTGGAAAAAATGGAGGGTAAATGATAATTTAACTAGTTTTATGGTGTCAAAACAACAAGTACTAACATATTTCCTTATTTTAAACAAATAAAGATTATGATTGATTTTGACATTTTAAGATATTTAAAGACATGGAAATAAATATATAGATTTATTTACTAGCAACCTTGGGAGAAAAACCCGACTTTAGAATGATTTATTTTTATTAGATCAAATTACCCTATTCTTACAGATACGTGACTCTGTTACATTTTGACGTTCTATTTTCACATAGAAGAAGTACAGTAGGTATGTGAAGATGGTTGGATGTTTGGGTATTTGGAGGTTGTTAATAAATTCTAGTGATTGAAAATATCGCGATGTGCTAAAAAAAATTGTCTTGAGACAAATATCCGTTAATTTTAGTAATTCGGAAGTTTCCGTATAGTAACAACAATAACCAGATACTTCATTAAACATGTTTGTGGTTGTGTTTACGATTCAATAAAATAACAATAACGCTCCGTATAGTACAATTTGTGTGATTTTTAAATTTGGTAATCAAGATAAATGTCCTTTGGAGTCATAATGATCTCAGTGGTGATCGGATGTATCGCATAGGACTACGGAGTTGGTTTTATGTCGAGTAACCACAAGGATGGTTGTAACACTACAGAAATTGCCGGACAAAAGCGATACTTACCTTGATATTTTAGTTTTTGAAAAATGATTTGTTTTAATGGGTACTTGAACTCTAGCTTTGAATTTTATTTTGATTTAGTAAACAAGAAAGGAACTAAATAAAGTTCACCCCAAATTCAAAGGTCCATTTGATGTAACAAAGTGGTGTTTTGTTTTGAAAGTACTAAACTCTAGATACACCTATAAGTACGCACACGATAGGCTGCGAAAAATGCCTGAAAGCCAAATACCTATTGACATTACTGTAGAAAAGGAAAATCGGGATGATAATTGAAACAATAATATTGTTTTATGATTTTTATCAGTTGCTGAGTTAGAGATGGTGCTTGGTTCGGTTGGTCGACTATACTAGAGGCTAGATCGTAGCTGTAGCTTGGTAGAAGTCGGTGTCTGCTCTTGAGTAGTCCGTGAGCGCGCAGTGCGCGGCTAGCCCTAGTGGAGGTCGGGTCTACCGCAGACCGGAGTGTAGGCCAGGGGGATGCGCGGCGATCCATTTGTTGGATGCGCGTAATAGCAAGCATGTGACTTGCTGTGTAGGCTTAATTGCCATAGGCCACGAACAAGTTGCCAGTCTCTTACTTAACTAATCATTGCTGTATTGGTACATAAGTCTTAGATTAATTGTGATCTCCGAACATAAGAGAGGCACTTGCACTGCGAGACAGTCAACACCGTGAAATATAGTCACAAATAATAGTTTTGAATTGTCAGAAAAACTTTAAAGGTTTACATTTGAGATTAACAATGAAAAAAAAAAAAAAAAAAAAAAAAGGGGAGCGTGGCTCCACGAAGTGGTTGTGTCCCTACATTAAATTGTGAATCCACAAAGGAGCTTGACTCCACAAAGGAGCGTGACTCCACAAAGGGTTTGTGTCCCTACATTAAGTTGTGAATCCACAAAGGAGCTTGACTCCACAAAGGAGCTAGGCTCCACAAAGGGTTTGTGTCCCTACATTAAGTTGTGAATGCACAAAGGAGCTTGACTCCACAAAGGAGCGAGGCTCCACAAAGGGTTATGCCCTTGACGTTGATGACGTGGATGACGTGGATGCCGTTGATGACGTGGATGACGTGGATGACGTGGATGACGTTGATGACGTGGATGACGTGGATGACGTGGATGACGTTGATGACGTGGATGACGTTGATGACGTGGATGACGTTGATGACGTGGATGACGTAGATGACGTGGATGACGTAGATGACGTGGATGACGTTGATGACGTGGATGACGTAGATGACGTGGATGACGTAGATGACGTGGATGACGTAGATGACGTAAATGACGTGGATGACGTTGATGACGTTGATGACGTGGATGAGGTGGATGACGTTGATGATGATGATGACGATGATGATGAAGATGATGATGACGATGATGATGATGATGACGATGACGATCATGATGATGATGATGATGATGATGATGATGATGATGATGATGATGATGATGATGATGATGATGATGATGATGATGATGATGATGATGATGATGATGATGATGATGATGATGATGATGATGATGATGATGATGATGATGATGATGATGATGATGATGATGATGATGATGATGATGATGATGATGATGATGATGATGATGATGATGATGATGATGATGATGATGATGATGATGATGATGATGATGATGATGATGATGATGATGATGATGATGATGATGATGATGATGATGATGATGATGATGATGATGATGATGATGATGATGATGATGATGATGATGACGAAGATGACGATGATGCCGATGATAACGATGATGACGATGATGACGATGATGATGATGATGATGATGATGATGATGATGATGATGATGATGATGATGATGATGATGATGATGATGATGATTATCACGATTATTATTTATGATTAATTGATGAATTTATTGTAAGATTTACAAAATCACTGGAATCTAATTAATGGCAGTATTTCAAACATTAACGTAAATGAACCAGATTTGCCTAAAAAGTGAGTTAAAAAAAAAAAACAACGACATATATTACGATGACGTGTTGTCTACATAGTATTATGATTATTATATTTAGTCAAAGTCTGCTTAAATCAATTTAAATGTAATAATACTAAATCATTACTCAGGCAGGCCGCGCTCATCAGTAAAGCATATAAGTCAGTTCTTATAAATATAATAACTTAAAAGAATTGACTGGAAATGTTCAGTAGCTTATTGATATAATTATTATTGCTAAAATACGAGTCATTATAACTTTATTAGCCTTCAATGTAAGATGCATTATTAGTGCAATATACCTACATAAACAACTAGAAAACATATCTGTTTCTGTAACAGCTTGATATCACAATGAGTGAAAGCGCTAGGCGCGACGCGATACAAGTCCGTACTCGTTGTTTCAAGAGTTAAGAGGTTTAGAAAAGGCAAGGCACAAAGTCTGACCTGTGGGTAATTCAACTTGCAGTGATGCATTCTAGACAGGGAAAATTAGTCTTCTTAACCTACCCCGAAATAACGAGAGCTCAAAGCAGGGACTGCATAACCGAAAAATGAAGGTAGCGTTTGAAAGCGGTATGACGTCATACCGTTTATTTCGGTATGATTTCGGTAGCGCAGCCGAAATGATATGGTATCGAAATAGCGGTACGGTAATTTTCTTTCGGTACCTTAACCGTTTTAAAAAGGTACCGTTTGAGATTTATGTGTGTGCTGCCGAGCGTCGTCAACCAATCAGCGCTTAGTTAGATATTGTTCAGTTCGGCACATTTTTTACTTATTCACTGTTTATTTGACGGCTATTTTATCGCCGCGCGCGCGCGCCGCTTGCTATCAAGAGCGTGAGCTTGGATCAAGATCGAGCAAAGCAAGTATCCACCTACCTACATCGTAAAATATGAGAGCGAAAAATGTCGTGTGAATGTCATGAAATAATATAGGTTGGGTACCGTAATAATAAAGGTATAAGTACCGCTTTCAACATTAGCGGTACGTAGCAGTATAAAGCGGTACAGGAACAAACTATTTCAACCGATATAGTCTACCTTTATATCATTACGGTACCGATATTCTATAGCGGTACCGTACCGCTTATAACGTAACGAAAACAGTCCCTGGCTCAAAGGCAGTTTTATGATAAGAAATGACAACCTAAACAGTACTTACCTATACACTTGTTACTAATGCTATTTATGTACCTACTATTAAGATAGCATAAATAATCAGTAATAAAATATATATATACATATATACTAAAACTAGAGTAAATAATTCAATATGAGGTTGTTCAGTTTCAGTTACGATAAATGATAATAGGGAATCATTTATTATACGCTAGGTGACCTTGAACCAAAGTTAGTTCAATAAGTGGTCTAAGGTCTCAGACACTTTTAATATCAGAAAACCATGAAAATGTTTTGTTTCATGAAATCTCAGGAAATAAACATATTATTAATGAGTAAACGATATACAAAAAGAGTGTTTTCTGAACGATATGTAAAATGGTTGGGATGGAGACCGCTGGGCGAGTAAAGTAAAAGCAAACTTGACAATATACTAATTTTAATGAAGGAGCTTACAATTATTATTGATGACCGTACGTGCTAACAGATTTATAGTAGAAGAGGCTGGTCATATACCAGCTTAGGTTTATATAGACCCTGTGTGAGCGACATCTATTAAGATCTACCATAACAATCTTCAGACTTAACCAGTAAAGCTAATGAACCAGGTAGATAGTTTGGAAAAGCTCCGATAGGGGTCGCTACTGTTCCCATACAAACAGTCTACACCTACCAGGACATAGAGGAAATCAGCTTAAATTGGTAATATAGAAAGCGGCCCAAATGGCGCCACATAGCTTGGAACTATCTATCTAGTTATATTATCCTAGATATTTATGTTACTCGTTAACAATAATTGCACCTTGCGATATTTTGTTACTTCTATTCAATAACAAAATAAGAATAAATAACAATAAAGCTAAGAATACATTAAGCTATATTACTTATTAGTGATTAATTATTTTGAACAAGCGGTAAATTTAAATGTCGCACCTACAATATCTCTGTTTATCCCAAGGGTAGATTAGGGGAGAATGCGTACTTCCTTGTATTCGGAAATTAAGTTTAAAGAATAATGATAATAAATTATATCTATGTAATAAGGGCCCTAGTGGCATGGTGCCATAGATGCTGGCAGCATTTTCTTGTTTTAACGCGATGCTGACACTGTCTGATACCTTGTGAGATAGTCTAATGATATCGTTATAGCACTATAATGTTTTGAGTCAAAAGATTTTCAATAGTTTTGTTGTTATTGTGATTAATTTATCAGGAAACTTTTCCAAAGTGTTAATTGACGGTTCAAAATGGATTGTCCCACCGGGGAAAATTACATGCAAGTAAAATCACCTAAATTAGTGAATATGGACTACATGTCCCAGATAAAGACACACAAATTGGAGAAGTAAAATTGAGGAAAAAGAAGGAAGGAAAGCACGGGAATCGTATTGAGAGTAATCAGGAAGAATATTAACATTTAAGAAAAACAAATTAATTTCAATAAATACTTTATTCTGTCTGAAATGGTGTACCCTTGTTTTGCCGACAAACTTTTCATCGAATATTATTTCATCGACAACGATTCATCGAAACTTTAGTACTAGTAATATTGTTTGGCGTTTTTTTGTTTCATTTACTATTCATTTCAATTTTTCTTACTGCGTAGAAATACTATTCAACGAATATTACTTGATCGCTGATTTGTTTCAAATTGTTTTAATTGGCACAATTACTAAACATTGCAATTCATTTATTCGACCTATTACTTTAATACATTTTTATATGTATACATTGTCACATTTTTCTGTTGTAAGAATTGTCAATAGTACATTACATAACTAGGGTGGTAATACAAAGAAAGGCCGAGATCACAGAAGTTTGCGGCCCGAGCTGAAAGCTTCGCTCGCTCGCTTTCAGCTCGGGCCGCAAATATGCGATCGAGGGCTTTCTTATTACCTTCCGTGTTGTATACATCATTTTATGTGCTTTCTGGCCAAGTGTGGCATAAATCCGGTCTATAATGATTTATGTATACAATATTAGCCTGCGAAAGTCCGAATCTAGGGCTCTCGCTGGTTAGGACGCGTGCCGACACTGCGCGCCCTAGAGTGTTTTTATAGAGCCGGAGGCGCGGAGGGAGGGCAGCCCTCGCCCGCCATGACGAAGCGCGGGAACGAGTGAGGCGAGCGGCTGAGGCTGGTCGCCGAAGGCGACCAACAAGCCGAAGCTGCGGAGCCGAGCGAAGTGACCGTGCGTCGTCATGCAAGGGCGGAAGGGCTGCTGTTCCCGCAGCGCCGGAGATACGGAAAGTCACTATTATTTTTTTTAGCGAATTCTATACGATAAAACAATAAGAAATAGGTGTTATAATGACACCAGCATCCATCGAAATTTTTACAAGTCTTAAAAAATTGTCAACTTTGAAGTCGAATATCTCGGACATTTTTTATTTCAGAAAAAAGTTTTTCTAATAAAATATGCTTATTTTATTGTTAGGCCAGACTTACACCTGTAAGTTTTACTTACGTAAGTAAGGACGCAGCTATAGGTTAGACTGGGATAGTGAGTCTGCTATCTCAGTCTAACCTATCTGCGTCCTTACTTACGTAAGTAAAACTTACAGGTGTAAGTCTGGCCTAAACTCGAAAATATAAAACTACCCACTACCCACACACTATAACCGTGCAGAGTGAACCGATTGACGTGACTGCGTTTAGTTTCGATAACGAAACATTGGTGTCCCCTTGTTTCGCCGACAAACGTTTCATCGAATTTTCATTTTGTCGACAACTTTGTTCTCCGAAACCGTTAACTTTTCAGGATTTTTTAAAGAGTCATCATGTAGATTAGGTTAGGTTTGTTTTATATTAATTTATAGAAAAATATGGTTTCAGAGAAAATTAACTTTCGATGAAATGATATGTCGATGAAATGTTTGTCGACAATTCAAGGGTAAACCCGAAATGATTACAAATTTAAATAATTTCATGCGGAATAAATTTTATTACATTCAAAGCAACATGAAATAAAAATACCCGTAAAGAAAAAACATGATATAAAATGTATACGAAATAACACAAGTACCAATTAAAAAACACTGTTTTAAATGAACTAGTAATGATTCATCGACGCAATGACTTGTCGATGAAATGAAAATCCTTGGAACGTTGCCTTTGAAATAATATTCGATTAAATGTCTGTCGGCAATTCAAGGGTAAACCGTCTGAAATACATGGATATAACTTGGAAAATACATAGCATCAGATGGAATTAAAAGATTAATAAGTGAACATTCACCACATATAAAACTTACAATACGCATGGATCAGAGTCAGATTACAAGTGACGTAACAACATGCAAGTCTACAGTATACAAGACCCCGCCGACGAGGGCGACCTCCTCGCGACACCATAACATAAGGGCCCGCGACCCGATTGCCCAAGATCCGAATATCCTGGATTAAATTCACTCCGACCATGGTCGGGCTCAGCTAAGTTTCTTGTCGGAGTCTTCTTAGCTGGGCTAGGGGTAGCGAACCGACAACTAAAACCCCCATTAGCTCGACATAAATTATCTTAGTAAGAATCGGTATCGTATTCATCAATATGTACAGTAAATAACAAAATAAAACAAAATCTATTAATGTGATAATAAACCTAATTATAAATACCTGCCTGTAAAATAAACACTTGAAAAAAAGGGAGAGATGTGGTGTCTACGTAATGTGTATTGACAGATTGGTAATATATATATTATATATAAATAAATGTATACGGACGGTTGGTTGGTTCCTAGTGTCAGTGTCAGACTAGACGCGGAGCAAGATGGTCGCTGTCAATCAACCGGCCCGGGTACCTACTGTACAAACTGTGTTTCATTCCTTTATTCCTGATATCCTTAGTACTGAACGCTACAGTAAGCGCCAGCCCTGGGGTCTCCTGAGGCGTCGATCAGTCGTTTCGACAGGGCTCTCATAAAGGTGTCTCATTGTAGTAGATATTATACATAAGTATCACACTTTGATTTTTTCCCCCAATTACGAATACCTCGGGTTTTTTCGCCGCAAAAACATCATTTATGGCAAGATTAAAATGAGTCTTACGAATTGACTTGTAATTATTATTACCAATAAAGATTATGATTATGAAATTTCTTTACAATTATGTCGGATGACGGGGAAATACCACTGAATAATTATATGAATAATTTCATAATCCATTAGAAGCGACTGAATATAAAATTAGAAAGGCCGTGAGTAGGCAGTGCTGTTATTATTCAATATTGGTTAGCGTAAATTGTGCCTAACTAATGTGCCGGCCTGGGACACACTGCATTGCCGCTCATTAAACTCGATTATGATATGTTATAGAAACACTTCTCAATAATAAAAATATTAGTGAAAAAACCACTTCAATATCATAAAAACTCACCGAGTACAATGTTAAAATCACATTTTTAGACTTTCCCAAATACGTGCCGAAACGCTCCCTACTGAAGCCCGTTATACAGTGACGTCATTACTCATACGTTGCTTGGGGAAATCAAGAACTTTGTTCTGCAACTATGTTAAAATTTGCGTTTATCGTAACCGTTTCAAAAGAAAAGTTACTATAAATTTTATGGGTTATTTAATGGTATTCAAATAGTTTTTAATAATTAGATACTTTTAAAATGTACTTTCCCATCCATTTTTGGAGGCTCATAAAAAAAGTACACGTTCAAACTTAAAACTTTAACATATATTATTCCCATATTTTGCTTATTTTATCAGAATCTGGTGTTGCAAGCGTCCATAGGCTAAAAAAAAAAAAAATCTTATATAATTTTTACAAATTTCAGTTTCAGTCAAGTACCCAATTACTACATAATTATATGAAAGAAACATGATTTTCCTTTATTAGTTATTAATACGAGTAAATTACAAGACATTTTTCTTATTTTTATTTTAGGTTAAAAACTTATTAAACCGGAATGATACAGAAGTCAAAGTAGATGGAAAGGTTGAAGTCACTTGCTGGGTGCTCCGGTGGTCGAGTGGTTTGAGACGCTGGGCCGGAAATCCAGAGGTACCGGGTTCGATTCCCGGTCTGGACCATAGGTCTGCCTTTTAATTTTTCTATGTACTTTGATTACTTTTCTTATAATTATTATTGATACCTATCAGTAGCGTGGCGTCCAAAGAACTCGATTCCTACCGGCTTGCCTAATGTCAGGCATTTCAGTAAGTACCTTATTCTACAGCTCTTAAAGAAAATGTACGCCAAATCTGCACCGGCTTGCCCAAGGATATCTTTTACGCCACGCCATTGATACCTATATAGACTAAATACTATACTGTAGCCAAGGCCAGATTCGAAGCAGCATCTCTGGCTTACCAGGACAACGTGCAAACCACTACACCACTTGATCACTACCTAAACAGCGAGTAAAATTGGGCGAGTGACTGTTCATTGTGAGCTGACGAGGTACAGGGTGATCGATTGACCTTCCCAGCCCCACTTTAGGCACTGGTACCGCCGGCGAGAAAGCGAGTAAAGTTGGGCGAGTAGCATTACATTGCGGATCTGGAAAGGTCGGTTGATAGCACTGTCATCGTCGGCTGCCAAGACATTTCAGATCGGCTCGACTCCTTAGCACTGCGTAGAGATGTAGCCTCGCTCTGCATCTTCTATCGTCTATATAACGGGGAATGCTCCGAGGAATTGTTCGGATTAATCCCTGCCGCATCTTTCCGCCATCGTCCTACGCGACAATATTTCCATCCTCACCACTTAAATGGTTGGCAGTCCACAACTGTGCGTTTTGCTAGAAACTTCCTGCCTCGCACGACTGAACTGTGGAATAAATTGTCGCCTGCAGTGTTTCCGGATCAATTCGACCTTCAAGAAAAGAGCGTACTCCCGCCTGAAAGGCCGGCAACGCACTTGTGACTCTTTTGGTGTTGCAGGTGTCTATGGACGATGGTGATTGCTTACCATCAGGCGACCCGTCTGCTCGTTTGCCCCCTATTTCATAAAAAAAACTGTGCTTAGTTAGCCCATAATGTCCTGTTATTCGCCCAACTGTACTCGGTTACTCGCCGGCAGTGGGACCAAAGCCTTACTTGCCCAATTTTACTCGCTTACGTGGGACGAATGCCTATTGGCCATCCGCGTTGACCGTGTGTGGCGGTGACGCAACAGTAATTTGTCTCCGTCAGAAGCTCCTTAAGTAAGGGTGTATTTGCACTGAAAAGAGGTAATGACGCGTTCCGCCAAAATTGATGTGGACGCGTCTTAAACTCTAATGGGTAAGACAATGCCGCGTGTGAGGACGCAGCTTTATTTTAAAAGGGTGCTCTTTTAATGACTAACAAAAATGAGGTCTGTTGATCTTCCTAGAAAGTAATTAAACAGAAAAAAACTATCATAATGTGGTTGTTAAGGCGGTTGATTTTTTAAAGTTTGTTACGCCTTAAACTCTCTCTAAGAACCGGTTAGACTTTTTTTTATTTAAGTTCTGACGAAGGCATCCATGAGGATAGGAGAGAACTTGTTAAAATCGATATTTTTTTAGGAAAGTTATTCGTAGTTTAATACTTATCAGTAGTTCAGTACTTCAGTAGCCATCATTTCTATTTTATTGCTGGCTTTGCTGTAAATATATGTCTCGTGTTTATGTATGTATGTTTTTTTATATATTGTATATGTAGGTCTATGTTTTTATTTATATATGTACTTGTATCACTTCCCTTATATTTAGTTATTTGTATGCATTGTTTGTCTTTTGCATTGCATCGTTTCTTCCTCACCAACAACTAATTTATTTTTGTTAATTTTACATCAACTCCGCTATCCTAAGGTTAACGCTCTTAAGCGATAAGACTGCCCTATTGTTTACCACTGTTTTTGTATAAGTTTGCATTGCAATTTGTCTTTTCATGACAATGACAATGAATAAAGTATTATTGTATTGTTTGTACTTCAAGTTCAACTCCCAGCTAGCTAAAAACGGGGGATAAAAAGTTTTTATTAAAAAGCCTGTAGCGTAGGGGCTAGAGCACAAATTAGGGAATATAAACAGATATTTCAGTGTCGCGCGTTTCCATACAAAAAACAAGAACGCTCGTGTCGAAGCCTATTGTTTTGACGCGAGCGTGGGAATTCCCACAGCCATAGCACGGAAACTTCTCGCATAGTTTTCGCTAGCGGTGTTCGGCCGGCATCAACGGCGTTTGCGTAGGTACTGTCACGATAATTATATTATGAAACTGTAACGTTTTGGTTGCCGGCGACCGGATCGGCTACGCACACTGCGCGGGAGGCCAAAATCGAGTAAAGTGTACCTGACTAGAGGCCATTCACTCGCATCTATAAGGGTAGGCCTGTGCCCAGCAGTAGGGACGTATAGATTAGATTAGATTAGATTATTTATTTCTCATTTAAAAATTACATTATAAGTTGCATTGCATGTCAATTTACAATACAAACAATTACAATAGTAAGCACTTTTCAGCACTCCACACCACAGTAGACCTTTTCAGGCGATTAAACAACCTTCTCAGGCTTCATCTGATTGTAACTAGGCTGAATATGATGATGATTAAGAACTCGGAAATTTTCAGCAGTTTCCTACTTTTCTATCTTTCATTTATGGCACGATATTTGAGATTATCATAACTCATAAGTATATTTTCGAATTACAATTAATGCGATAGTTATAAACCAAATCGTTAAGTCGTTGAAAAACAACTTGAACATTACCTACATTGCTCTTAAAAATGATCAAGGATTCTTATCATATCGCGTTGAACAATATTACGAATATATTGTATAAGTATAACATAAAATCGTTACTAGTTGTATCATTTTTTTTCCCTCAAGTGATTAATCATGGCTGCTTCCTTGGCAGATAAATTACGGATAAGTCGGGCTCCATAAATAATAGGCTAGAGGCAATAACTTACGGGATATCTTTGTTGAACTGTTTGTTTTTTCCCTCGGGGATTAATTAATTGTATTTTACTAAATATTAACATTTTGAGTAATGTTCTGCCCATTGCCTGTTCGCTGTTACAAATGGATCGTAAATTTCGATGGGTCTGCTAGTACCTAGGTGGTGTAGCGGTTAGCACGTTATCCCGGCAAGACAGAGATGCGGGTTCGAATCCCGCCTTGGCTACAAGTGGGTTACGTTTGATTTTTTCTATGTAAGTGTTTAATCTTTATATCTATAATCGTAATAAAACGATTTATTTCAGTTTCAACATAGTTTTAGTTTATAGAGTATATTTATTTTTGTCTATCTTATTCATCATCATCATCAGCCTGCGGCAGTCCACTGCTGGAGAAGGCCTCTCCCAAGACGCGCCACTTCGCGCGATCATCAGCTATACTCATCCAGTTGCTGCTAGCCACCCTGCGCAGATCGTCGCTTTATCTAGCCTATTTTACTACCAATAAATTATCTCTATTAAATAAAAAAAAAAATTTGAAGAAGTTTTTTTAGAAACGTTTAATTCAATATAATTGAGCCCCACGGTAGTTTCATAAATATTTTTTAGCTAAGCACGTTAAATCGGGATATAAAGTATCCTATGTTTTAATCCAGGGCTTGGTCTACTTGCATGCCAAATTTCAGCTCAATCCATCCTGTTGTTACCCTGTTATTTAGTAACAAACATCCAAACATCTTCACAAACTTTCGCATTTATAATATTAGTGGGACTAGCATATACCCGCGGCTTCGCCCGCGTTGTTCCCGTTATTGTCCCAAAGGAACTCTTTACCGGGATATAAAGTATCCTATGTTTCAATCCAGGACTTGGTCTACTTGCATGCCAAAGTTCAGCTTGATCCATCCAGTTGCTATCCCGTTATTAGGTAACAAACATCCAAACATCCAAACATCCAAACATCCAAACATCTTCACAAACTTTCGCATTTATAATATTAGTGGGATAGTGTGATTCATATTCATTGCATTTACATGTTACATAATTATCCTTACGAACTAATTTACATTAGAAAAAAATAGTTACATCTAAAACACCCTGGATGGAATCTTTGCAATGGCCATTGCAAAGATTCGGATAGATGCAGTCCGAGTTCTTTTTTATTAGGTATTTGATCAGCCGGCATTCCGGCAACAGTTGCCAATATTTTTTTATACATTTTGATCATAGCTCGGAACCGGTATTTTGCAAAAACCCCGAAATAGTCCAATATTTTGAATTATTTTATGCTTTTTATGCAGGGCTCAATCACATATTTAAGTAATGATTTCGTATTATTAGATTGACCGATTAAATAATGAAATAATTAGCCAATGAACGGGAAAATACCGGTATTTTTGTATGGGTTAAAAATACGTAATTCATACAAAAATATCGCTAGTGATAATAGGTGCGTGTGTAAATCTCTAAAACAGAAATAGCAGACTTCAAAAATTAAATCTACACAAGCAAATTCATGGTATAGTTGGTTCCAAAAGCTGTATGTCCAACATTGTCGGCTCCCTATTTTCATCTGCCTTTGACTGACCTGCGTCGGGGAAGGTAAACAGCAATTAGTTTGGACCTGCCTGTGACGGCCGGAATCAGGCGCCGAGACGACCTGACAGGGCCCGGCCGTTTCATAACGTTACCTACGTTTCAGAAATGAAATAGATTCCGGGACAGAATTTAAGTAATAGTTTAGTTTAGTTTAGTTTTTTCTTACTATATGAAAGAAACATGATGTTTCTTTATTAATAGTAGGTACATTACTGCAGAGGCCGGGAAGTGAGGGGTTGCCGGCCGAGTACATATAGCTGGCCGAGCGAAGCGAGGCCAGATAGTTACGAGGCTTGCAACCCCATTTCCCGCCGAGGTATGTATAGTGCTTTTCTCAAATATGCAATGAAATAAATAAACTTACTAATATCCTTACTTACCCTAAATATTATTTTATCAGAAACTTTCTATCAGAAAGTGACGTTAGTGACATATTATATGTATCCATAGACAATGCAAATGTCAGGTCACGTTTGGAAACCATAATACAACCAAAAGCTGTTTCAGTTTACATTTTTACCGCGAATAGTTAGATGAAATATTTTAAATGTGTATTCTTGTGGTTTTTGTTTTTTTAATGGCTGAATGCCGTGATGCTGTGGCCCAAATAAATGTGGAATGGAAACTAAAGAAAAAATACATTGCCGGCCTAGGCCGGCAATGTAAGTATGAAATTCCATTACGTGCCAAGTCTCAAGCCGCACCGGAAACGAGGTACTTTGCGGCCTATTTTTAGGCACGTAATGTCAACGTTTCATGCCATGTTTGAGAAAATAGTTTTTAATGCGGGTAAATTACACCACATTTTTATGTTACATATGTACCTACATAGATACAAGAAATCAAAGTACAAAAAACTAAATGACACTCACCTGTGTCTAGATCAATTCTAGGGTGTCTTTTCAAGGGTTGATAGAAAAATACGTACAGTGGAACATATAACCTCCTCCTTTTTTTAATACGGTTAAAAAAAGGATTGCCTCTTATCAAATAGTTATCCTACAAAGAATCTATTTATACAATAGAAGCTCCGTTCTTCACACGACCATAAAAAGTAAAGGATAAAGCTATGGCTAGGGGAGTAAGATACGGGAAAATCCCTGTCATCATAAAGTCACATTTCTGGGCCCGGAACAAATAAATATGGAATTTTATCCCTTCTTTAGGGGGATGAAACGGAGTGCGTTCTTATTTATTTCAATTTGAGCAGCTTTGAAGTTTTTATTTAGCTTGTGAATCGTTGATATTTTGTCGAAGGCCTCAGCCCACAGATATCTCGAGATAGATAGAAGGAAATGGTTGGTTGATTTGTATGGGAAGTTGGGAACCAAGCGTGAAACGTTTTTCACTTGGCGTCTAAACGCCAAAGTATCATTTAGTGATGGAAAACATAAATGTTCCATTCGATTTGGTGGAATTTGAATTAATTATACCATTATTATCAGATTTTTAAATCTGATAAGAGTAATAATATTGATGTTCTAGACGGGACCCGGGTGTCTCCGACTAGAATTAACCCCGTTTCAGGGTGCAAAAAAACTTATACTAATTTCGGTTCTCTGACTGTACGTACCTCTGCGACCGTTGCTGTGGGCGAATTCCGTCAAGTCAAAGTCGGGCAGTCAAGTCTATATCAGTCAGGAGTCAAGTCAAGGTTCTTCAATGGGTTTTCAGCAGGCCAGGTCGCCGCCCAGGCGAATCCAATCTCCGGTCCAGACTCCAAAATATGTGCCGTTCGCGTCGCGAAAACAAGGCTAGCACTTAATTGTTCACACAAATCGTTCGTGCACACAAAACAATCACGAAATCCACTAATTCGACATACAATAGGGAAACCGATCGCAAGCAACGCGTTCCCTTGTCGCCAACCGTAAGAGTAATGCAATGACAGACGTCATGAATACCGCGTTTTTCGAGCTGTCAAAGTATAGTGGAGGTTAAACGGTGTGACATTTACAAAGGCCGCGTTCCGATTCGTGTCGGGACGTAACAATTGACGGCAACTGAAGTTAACGGTGTGCAAAGTAGGCCGCCGCTTCTTTTTGGTACGCGAGGTACATAGACTTTTTCCTTCTACCTCCATTATTTCTATGCCTGAGCCACAGTAAAAATGTACATCAGTAATTTTTCTTCTTACAAAAAGTGCGTCGTATACTTGTATGTGTACTGTACGCGCCATGCACTTCATGGGGAAATAATGGTATCCCCTTATTTGGTATAAAATCAATGCGTATAAAATCACTTCGTCGAAATTCTTTTAGCATAATGATTCATTTCGTATAAATTCAGATGGCATAAAAATTAAAGTGTATAATTACATTTCGTATAAAATTCAAAAAGTCATTTTGTATAATTTCGTATGATATAACATTCATTTGCTCGAAACGTTATTTGTTATAAGTATTATAAGGTATAACATTCACGGGGTATAACTGTTAAAAGCTCTATTTTTTTGTAAACCCTTAATATTATTGAAATATGAGGCCCGGGTTTTAAAGTTTGAAGGAAGTCAGGACTTTTTTGATAAAATTCGATAATTCTTTGTATAGTAAAAATTACGCTAAAATACGTTCAAATAATAATAATGGCTGAGATAGTATTGTATATGCATTTGAGAATACATAGGTAACAAAACCCGAATCGGAGCACCCCACTACCCACGTGGTCTTATCTGCCCTACCCCTAGAGTGTATATAGAAAACAGGAGGCGCGGAGGGGGAGCAGGCCTCGCTCGCTGTAGCAAAGCACAGGCACAATGTGAGTCGTAGCGGCTGAGGGTGGTCGCCGAAGGCGACCAACAAGCCGAAGCTGCGAAGGCGAGCATTAGTGCCTGTGCTTTGATACGCAAGGGCGAAGGGGCTGCTCTTCCCGCAGCGGCGGAGCAGTTGCGGAGTCCGACCGACTGTTTTGTATACATTGTGATGATTAGACATTTTAAATGTTCTACGTTTTAAATATGCGATCAAGTAATTGTTATACAAAATGAATATTATGCGTAAAAAATTTATACATCTTAAATGTTATGCATAATGATTTTATACATTTTGAACGTTAGACATATTGAAGAATAGAGATTTCGTATTTAGAGCTTTTAAATATTATACAAAATGAATTTTAACTGAAATGAATGATTATACCAATTGATTTTATTATGTTTTGAATTTATACATTTTGAGTTTATACCATTTAATTTTATACGAAATGGTAGACCCGAAAATAATATTTATAAACACGATATTGAGTGGGGAGATAGGTAGCATTTGTCGCGCGACAAAGCGTCGCGGGTTACAGTTGTGCTAGAGGTACTGATCGCATAGTAATGGCCCTCGCCTAGATGCGACCATCAAAACGTGTCTCTCTCCCTTTCTCTCTCTCTCTCTGTCTGTCTGTCTGTCTCTCTCTCTCTCTCTCTCTCTCTGTGTGTGTGTGTGTGTGTGTGTGTGTGTGTGTGTGTGTGTGTGTGTGTGTGTGTGTGTGTGTGTATGTGTGTGTGTGTAAGTGTGTGTGCGTGTGTGTGTGTGAGTTTGTGTGCGCGTGCTTGTGCCGTGTGTGTGTGTGTGTGCGTGCGTGCTTGTGCCGTGTGCGTGTGAGTGCGCGTGCGTGCGTGCGTGAGTGCGTGTGTGTTTATGTGTTCTTACAGTTGAGTAGCGTTACACAAATCAAGCTGTTATGTTACGTCATCCCTCGAATAATGGCAGCGTCAAATTTGAGCTGCGTCAGCGGAGTCACCGCGGAGTAATCCGGTTGCGCTACAAAGCGCCAGCCGGGATCCAATTATACGAGAATACGAGTGCATTGTGCATGCTGCTAATATTAATAGCGTCAGTTGAAACGTCAATCTATACTATCAAATTTACTCTAAACCAATGATTTCAAAAGTAACGATAGGGCGATCCGTACAGTTCGGGTGGGTCGATTTTCGGCCGCGACATTTGTATGCCAAACTAAATGTATCGCATACAAACGACGACGAAAATCCGCCCGGGTCTATAATCCCCGTAACAGTAAATGGAGCCTTTTACCACGCAATTAGGCATTTTTATAATATCCGGCTGCGCTGTGCGCTGCGCGTCCCACTGCCGCGTTGGTACTAAAACTGATTTTTAGGACCAACGCGTTGGAAGCGTCTTAGCCCTGTCCTTTATATACGTCAATGCTCTAAACTAGTTTAAACTAATATTATAAATGCAAAAGTAACGTCGTTTCAAATCAAATATGTTTTTTTTGCAAGTAGGCCTAAGGGCTCTTTTACTGATCGGATTCTATCGGAAAATGACCGTCTGGTGAGAAGAAGTGCCGGAAACTCACCAGTTTCTCTTTTCAAAAACATCAAGCATTACAACAATTGTGACATGATTACATGAAATTTCTAGAACAAAATGCAACGAGAAAATAACCAGTTTTTTTACCGAGAGACGTATACAGTCTCCGTGTTCATTACATTATATTATATCCTCAGTCTGCCACCCTTGCATGCTGAAACAGTTGAGTTAATTTAGGCGCACAGTTTTACCCGTAAATAAAATCTACAGTTGGTATATTGACTACCATATTGATATCTGAAAGAGCGCCCTGCAAACCTTATATTTTTGGCATCGAAATATAATGTGTGGAACGATAACAAAAATGACGATGAAATTTTACCTGATAACTATTTAAAATGAATACTTACGTCTAAGTATCAGAGGGGCTGATAACTAACTTAATGTTTACTATGTTTGAGTCTAAAGTCATTTATATCTGATATTAAATATGTATTAAGTTTGAGACGCAATTTCAAAAGGGCTGCACATTGTTTAAAAAACAAAAAATCGTGATTAGTTATAGGTAATTTCACGAGAGTTGAGGTGAATGATTACACACACAGCTACATGAAGTACTCATTGCAAAAAAAGTGAATGAATGAAATGAATGAGTGAGTAAATAAACACGAGGCTACAGTTTAAACAAACTTTTTGGTCTATCTTGCAATTCACTGTTGAACTTGCTATCGGTGCGAAAAAAGAACAGTAATTTCAAAATCCCGCTGTCATTACATGACAGTGTTGTTGTGTGCGTGGCCTCAACTCTCGTGAAACTACCTATACAAACCTACTGACGCGTCAATGGTTTTGTAACGTCATGACGATGATATAATTTTTTGATCAGTACTAAGTACTAGCTCCGCCCCATTAGTATGTATTTCGTGGGGCATACTTACTATATTTCGATGATTTTTAGTCAGTATTTACTTGTCATATATCAAATCGGTGATTGGCTGTCATCTCACGCTCAATATTTATGCACTTCACGTCTATTATGTTTCTAATCAATTATTCAGCCGACTAGGTCAACGTCGGCGAGTATCGTTTATTGTAGATATCGTGATTCGTGAATAATAAACTAGAACATTCGTTTCTGAACGGGGCTATTGTGTCTGAATTATCGTAATAAAATATATGGGTTTATGTCAATTTAACACGAAACTCAAATACCGTCAAAATAAAATATGATGTTTCTTTATTAGTTTTTAATATAGATATACAAGAAATCAAAGTAGTTACATAGAAAAATTGAATGGCATTCGCCTACGGTCCAGACCGGGAATCGAACCCGGTACCTCTGGATTTCCGGCCCAGCGTCTCAACCACTCGACCACTCAACTCGGGTGCTCCGGTGGTAATTTTTCTATGTACTTTGATTTCTTGAATCTATATATGTAATGCAGTTATTATTCTGTGCTATGCTATAATACAAAATTGTTATAAAACAAAACCTAACCTAACCTATTGCTTTCCATACGATAGCGTTTTAAAATATCCTGAAAATATTACCGTTTTACAAAAACAAATATGTACTACTGTATGACTTTCGATAATTATGACTAACAATATATTATGACTTATAACTTTTTGGAAAACAAGAGGATCCCAATTTAATTTTAATGTTATCGATTACCTAAACAATTCATCAATCGGATTACCAATCGGTTTCAACTGCAGTGTTCTATTAGCTAGGATAAAAAACTAAAACTAACACTCACCTAAAAACAACACTAGCATCTTCCTCTAAATGCGCCGCCTCGCTCACGCTCCAGAGCAGCAGCACCGACCCCCGCTCCCCCAGCGGACCCCCCACGATCCGCGCCGGCACGAACCTCCTCCTATACCGCACACTCTTCGCGACCCTTGCTCTAGTCGCCCTCCCGAACCGCGGCCTAAAGTAATACTGCGCTGTCCTGAACTCACTGTCTTCGAAATTCGAATTGAAATCACTTCTCAAACTGTCACTTTTGAACGGTTCACTTTGGAACGAACTGTCACTTTTGAATATGGCACTTCTCGTGTCGCTTGGAACGCGTCCGAATTTTGAATTGAACCGCCGTTTGTGCTTGTGTTCGGGGCGTTTGGGGACGAAGTAGGGGGGCGGGTCGTCGTGGCAGGCGCGGTCTTCGGCTGCAGTCGGCGTGAAGTTGCCGCGGATGAAGCTACCCACGATGGAGTAGAGCGCGTAGTCGCGGAGGGTATCGTCGAATTGGAGGTGAACTGGAAAGAAAATAGACAATTTAGAATTGAAGAGACAGAGCGTTGGTCATGGTCTATATAACGGATAGACAATCATCATTAAATGAGAAAGTTAATTTACGCACGCATAGCGGGCGGAAAATCCCTTTCAAGTTGAACACCCATCAAATCTAGTCTTGACTTCTCGATCTCTGACGTAATCAACAAGTAATTTGATCGCTCCATCATAATAGATTGTTATGACCAAAACGTTTCTGCTCAGTTCCTTTGATCCAATCAACCCAGGAAGTCATCTGTCATCGACACAGCCCCAGGAAGCCCTCGTGCCCCGGAAACGAAGGCGTGCCCCAAAAATGTCCACCAGGGGCCAATTTCCGGCGCCAACTGTTCGATCTAGGGAGGCTAGTTGATATACTCGGTATCCGAGTAAATACGTATCGGAAATCTGATACTAAATAGGATAGGCTACTAGACTCATATCAAATTTGGTGCAATAAATGATTATTTTCTGTAGTATTTATTTAAGAAATCAATATTTCTCGATTACGGTTTATTAAAAGTGTTTGATGGCTACATATTTTCAATTGAAAATTTGTCTTATTTTTTTTTATTTTCAACCATGAAAACGGTGTCGGCCATTATGTGACGTAATAGGACCGTAATCTAACTTCATGTCGAACCTTATACGAGTGAAACTCGCCATGTAGCTTTGCTTTGTTGGGACATTGACATAAGTGACTTGGTGGTTTTTGGAGGTTGTGCTCGTAATTGTTTCGTTTTGATTGATTGATTACTATTAGCATTCCCCATAAACGCTGGATAAATATCAAATGCTGGTTTTCGGCTTGAATTACGTCACACCACAGATAATCTAAAGATTAACATAGCTAGCATCGTTTTCGCGCGATTACGAAAGTTTAAATTTTTAATTATAATTTTGCGGTTTTCTAGTTCGTAAAAAAATAGGGCAATATTTTTTTTTCGTTAATCAGATAATAATTAATAATATAAGACAAACTTTTAAAAAGGGGTCAAGTAGCCTATTACGTGTTAATTGTGTATATCAACATTGATAGGGTGGAACTGAACGAACTACTTTCCTGCAAATGTGGCATTGTTTAGCCTTAGTACCAGTGGCGTGGCGGTGAACTAATCTTTGGGCAAGCCGGAGCAGCTTTGGCTTAAAATTTCTTTAAGAGCACTAGAATTAAGTGCTGAACTGCCTAATATTAGGCAAGCCGATGGGAATCGAGTTCAATTATGATTTATTAAAATCGGATGTGTCGTAGACGTCGTAGTAGTTATAAGTAGACTAGGAATGGACTTACATACATACATACAGGTCAAACACATAACCCTTCTTTTGGGCTTCACTGCAGTCGGGTAACAAGATCCCAGTCTCACCGCGAGCGAAAATGGATTGAGTAAAAATTTTGTCAATCGCATGTCACGTTGTGGTTTTTTTAGTATTTAATTGTAGCTTTAAATATGACAAATTTAATGTTATGTTCAAGAGGAATGCTTTAAAATTACCTCGAACAGCCTTGTTAGGATTATTTTCATCTAGCAATATTGCTACAACTGTCTAATGTCATTTGAGAGATTCTTGACATATCGCAACATCAGTGGTGGGGGCTCGTCCGGGATCGTCGTTTGTCATATTTAAACCTAGAATTAAATACTAAAAAAAAACACAACGTGACACGCAAGTATTTTTACTCTTCTCTTAAGTATTTTACCGAGTATAATCGGTCCAGCGCCGCGAGCGACAACGGATTACTTGCCCCGGATTGGGTATCGGTGAGCGTTCCCGGCAGCTAACGCTGACTCGGTAACTGTCGGGCGCACCCTGCGCTTAATACTCAGTTTTCCGGTTATGATGATAGTAATCGACGTGTTTAGGAATGTAGTGATAAACAGTAAGCATCAAAAAACATTCAAACATACATCGTAACACATTTTCATTACAAACGAAGCTGTTAACTGACCACTATTAGTACCAAATTTTGCCCCTCCGCAGGAGTTTAGCAATAGTTATACTCCGTTTTTTTTTAGATGTGAAAATTTGGTAAACAAAGTTGACATCTGTCAACTTGAGGTTTTTTATCAGGTACATTGTGTGGCGACATTGTGCAATTAATTTCATTTGATAGTGAATACTTGATTTTTATGTACGTTTGCAATTTACATAATAAACAAATTAAGAAAAAAACTCATTTCTTTTATTTTACTTACATTATTCTAAAAGCAAAAATCAGATTCATTTTTTGCCTATTATTTTAATCATTTGTAGAAATGTTGCACGATAAAATACCCAAAGAGGCAGAGGTTTTGATGCTATGGTCAGGTTTTTAAACGTCGTTGACGTTATGATCAGTTTGTCAACACAGTTGCGAATAAAAAGTAATATATATCTTTAGAACTTCTGTTTTTGTATTTATTTTGTGATTTATCAAAGTAAAAAGTGTGTGCCTGTAATAAGCTGCGTTACGCAGATAAGAATAATGAAATTAGAGTCACTTCATGAGCACGTATGTCGAAAATCTTTTTTAAGTATACATTATATTACTATGCCTTGGCTTGGCCTACTAAGTGGGTACTTTAGGCTTATAAGTAATGAATTAATATCGGACAACGAAAACGACATAATAAATATCATGTACTTTTAAATTGTTCATAGATAATTACAAATGTTGACGACCACTGCTTCTTTTGTTTACCAAATTTTCACATCTAAAAAAAACGGAGTATAGTAGCAAAAAGTTTCGTGCAATTTAAAAAGTGGGCAATATGGGGCCAATTTCAACGTGATTTTTGTTCGGCGTCATCGTTCCATGCATTATATTTCGATGGTTAACCGACACGAAGATTATCAGATAACAAAGTAGAAGCTATAAAACGGATCCAAGGAACGCCCCTTAAGCATTTTTATGAACCATAAAAAGTTGCCAAACTTCGCATTGTTACAAAAACTTCGTTCGAACTTCGAATTTCTTTCCGAACTTTTCGAATCGAATACAAATATTTTTCACGAAGATTTTTTAACGGGCACATCTTTCACGATCCGCGATTATGCCTACGTGCCTAAAGTGGCACTCGGATAAAATACCCTCTGAAAAAGATTTCCAACATATTTCACTTATAAGCTGGAAAGTTATCCTTATTTCTATTGGAATAAGGTCGGGATTAAGTAATGATCCGTTGTACGGGTTTTGAATAATTGAACGTCGCCAGTCTTTTTCTAGTTAATCTCTATAAACGTAAAACTGATTGCTTTTTCAGAGACGGGAAGTATGAACGGTATTATGCATTTTTAAAAGCTGTGCGCAGTGAAATCCTTGACAGTTTTTGCAATACCCTCAAATTGAGCCATTCTTATTTTAACATCGCTTATCCGCCTTTAAAAAATGAGGAAGGTTTTCAGTTCGGGCCGCAAACTTCTGCGATCTCGGCCTTTCTTTGTATTACCACCCTAGTTGTGTAATGTATAATGTTTATACTATTAACTACTAAAATAAAAAAATAAAACTTCTGAGGCGGAACGAAGTTCGCCGGGAGAACTAGTTTTTAATATAGTAGGTAGTTGGGACTCTGTGACAATGGTACAGGTGTTACAAAATCTTTTTTTAAATAATCGAGTATGCCAACAAGAAATTCAATAGTTAAAAAAACATTCTGGTTTCCTGTCACATAATACCGTCCAATTATAAAAGAAATATAGGAGTTCCAGGATAAATTATCGGAGCAATTTGTAAAGAGCACCGAATTCATTACATATTTTATTTCACCGTGCTTTGTCATTTTCTCCAATTCCGACTACTTAGTGTTTACGCTTAAGGTGATTCATGTTGGTTTGTTTTCCATGGAGTTGATTTGGGGTTAACACACCGTTTGAAGATATTTTTGGTTGAAATCTGTTAAATTTTATAACTTGATAAACCAAAAACAACTGAAATTTATTGGTAAAGGTTTTTAGGTCCAATAGTTTCTGCTCTCAGGGACACAAGCTGACTAACAAACCAAACCTAAAATAAGGAGTGTGTTTAATGAAAAGGCTAGGCAAATGGCGGCGACATCTGAATAGTTTATTTTTTGCGCGCTTATTTATATGTATTAAGCGCTTTTATTTGTTTGTTTACTCGCATTCCACCTCGATCGTGCTCACTATCGCCTTGTATCTCAATCAAATTCATAAACGAGATTCAATGAAGGTAACAGAAATTAAAAAATATAACCTTCTGTTTAGTCGATTAAAAACAAACAGCATCGAAGTTTATAAAATTCAATAATTAAAGACCCTATAGGCGGTCGAATAAAACAAAATGGCTCAACTCTCAAGAACGAACTAAGAAAAGTTGAAGAAGCAATGATTTCTAGTCGCTCATAAACAAGCGGGTACAAGTAGGGTAAGCTCGAGTGTGGTAATGGGGATGTTGACTAATGTTGAATTTTACAACATAATATAGTCACATGGATTGGAAACTACTAAATTATCATAACACAAAAGAAATAAACAAAACATGTATAAAAACTATAAAGTTATGAGACCACAAAGTTTAAAAAAAAACGATATTTTTTTTATCGTCTTAAAGAAAAATTAAAGTCAATTTCGGAATGCTTAAATAACACTGAAAAAATAAATGTAAAACTACTATGTACTTAAATGCACTTTTTCGTGCTCTAAATAGCAAAAAATCTATTTTTTTTCATACAGACTTCGTACAGCGAGGACAAGAGATGACGTCACAGGGTGCGTCCGTTTTGTATGGGCCGTTTTCAACGCTCGGTGCGGTCGGCTACTTTTGATTGCAATTTGTGGCTGTTATAGTAATCCAAGTGTAGTGGTTATAGGTATATATTTGTTCCTCATAAATAGTAGAATCCATTTACATCAGAAACAAAATTTAGGACACAAGCCTATTACGCAACTTTCTGATAAGCGCGCGGACTTGGCCGCGTTGTTTACACCACAAGGTTGGTGGTGATGTGGTGACGTAACCGCGTATGACAACGATTCATATCCTACTTATACAGGGTGGGAGGGACTATACCGACACCGACATACTTTAGACATGAATTCCTGGTGGTGTGACGAGTAAATAATGTTATATCAACATGGGTCGAATATTGTCATTTTACATTAATAGTCTTATGGAACAAAATACATAAATAAATAAATAAATATTAGGAGACAATCTTACACAAATCGAACTAGCCCCATAGTAAGCTCAATAAGGCTTGTGTTATGGATACTAGACGACGATATATTTAATAGATACAAATACTTAAATACATAGAAAACATCCATGATTCAGGAACAAATATTCGTGCTCATCACACAAATAAATGCCCTAAATCAAAAATAAATCAAAATAATAATAATGCAAAATAAATCAGTAAATTCAGCCCGTCGTTATAAACATGTCCTTACTGGAGGAAAAGTTGTCAAAAAGAAAAAAAACTAACATGGAAACGAAAGGTCAATTTTTTGGCCTCGTAGTCGCTTACAAGCAAATACTGCGAAGGTTAATAGCTGTTTAGTTCAAGGATTTGAAAAAATTAGTAAAAATATCTTAGTCACATTTCACATTCTTATTAGGGCTTGTCACAGTCACATTTTTATTAGGGCTTGGGAGTTTTCATTTAAAAAATAATGAATATCTCATGAAAGTAAGCGTTTTTCGACTATACATCACATAACATTTTTTACTCCTAATAGTTGTTAGAATCTATAGTTAAAGTTTGTCGGGATAGTCCCTCCCACCCTGTATTATAAAGTAGCTATCTCAGCGAACTTCATTCCGCCTTAGAATTTTTAATATTTTAGTAGTATTTTAGTTCTCGTTAACTTAAAGTTTGATTTTTTCACTACTTCAAGGGACCACAGACCTGAGTAATACGACGGCACGGCTAACGCAGTATTTATTCGCGATTGCCTATAAGGGCCGATACAGACGGACTGCAACCCAACTGCAACTCCTTACGATTTGTATGGGAACTGCATCGCAACTGCACGCCGACTGCGCAGTTGTGATGCAGTTCCCATACAAATCGTAGGGAGTTGCAGTTGGGTTGCAGTCCGTCTGTATCGGACCTAAGTCAGTACGGTGCTTGTCGATCAAAACCCATACCATTATTACTGAGCAAATTTTTACTGTCATGTGGCACAACAACGATGACCCTGCCGTCGAAACAGAGTGTAACCTCAAACTTGACTTTGACTCACACAAGTGCAACGCATCTGTGTAAGTCAACACACACACGCAGAACGGCGCTTGCCGCTGTCGTTTTATAAGTTCTTAGGTATTTTATGGAGAAATTTTACTGTCATTATAGTACATTCTATCATTTGAGTACCACTAGTGAACATGTAAAGCATATCGAATAGAGACCCGAGCCCCGTGTTAATGGCCACACCGTCCCTAAGGACAAAGTCGGAGCAAGTTTGCTCAACAAAGCCCCGCGGGCCGTCACAGATCGAGCAAATTAGTTATTAAGGCCTTTATATTATTACAGCCCAGTTAGGCTATGTTTGCACCTGGTATCTATGGCTTCGAATACAAATAAGGTGCAAAGTTAGAGTGACCGCGCTAAAGGCGCTTAATTCCTTTTATAAGTAAGACTTGCTTACATACATGGCATATTGAAGGAAAATTACACATTGTACGTAGAGTACCTACGTTTAGGAATATACCCTCCTAAAGCCTTACATGGAATGGAATGGAATAGGGTACAT
This sequence comes from Eudemis profundana, assembly GCA_947034925.1. Taxonomy (NCBI): domain Eukaryota; kingdom Metazoa; phylum Arthropoda; class Insecta; order Lepidoptera; family Tortricidae; genus Eudemis; species Eudemis profundana. The sequence goes on from OX344803.1 coordinate 24,301,510, forward strand.
ACAGGGTGATTTTTTATTGACCGTTCAAATTTTGCCTAGGCATTAGGTATAAATAAAAGATGCCATTTTTGAAGAAAAAAATGTAGGTAAAATTTTCACCATAAAATGTGCTATCCGAAAAAATAATTAGTAAGGTGAGGATTACGCGTATCGACGCGTAGAATGGGAGAGAACCGTTGCCGTCTCCCACGCAGTGCGCTACCGCGCTATCCACAAACGTATGTTTTTTAGTATATCTTTCAGCTGGCTGTTTCTCAATATTTTAGTACTGAAAGATGCCGTCTGAAAAAACACGTATTTTCTATTTTTCGCTTAAGAATCCACTGTCGATATTTGAACGGCCAAAAAAATTCACCTTGTATATTCTAAACAGCGGGCAACGCTGCGAACACAAACACTATAAGGTTTCAAAGTAATGTTTTTGATTAAGTGAATATGAATATATTTGGAAATAATCGCTCCGTAAGTTGTGAAAATTGTGTCCCCCCCCCCTCTATCTTCTAAACCGTGTGTCCGAAAAATATGAAAAAAATCACGAAGGTAACGCTTAATTAAGACTTTCAACGGAAATTATTTTCAACAAGATCGAATTAACCGTTTTCGAGTTATTGCCGATAAACTGCGCTTCTCAACAAAAGGACGTAATTGCTATGAAAATACGCTCTTTTGTTGTACTTTTTTTACATCGTTTTTTTTTTACCTTATAGTTATGGCTATGGAACCCTACTACATGGTCCGACATGCTCTTGGCCAGTTTTTTAAAAGGTTTCGCTCCCTACATTATTCCACTCTATGCAAAGTATAAAGACGAACAAGTAGTCCAACTTCAGCCGTTTAGGAGCGCGCGACATGTATTCACACAGACGCACGCATTTGTGTGTGAGTGCCATCCATACTGGAGCATTCTTACGCATTCTTAAAACTTTGCTTGTAGTGCGGTCGTACACGGCGCGCACACATTCAAGTACAACTCATCTGCAACAAAAAAGTCATATAGTCCCTGTCCAAAAATTATTAGTTTCTGAGATATTCGCGAATTAAGATTTTCATCCAAAATAGCCGAAATTCGTTGAAAAGAATTGTATAAAAAAAAATATAATTATTTTGTTACTTTTTCGGTATTTTCCAAAATCTAAGAAGACAACAATTTTATTTCATAACAAATAGTAGAAATGATAATGCTAAATGTCATGTAAATTAATAAAACTAGCATAACGCAAAAACTCAACATAAAGTTATCACTCCATTGCAAGACGGTGGTTAAATAAAAGAAAATGTAGGACACCCACAAGTTACTGGAAAAACCTCCTTGATTAATTAACTTTCTAACGAGGCTACAAGATTCAGAAAAAAATTAAGGTCATTAAAATAATTACAATTTTATGCTGAGTTCTTTTATGCGAGTTTTGTTAATTGACATGAAATTTAGCAGTATTTTTTCGATTGTTTGTCATAAACTAAAATAGCTGATATCTTAGATGTTAGAAAATACCAAACAAGTCATAAAACAATTTAAATTAAGTTTTTTACACAATTCTTTTCAACGAAATTCGGCAATTTTGGATAAGACTTAATTCGCCAAAATCTCAAAAACTAATAATTTTAGGGCAGGGTACTATATGACTTTTTTTATTGCAAATGAGTTATACTATAACTCCTTAAAAGGAATGTAGTTAATATCCAAACAACCTGTATACAGGGCGTTACATAAGGCGTGAACGAAAATTATAGTTTTGAACACATCGCTTAAAAAAGCTTGCAAAAACTTGTGCATCGAATCGATCTTCAGAGTAAGAGCACGCGCGGCCCGTTAAAGTCGGGCTTATCGCTTAAAGTAATTGTCGACTGTCGATGAATGATTCAGCGCTGCAGGGCCAATGCACTCGTGTGAGCTGGGACTTAGCAAGTTTACTAAATCTTGCAATTTTCATACAGAATGCGAACGTTCAACTCTATCCTTGGCGAATTGGCAGTGATTGGTATTTGGTGAAAATCGTTTGTGTTATTCGGATTGTTTCCATAAGTAAATATCTGGCATACGTAAGTTAATTGCAAGTGACTGGAATATTAGGATTTTACAAAAGAGTAACACGACGCAACTAAACATTCTGCTGCTTTTAACACGTTCCCTGTGCCGGTGCCCCCAATGTGGGGTTATAGGTTTTTTTCTGGAGTCCGTGCTTCCACTACGGGGTCACTTCCCTATGCTGGTTGCACAGTAGGGACTTGGGACATTGTCCGATAGTTTTGTATGGACAGTGAACGTGATAAGCGGTATAAAAAAAATCTTACCAGTAATTTACTGACAAGAAACAGAATAATACTGTTCACACACACTGTACACGTCAGTTAGAGTCTGGCTAATGAAAGATGAGACTAAAAAATAGCGGCAAATTTAAAAAAACAACGGGTTGCAACACTGTTTATAGGGTGACAAAAACGGTAATGATACTTGAGCCGATTTTTGAGTTGTTGTCACCTTTTTAATTCTTCCGATTTTAGTGAAAATTGGTAAGTACATAGCTTTTATTAGAGTGTTAGTGTTTATTTATGATATATATTTACTCCCCACATTAGCCACGGAAAGAAAACAAAAACAATTCAGTAAGTATTTTCGGAAACTGTTACTTTCTTATGTTGCATATTGAGTATCAAAATCACCACGGCATACTATCCACAGAAATCTAATGACGTTTGACACATTTGACGTTTGTATAATGTCGCCATTTAAAAAGTTTGGAATAAATGTCAGTCTCATCTTTCATTAGCCAGACTCTAATATAAAAATTGACCGTCAATGCAGTAGCTCGGCAGGCCTAGCACGCTGTTGTATATCACTCGGAGACTAACGGCCTCGATTAGACCCATTAATGTACTCATTAGTGGTCTGGAATAGGTAATCCAGTGACATATTAATGGTAGCGATTTGGAGGCCATACAGGATGGAAAAAACAAACGCCACATGAACGGCAATTATCTTGAATATTCAAAACAAACTTTTCGGCGCCCGCTTTGTCTGCGTTGACTTAGAGTTTTTGTGTATAAACTCGCCTTGCCGTTTTCACCCCCTCAATGGCTGATTTTTGATATTAAAAACTATCCTATGTTCTTTCTAGGGTCTCAAAGTACCCCAGGTTCAGCGGTTTCGGAAAATCGCAAAGGAAACTTGCTTTTACTTTTTAAAAGAAAAATACTGCTACCATGAATTTACCGTTTAACGTTTAGTACTTGTATTAACTAGATGACAATGTATCAACCAATACAAACTTGTTCTTTTTACTAATTTATAAGATTAAACGGTAAATTTTAAGGAAATATTACCACTATCATTAACTGTTTCGGTTTGTACCATAAGACACGTTTTCCTCAATTTTATTACTTAAATTCCCGACCGAATAATTTTCTTTTTTCAAAAATAAGATCAAGTTTCTATTACGTATAGTCAGCGTCAAATAGTCTGTAGAAACCAAAGCGCCATAATATATCGTAACACGTCTTTGTACCTATCTGCCGTCCGATATCTAAAACTGGCCCAACCCCTTTACAACTCCATAGAGGTTAGTCTAGTTTTAGTCATAGGACGGCAGCTGTAGTAATAAAGACATGCTACGATATATATGGCGCTTTGGATGCTACAGATTACTTGACGCTTACAGTATTGGTTATTTCCAGTATTTAAAGTTTGCCGTTCACGTAACGTTCTTTTTTTCCACCCTGTATGCCCGACAATTAGATTGTCGAAATAATTAACGCATCTGTTGAATAATTGAAGACAACATGTTGCCAGAAGTTGTGGTAACCGAATTCGGACATGCACTGTTCGCGCAGAGGTCATGGGTTCGAATCCTGGCTCGTAAAATAACTTTTTCGTAACTTACGTACTCTTACACCCTAACTATTCTATAGATACCGATTTTAGGGTCGTAATAGTACATTGTGTATCAAGGGCGGTAAGTAAGGAATTACAAACGAGTGTTTGTAATTCCTTTACCGCCCGTGGCACACACAATGTTTTTCATCACACTTGTGAGGAAATCTGATTAAAATAACCTTACTTAACCTAAATAAAATTGTAAAACTGACAGTGACATTAGTGACATATGTATATCAAGACGTCAAGTCACGTTCGGAAACCATAGCGGTAAAGACTTAAAATGGTTGATTAAATATTTGCAAAAGACTGAAATACACTATTTAAACATTTAATTAATGTTACATAAATATGTGTTTACATGTATTTGCAATAACAGTTCTCTTTAAATAAATATTTCAGTAATAAAAGTTAAGAAAGTAAGTTGGCGTTTTCTTTGAACATGACAAATAAGAGTAAAACAGAACCAGCGTTTCAAATTTAAAAAGAAAACCATTACGCCCTAGGGCGTAATAGGTCATTTACGGCCCGCAAAACCTACGTGTAATGACACCATTTTCGAGCAAGTGTGATGAAAACGATATTATTTTTGGGGCGTATAGGTATTCTATGTTCTTTATTTCTTAGCTTTGTCCAGGTGTAATATGTATATAGCTTACCTAGGGCGGTAAAACAAAGAATGCCTCAGATCGCAGGTATTTGACGCCCGAGCCGAAGGCAAAATTAATAATGAATGGAAATTTTGGGACACTTTTTTCTTTTATTGGGATGGGAAGAGCTCGTAATTAAGTTGAAATAACATAAAATTGGGGGAAAAATTGAAAATAAAGAAAATAGTACATTACACAACTAGGGTGGTAAAACAAAGAGATTATTTTTAACTCAAATTTTGTGTTGCATAAAGTAATGTTTTTGAACTAGTTAACTATTTTTAGGACTCTTTAAGCGACATCAAAGTCATCAGATCGACATGTAACCCGCAGAAAAAAAAACTGATTTCAACGATATATATAACTCAATTCCGCCCAAAATGTCGCTTAAAGAGTTTCTCCTTTCCACCGTCGAAATGATTTCAGCATTCGTGCGTGTGATAAGGGATTTTTGCTTTGTTGCATTTTAATTTGTAATTTGTGCACTTTCTCATTACACATGACGGCATTTTTTTGCGAATTCTGCAAATGTCTACGCTTACATTCTCGTGCGTCTTGTTGACTTACCCGAGAGCGACTAAGCGGGGCTACGCTAATCAGCGTCCATATAGTGCTTCACTTTTGGAGTGCTTGTAACCTATCTACCTATAAAATATCATTAGTTTGCGTGGCCTCAACTCTGGTGCCGAGACCTATAAACCTAATGGTAGTCCCATTTGTTAATTTTGTCATGAGATGAGTACATACATACAAATTACTACTACCTACAAATGATATTCCACTCATTCTAATATCTGCCTCGGCCTCTAGAGGTTTCAGAGTACTAATTTATTACAGTAATTTATAGTTAATATGGCGAAACTCCCGGAACGAGCCGGGAGGGAATTTGACTGTATGTTTTCTAAATTAGGTCGTTGTTGCACGTTTGCTGAATGTGTTTGGACAGGGAAATATTATCCGGCGCTCCGGTGGGATAGACGTGACTATATTAAATTTGTTTAATCGTATGGCATTTTCAAGACGCACGGTGGCTCACAAGCACTCGCCAATTGTCTGACGACGGACACTACTTGATAAATTTATTTCCAGGTATATAATTATGCAGGTTGCGATTTGTTTACAGATAAATGGAGCAAACTTCACATAGCAGTGATGCGTTATTGTGAAACTAATTTATAACATGAAAATGTATACGCTGTTTTTTATGTTTTACTTTATTTTCAAATCATATTGTTGGTATTAGTTGTGTTTGCCATCCTAAGTGTTAATTTGTTTGTTTTGTTTTAACTTTCATATTGCCGACGTTTGTTGTTATTGTGTCGATACTTTGTTCTGTTGGCTAAGCTTAGAATTTAAGAGGAAACAGGAGGGCAGTTTTTCCATACAAACGTAGTCCCCTGTTTCCTCCCTGGATAATGCCAGTAGATGAATAATTTTTTGTCCAAAAATACAATACAATACAATACAAAATAATTTATTTAACTGAAAAAATGTATACATGTTGTTTGATTGTCCGTCAGTGACCAAACTAGGCCGAGCCTGTATCTTGGCCATCTGCGAGTGCGGTTATCAAAAAACGAATCGAAATTAATTTAGTAAGGTACATTTCGTTAGCAAGCAGGTATGGTATGGTATGGTATAATATTAAACTAGTTGTGTGGGATGTTGGTGTGTGATGTGTGTGTGTGTTTGTGTGTGTGTGTGTGTGTGTATGTGTCTATGGCTACTACTGATATATTCCTATGTTTTCCTTTTTACGATAAATTGATTCTCAAAAGAGATATTAAACCTTCAAAAACCTAAAAAAAATGCCAGATTTTCCGCTGTGTTCACACATCCAGAAAACAAATTTGACTAGATTATTAAAAAAAAGGAAAACATAGGAACACGGCCAAAGCCTTTCTTTAATGTTTAATGAAAAAATTAGTTAAATAGGTTAAGTTTTGGGGAAGAAATCAGGGGACTACGAAACGTTGTTTTCATGAAATTATAAAAGGTATTTTCGGTCCAAGGTGCAGTTGTCTCTATCGCGCTCTGCGCGGGAGAGGCGGGCAGTGCGGGACAGCGACACATTTTACAAATACCTAATTTTCAATTCTCTCCACCTTACCGTTTCCTCTTAAGTTTGCCAGTGCCTTGGCGTATAGCTGTAATGCTGGTGAATTTGTAATGTTAATAAATACATATAGGCATTTAGTAGAAATAACATTTAACCACGGCTTCGCCCGCGTTGTTCTGTCCCAAGGGAAGTCTTTACCGGGATATAAAGTATCCTATGTTTCAATCCAGGTTTTGATCTATTTGCTTGCTGAATTTCAGCTCAATCCATTTATTTGTTACAACGTTATTACGTTCACGTGACGATTACTGTGAAATATCTTGCAGTTTTGAGTTTGATACCTAAAGTTTACGTTTTTTTATCAGCCTGCAAAGTTAGGTGGGAAAGTCTATATTAAAAGTATAAAAATACTAAAAACTATTAATACCATTAAATAATCCAAAAAATATATGATAACTTTTGTTATGAAACCATTACGAAAAATGCGAGGGTTCCGTACAAATAATAAAGTACCCTATAAATTTAGATTCCCTTAGTAAAGTCTATTTTTGTATGATCTAATCAAAAATTTATACTTTCATATTTTTCCCTATACTTGTAGTATAAGACGATATTACTTGCCAAATTTCATAGTTCTAGGTCAATGGAAAATACCCTTTGAATTTTGGTTTCCTCGAGAGTGTCTAAATTTACATTTTTTGCGGCATACACGGCCGTATCTTTTTTCACGTTAACTTAGAAGCTTCATGGGACCATAGACCTGAGTATGTGGTTTTCATTTCAATTCGATATCTCCACGCGTTCCCGAGATAAAGGGTCTTGACAGACGGACTGAAAGATGCGGATAAACGGACAACAAAGTGATTTTCTAAGGGTTCCGTTTTTTCCTTTTGAGGTACGGAACCCTAAAAATTAAATGCGGACATTTGATCTTTTTCGAATTATGACTTGATATGACCTTCGGAATGTGGGTGGTGTGGTTGTTATGTAGTATAAGCAAATACACGAGGTGATACATCTATATCGACTGTGGTGGATATACTCCCTTATTGTTCGCTCCAACTCAACACGATGTAATTACATTTACTGGTTTGACGTGAGACAATATTAGGTACTTACTCCAATCAACTAGGGAGTTAACCCTTGGTACGTCTAAACTCTGATCAGTGCACCCCCGTTCTCTGCTTAATACTTAACTTTCAAGGTTATAAATTGCCAAGCAAAATTTTGGCATCGCATACGAGGGGTTAATCCTTATTTCCTCTGTCTGTCCTTACCTGATAATAGGCTTGTGTCCTAAATTTTGTTTCTGATGTAAATGGATTCTACTATTTATGAGGAACAAATATATACCTATAACCACTACACTTGGATTACTATAACAGCCACAAATTGCAATCAAAAGTAGCCGACCACACCGAGCGTTGAAAACGGCCCATACAAAACGGACGCACCCTGTGACGTCATCTCTTGTCCTCGCTGTACGAAGGCTGTATGAAAAAAATAGGTTTTTTGCAATTTTGAGCACGAAAAAGTGCATTTAAGTACATAGTTGTGTTACATTTATTTTTTCAGTGTTATTTAAGCATTCCGAAATTGACTTTAATTTTTCTTTAAGACGATAAAAAAAATATCGATTTTTATAAAACTTTGTGGTCTCATAACTTTATAGTTTTTATACATGTTTTGTTTATTTCTTTTGTGTTATGATAATTTAGTAGTTTCCAATCCATGTGACTATATTATGTTGTAAAATTCAACATTAGTCAACATCCCCATTACGGTGAACACAAAACATAGAACTTGGCAGGTTCTATACACTGACCAAAAATGCATTTCTAGTAAGGTGAAATCTTCTGCGTGTTCGTCAATATGGATGTCGAAGATTCACAAATGTTTTTCTTTTTTCATGTCATAGTGGATAAACGAGCAGACGGATCGCCTGATGGCAAACGATTATCGCCGCCCATAAACACCTGCAACACCAGAGTAGTCACCAGTGGCGTGGCGTCCAAAGAACTCGATTCCTACCGGCTTGCCTAATATCAGGCATTTGACCACCTTATTCTACAGCTCTTAAGGAAAATGTACGCCAAATCTGCACCGGCTTGCCCAAGGGTATCTTTAACGCCACGCCATTGGTAGTCACAAGTGCGTTGCCTGCCTTTCAGGTACGCTCTTTTCTAATGTAACACAATGTGAACAAACAAACGTGATAATAAAAAAAATGCTTTGTTGATGGAATGAGGGCTCATTGCATCAACGGACGCCGGACGATCAACATCTCCAGCTTCTCCTGAGGAATCGTCGTAGAGAGGCGAAACACGTGTCGAGTTTTGTATTTTTGGCAGTGGTTTGTTATATTTATTTTGCATGTGAATGCATGAAAAAATGCGCAAGTAATTATAACGGACTAGCACTAATTGACTAACATGTTATCATATCGCGGATTAGCATAGCAATATTTTTGTTTAAATTAACATGGATTACCGCAAAGTAACGCCTGATTCAATGAAAACCTTCAAGAAAAGAGCGTACTCCCACCTGAAAGGCCGGCAACGCACCTGTGACTCTTTTCGTGTTGCAGGTGTCCATGGACGACGGTGATTGCTTACCATCAGGCGACCCGTCTGCTCGTTTGCCTCCTATTTCATAAAAAAATACATATATATTTTGCATAATAATTTGTTATCAGGACCCCACAAATACTTTCCTCTTTGATTGGGCTACTGAGCCAACATAATCGAACTAGCTCATACAGAATAGACCATGAGACTGTAAATCTATGGTTACGAGACGCCTTGTAGTTTAATCTGTGGTATATTTGCTAGTCTGTGGCTAGATTCGATTGTAACGACGTTTGCCGTTCAGAAACTAATTAACATGCTAATATACTGGCATGTGAACAATACTGAACTAATTAATGAATTAATATACAGCAAATGTCAAAGAAAATGTAATTACTTACGCGTATTATAGTTATTGAAGTGCCGCGATGTGATTCTAGACAATGTTAACTATTATTTATGCCACACCTGGCCATAAAGTGGCTTTTATCGCACGCGTGCGGAAAAAGCCCCTTTCTGGCCAAGTGTAGACATACAATTATGTACGCAACACGGGAGGTAATAAAGAAAGCCCTCGATCGCATATTTACGCCCTTCGCTTGCAGTTCGACCCGCAAACATCTGCGATCTCGTCCTTTCTTTGTTTTACCACACTAGTTGTGTAATGTAATATATCTACACACATATCATGAACTCTCTATATATAATGCATTGAAAACCCACAAGTTACAACCAGCATAAAGATAAACTGTTTTATTAGAATAAAACAGATTTCTTAGCTGTGGAAAAGTTATTATTTGAAATTTTTAAATGTCAAACATCTATGTAAAATAAAGCAATTTGATTTGAAATAACGTTTTATTGAAACAGATTTCTTAGCTGTGGAAAAGTTATTATTTGAAATTTTTAAATGTCAAACATCTATGTAAAATAAAGCAATTTGATTTGAAATAACGTTTTATTGGTAAAGAATGTCAATTGCAATGCAATTTTGTTACTTGATATCGAACGATATGATAGTTGAGGCCCACTCTAGTTTATCTCTGAATAAAAAAAAGACTTTATTCTAGCATTTATTCGTGGCTTCGACTACGTCCTTTCTTAATATCCCGAGGGTGTGCTCGAGGAAAATGCTGCAAATTCCTTGGACAGCTTTTCGCACAAACTATCTTACGCGAAATGCACATCAAGACCAAGCTGTCAACCATCTGTCTACGCAGAATACTAGAGTTTTCCGGTCACATAGCCAGGAAAGAAGGCCACAATCTTGAACAACTCATAGTTACTGGCAAGACTGATGGCAAACGATCTAAAGGCCGCAACCCAACTATGTGGACAGATCAGATCCGTACCACTCTGGACACCCAGGCACGTCGCACTACACTATGCCAAGAACAGGCACATATGGCGGGACACCGCCCCAGAGAGAAGCTGATTCCACGGGGACTTCACTACCCTCGGCAATGAGGAACACGACGCGAGGAGGAGGGAAGATGCCGAGGACATCTACTTCCTACCAGAATATAAACTATATGCGTTCAGTTGTTACCGTGTTTAATAACAAACATCCAAAGATTCAAACAAAGAAGAAGTGTGGTAGCTGTGCGCAAAAATAACCTACCAAAAAAAAGTTACATGACTTGAAGTGCACACCCGAAGAATTATTGAAAAAAAAAACCTTAAAAAATTAATAACTCGAAAACTACAAAAAATCGGCTAACACACATGGGGTATATTCTGATAGCCCACGACGTGAGGAATCTAAAAAAAAATTTATGACTTCAAGGTTTGGGCCACCCTGTATTCCTCCTTTTACATATTAAGGTTATCTTGGATTTTTGATTTTCCCCGCCATCTTTCACTGCTACATGTCCGGAGACTAGAGATAGCAGTTAAAATTGCGAGTATGACCGCTCTGGCGGTTGGCGGGTTGCCAGTGTAGAAATGGACACAGATGAAAAATATTAGCAGTCAGCCATTGTTGGTCTTTTATGGTACGTTTTTAGTATTCTATTCGTTTATTTTTCATAACTGCGTTTATGTTTTCGACCCTTTAATGATAGCTGGAGTAAAAGGTCATAGTCGCTTACGATTAGGACCAATAAAGATAGACTGCATGCCAATTGTGATTTGTATCCCTTAATGGGCTAGACGACTAAAAAAAACTGTTAAGTCCGTCAGTTAGATTATTAAAAAATATTGTACACGTATTTTTTCTTTTGTTTGACAAACAAAAAATGACGAGGATAGAGTGCTTAGAAGTTTCGCGTGACGTCACTCCTTGGTACAATTTTCACCTAGGAGTGACGTCAAAAGCCCCCACTCCAGAAGTTTGATGATCTATAACTTTGTCGATTTTTAATATTTTGATAAACCAAAAAATACGTGTCCCATATTTTTCATTATCTAACTGACGGACTAAATAGAATTATATAGTTTTAACCCAGTCGTCATCTCTATTTCTCCAAGATCTCATTACCAGATCCCGATCTGATTATAATGGGACCATCTTGTAACTCAAAAAGAATTTCCAAAATCAAGTCCAGTCGTCCTTGAGTAAGTAAGGAACACAAATAAAAAAATTAAGAAGATTCTGCGATTTGAGATCCCCTTTTTTAAGTCTGTCATAATGAGGCGTTTGGTAGGGTGGCTAGGAGGGTAGTTATGGAGGTGGGTTGGTTAAAACGAATGAAACAAGAATGAGTGTCATTATTTTCCGACCGATGAAGCGACTGGGCGAAAAGGACGAAGTGTCTCTGCTCCAGCTCAGGCAATTTTCATAAATGTCCGGAAGGGATGTCTCTCCTCTGCAGGTTGCATTTTTCAACCGACTCTCATGTAATTTTGCGGTTAATTCAAAACATCAATATTCACCTTTAATCCATAGGTACAGAAAATAGTCTAAATCGATGAGTGTTCCTTGAACTTCTAAGGCCTCTAGTATTTCCATTCTCTCATCCATCCTGCGGCCTGTTTGTCATTCATTGCTTTAACCCGGGCAGATTCCATTTCCCTCAAAAATATTGTAACTTCATCAAACTCCACTTGAATACTTACACTCTTTTCGTAAATTTTTAAGTAATCCATTATATTGTCTTCTTTTTTAAAATCAATACTCCTATGAAGCTTCACCATCGCATAGAAAATACTGTAGAACTGTTGCACCAAGTTCTCTAACACAGAAAAGGTGTATCCTATGCGGTACTTTATATTATTCCCGTATCTCTCTTTAAGTTTCTGTGCGTACAAGAACTTGAATCGAGCGCTATAGACAAACTGCGCCATTAATGCAAGCGATCTTTCCATGGCTTTCCTGTCTCTGTAATAGTAATCTGTAAGCAAATTTTCACCTTCCCGCCCCAAACGCTTATAATCTAAATTGTAACTCTTTGCGATCTTGGCTAATCTGATTGGACTCAATCGTAAAACTTCATTGTTAGTTAATAGCTTGGCTCTTCGGGAAATATTGGATGGTGCGAATTGTTCAGCTTTCTTCCGGTATTCCGCGTGGATTTGGTCGAATCGCCGCGTTGTCATTTCAACAACGTCTTTCTTGAAATCTGGCACTGATGGTACTGGTTGCTGTAGCAAGTGTTCCAACTGTAGTTTAGTTTGGGGAACCATGTTAATGCGTTTCTTTGTTATTTCTTCTTGTTCTTGAGCGTTGCTTATTGAATGAGAAACGGGAGCTCGAACATTTGTCTTAGAGGCTCGAGTCACTGGAATGATTTTGTTTCTTAGTTTGTGAGTAATGAGTCCGAGTCCACGAGAGCTGAATGCTCGGGGGTCGAGTGTCCGGGTGTTGTTTGAGATTGAATGTGGTGTTCCCTTCACAGCAAACACAGGTCCGATGACGCTACTGAATATATCATCTATATCTGTATTGAATAAGTCCGTACTCTGGCCATAGCGGAGTATGACTGAAAAAAATGGACACATGTTCAGGAATATATGGATCATGAGGGAGAATAATAAATAGCCATAGTTTTAATCCGAGGCCAAAATATCAAGAGCAAAATTTATTATTTTTCACCTAAAAGAGGGACATTGCGTTTCAGTTTTTTATAAATTAGAAATCCGTGTTTAGTTATAGTTACTCACACAATAATATTATACATCTTTGCTGGGTCATCGTTTTTGTTATTATTCCGTAGTAGTTAAAAATCCTCTAAGTTTAACTCAAATAAAGATATTTAAATTGTTAATCACACGTGATTTGTATAAAATACAACGAGTACGTATTACCACGTTTACCATCATACTTAATAAAACGTCTTTAAAATTTTACATTTCATTAAATTTTTAGTTACCTATATTAAATAACCAATAAAAAATAGGTAATAAAAAATGTTCGTTCCTATGTCCGCTCATAACTACTCAACCACACGCCCGATTTTGATAAATAATACATCACTAGATTCGTCTTCATAGCGCAAGGGTCACTTAATATTTAAAATTTGTAAAATAAAACAAAATGCCAGATTTATGCACTTTAATGCGCGGTATTTTTTGCACCTCAGTTGGGTTTTTTCAGTAAAAATGTGACTATTCTAAGCGCACAGTCCGTAACCTCAGGTCTACCGACAATATAGAAAAAACACTACATATCAAACCTACGATCCTATTCCCTTATGCCCGCGCTACACGAGGCTGGTTTTTCAAGCTAGGATAGTAAAATCAGTGGTGGGGGACGCTACTAGCCTAAAAATAGAACTCTATCCTATTAAAAACCGTCCTCTAGTCTACTATCTTGCTATCCTAGCTTGAAAAACTAGCCTCATGTAGCACGGGCATTAGCGCCTTAGAGCAACACGGACACTTCGTCAGTCTCCGTGTTGCTCTACGTTCCCCATTCGCCAAATATGGCAGAAAACTGTGTACTGGACAAGCGCGTCTTGTCATCTCTTCGTGTTGCTCTAAACTTAGCGCGATTCAGCGGTTGGTACAGCGCCATCTACCAGCAAACATGAAGACTTCACGTTTCCTTTTAGTTTGCACCTTGTATCTTAGATATTGCTTTCAAACTAGGTGCAAACTTAAGGTAACCGGGCTAGTTCTATCGTGTTGGAGGCGCGTGCTAGGAACGATAAGCGCCATCTGATAAGACGGCACGCACTTCGTTAATTCCAGTATTGATTTTGAGTGTTTATAAATAAAATGTTACTATGCCAGGCCTATAGTCAATGAGATGAAGTGTCCATAATATCTTATAATTTCCTGGCCAATATAACTTAGGACTCTTCAAGATAAGACTGGTTAGACTGTTGCTGAACTGGCAAGCTGTATATTCAGGCTCGCAATCGCATGCCATTATGTGCTGTCAATTGTATTCGGTAGGTCAGTTGCAGACTAAAAAAATGTACGACCGGAGGAAACGATTTAGGAAAACTGATGCGAAACCAACACAAGCGCGCCAACTCCCATTTTATGGCCTTTGGTGTTGGTCCGTGGGGCCAATCAGCACAGACTATTTTTAAAGAAATTTCAAAGCGGTTGATCGACGCCACGGGGGACGAGAGCTGGCAGCTTCCTCGCTCAGCGCATAAGCATCGCGATTCAGCGAGGAAATGCTGTCAGCGTTCTGGGCACAATGCCACAGGGGCCCATTTAGTTTTAGTTGTTATTATATTTAATTTTAACCTCGTTTCTATTTTAATGTTTATTTCATGTTCAATAAGTTTTACCTACAGCGCGTGCATAAGGATTTTTTTTTCGAAAAAGAGACTGGGTAATAAATAGCCATTGTAAGAAGGATGTTAAATAACATGCTCGTTGCATTTAATGCTGATTGTCTGAGTAAATAGTTAGTAAAGGAACATAAGCATTGATTATCGTATCGTTATCTCCTTGGACCGAAGTTTGGAGAGAGCTATGTCCCGGCTGTTTATTTCTATATTATTATTGTGTAAGCTATATTATATTAATGTTTTGCTACAAATACCCTGACTTGAAATGAAAATCTGTGTTTGACGATTATTTTCTTTCAGTTTTAGGGAAATCATCCTCATTTGATAGAAAAAATAGTCCAGATGCAAACGTCAAGAATATTCCACTGAATATTAACAATATTCTTATACTCAACGCTCACTCGACTACTCCTCGTAAACTCAACAATCGTACACTCACCTCTCGGACGCCCAACTTTCACGCGGTCAAATCTCGTACGCTCAACTCACGCACGCTCGAGTCTCGAACACTTAATATGGACGACTCTTACGAGCTCACCAAATGGTTGGAAAACGCCGGCCCAATACCAGAGCCGGAATCCAATCATTACCGTCGCTCTCACATAGAGGGGCTTACGGATTTCAAGAGTCGCGTTAACAAAAATAAGTCCAAGAAGCCTAAAGACCTCGACAATGAAGACATCATACCGAAAAATAAGTACGAGTTAGACGCCCTTGCGCATTCAGAAGAACCCGTACCAAATTTCAATGAAGACTACCTTGATTCGACATCGGAGAGGTTCAACAAAATCCACTCGGGATATCTGAAGAAGACGGCTGAAGAAACCCCAACAACATCAAATTTATCGGAATCTGTGCGTCGGTTTTACCATGACAGGACATTAAGAAAGGATCGACAGGCGCTTGAACGGATTCTAGCGTTAATGACGCAGTTCATTTATCAGTCGCAGAGCAAACTAAAAGTCGCGCAATTCCTCAAGAAGAAATACGTAGTGAACATAAAGTATAAAATTGGGTATGTTTTCGCGTTACTGAGAATCTTGAAGCAACAACAGTTGCGTTTGTATTCTAGCATGCATTTTAATCGGTTTTATACACCTGACAAGACACAAACATACGTGGACGTCACAGATTTCATGTATTACTTGACTTTATATGAGAAGGTGACGAGGTTGGATGATGATATCGTCACTCTAGTCAGATATCTTTGGAGTCTGGACGAGGAGAGAAGAAAAGCCGCAGTTATAGAAGCTACCAGGTTTCCTAAGAGAACTAAGATGACTGAGGCTTTGATATTTACATTTTTTCCTGGCGAAGAATTTGATGAAAATGAACATAAAAGTGAAAGTGAATATGAAAGTGATGACAGTGATCTCGATTACAGAAATAATTCAAGATAGGGGGACATAATAGTTAGTCGATTTCTATGGGAAATGAGCGTGCAATGTTTTGCGCTTGGCGTTTGACTAGGTTTGACATCAAGAGTGTAATTTAGTGATGAAAAACATATATTTTCCGTTTCATGTGATTTGAACAATTAACTATACCGTTATCAATGACCTTAAATTAAATAGCTATTAATGTTATCGAAATATGTGTTTACATGTATTAGCATTTGCAATAACAGTTCTCTTTAAATAAATATTTCAGTGATAAAAGTTAAAAAAGTAAGCTGGCATTTCTTTTGAACATGACAAAATATAAGAGTAAATCAGAACAAGCGTATTCAAATAAAAAAAAAAAACTACGCTCTAAGGCGTAATAGGTCATTTACGGCCGGAAAACCTACGTGTAACAACACCATTTTCGAGCAAGTGTGACGAAATAGTACATTACACAACTAGGGTGGTAATACAAAGAAAGGCCGAGATCGCAGAAGTTTGCGGCCCGAGCCACAAGCGAGGGACGTAAATATGCGATCGAGGGTTTTCTTTATTACTCTCGTGTTGTGTACATTATTTTATGTCTACACTTGGTGTGTGGCATAAACAGTATTTCCTTGTATCTTCGATATATTTCTGTGATTTCGATGCTAGGCGGGGTCTGCAGCGTGGTATTCATAGGTGAAAAATATTATTAAACGATGCAGTTTATAAGCTTATGAAGCAAGCGTCTGACGATTAAAATGATTATACTTATCTATTTAATTGAATCTTTATATAATACAAGAAGAGGCAAGCTAAATAAAACATAAAAGCACATAGATACTGTTTACATGTTTCGAAGCAAGAATAGATGTTCGTTTTTATTATGTTACTCGTATTTAGAGTTTGTGATGTGTTTTATATCCGCGTATATCATAAATTCTCTAAAATCCGTCCAGAAATAGGTAGGTAATCTATTTTGTAAATCAACAAAATAATAATTGTAAATTACTTAAATCAACACATTACCGATTGCCCCTTAGAAATAAATACTGTTTTTTATCTGAAAAAATGTGATAGCAGTTCCTTTCCGACTCCGTTTTGCTCTAAGAATCCTTCCTTTCAAGGCTTTACAGGAATAAAAAAATAATTTATTGATACATAGGATACTTCAAGCCCCGCTAGGAAGTTCTCGTGGGATAATGACGGCAATAACGCAGGCAAAGCTGCAGGTAAATGCTAATAATTATATATATTAAGTATCCCTTTGTCTGCGTATCACGAAAGGCGATAAAAAAATGTTTTGGAAACAAAAATGGCCGCTAATGCTCGCGATCACGGAATTTGTCACTTCCGCGTCGCACGCAGCTAATTGGGGCACACAATTCAAACGCTCCAAATTAAATGGAACGCTTATTTATTAATATCTATACTTCCTTATAAAGCTGTTGAAAACGTGTGTACATGAATACTTGATTTATATGGGTTACTTTTTTCTGCAACTGACTATACAGACACAGCTGTGCTGGTGACAAAACGCCCACAAAAGTCGATAACCGCACTCCACAACATTGTAATCCAGCGATGCATCGAAATGTTATCAAACAATGCACTCAGGCAATGAAATAGTTATGCAACAGTCCGCTTGGATGATAAAATTGCGGTGTACACGTCCAAATGGTCGGCAGCTGCGAGTAGGGTTGCGACTGTGACGTGTTCACTGTAATTATTATTTACATTATTATTACATAAAAATGTTTGTGTTTGGTCAAACACAAACATTAACCCGATATTATCTCCGTTTCAGTCTCTGTCTCTGTGATGTCTGTTTGTTCTCCTTTACAGTTCGCATTTCTCAACCGACTCTTTTGAAATTCTGTGAGCAGGTTTCATAATTATATCGACCGTGGAAAGGAGAAACCCTTAAGGCGACATTTTGTACACTTTACAGGAGGGCGTTTTAAAGTACAATTTTTTGGAGAAAAAATCGTAGGTTTTTTAGAAAGCTGACCTCTATGCACTTATAATCTTATGAATTTCAGAAATAAGTATCGCTTAAGTGAAATGGTACGTATAATGTTACCGGAAGAAACATTTAAGCGACACCATCGATAATCTAGAATTCTAAATCCATACAAGAAGAACGCCTTAAACATTTTATATGAATAGACGATGGGAATAAACACCCCTTAAGCGGCATTTCCTTTAAATATGAGTGTTTTTCAAAAACACTTTAAGCGCCTACGTTTATGAATATTTGTAAAGTTAAGTGACACCGATTTAACTCAAATATTGTGTCGCATAAACTAATGTTTTCTGAACTGGTTCACTATTTTTAGGACTCCTTAAGCGACGTCAAAGTCATCAGATCGCCATGTAGCCCGACTCAAACGACGCAGAAAAAAAACTGATTTCAACGATATAATACATATTATATAAATCAATCCCGCCCAAAATGTCGCTTAAAGGTCCCTTTCACCGTCGATTACAATTTTGTTGTTTGACTTCCTTTCTGTTTTTTTATAAATGGCGGATCTATTGGGGTTGACAAAATTGTGAGGTCCAGAGCTCACAGAGCCCTTAGTTAAGTGCTTATTTTCCCTTTTTGAATCGTCAACGCGTTGATATTGAATATTTGTTCCTGAGTCATGGATATTTTCTATGTATTTAAGTATTTGTATCTATTAAATATATCGTCGTCTAGTATCCATAACACAAGCCTTATTGAGCTTTACTATGGGGCTAGTTCGATTTGTGTAAGATTTGTCCCCTAATATTTATTTATTTATCACACTAATGATAACACAAGCCCCAATTTTCAATAACCGCACGTACACGTTTACGTTTTAATCTAGCGGTGCATCGAAATGTTATTAAACAATGCACTCAGACAATGAAATAGTTATGTAACAGTCCGCTTGGATAATAAAATTGCGGTGTACACGTCCAAATGGCCGGCAGCTACGAGTAGGGTTGCAACGCGCGTTCACTGCATTATTAGCCTCTATGTTTGTATACAAATAAGTTTTCTGGCATTATTGTATTTTGATAAACTGCATTAATCCCACTAATATTATAAATGCGAAAGTTTGTGAAGATGTTTGGATGTTTGTTACCTTATAACGGGGTAACAACTGGATGGATCAAGCTGAAATTTGGCATGCAAGTAGACCAAGTCCTGGATTGAAACATAGGAGACATTATATCCCGGTAAAGAGTTCCTTTGGGACAATAACGGGAACAACGCGGGCGAAGCCGCGGGAAAATGCTAGTAATGTATACAAATTTCTTTTGATTCAAATTCGTCTGATAAATGTAATTTAAGACTCTTCGAAAAAAGCGTGAATAGGCTTCAGCAAAGTATTAGGAAAGAAAAGTAGCTACACTTAGCCCTTTAGTAGCCCTTTAGAAGCGTGATAGCTGTTCAAGGTCGAGGCGCAGGGCTGCCACCCGTCGACTTTATTCGCATCCAACCAAATACACTGCAGTAGGTATACACGATTACGATATATTTCACGGAAGCAACGACCACAGCGCGACGGTCCTACCCCGACTGACGTATTGCTACGTATTCCTAAAAGTATGCTTGTAATCCGACTGAGGCATTGCTACGCATCCCTAAAAGTTTGCTTGTAGTCCGACTGAGGCATTGCTACGCATTCCTAAATGTTTGCTTATAGTCCGACAGGGACATTGCTACGCATGCCTAAAAGTTTGCTTGTAGTCCGACAGGGACATTGCTACGCATGCCTAAAAGTTTGCTTGTAGTCCGACAGGGACATTGCTACGCATGCCTAAAAGTTTGCTTGTAGTCCGACTGGGACATTGCTACGCATTCCTAAATGTTTGCTTGTAATGACTTAAAACACTACTGGGGCAGTGACAAGCACCGAACATCTACCTTAACAGCTTGTAAAAAAATGTGATATTCCTATTAACAGACACGTTTTTACCCGACTGCGGCGAAGCCCAAAGGAAGGTAATGTGTTTGACCTGTATGTATGTATGTATGTCCGTTCCTGTGTCCGCTCGTAACTACTCAACGGCACAACCGATTTTGATAAATGATACATCATTGGATTCGTCTTGATGGCGCGAGTGTCACTGGGTATGAAGTTCGTTAAAATAAACAAAATGGCGGATTTTATGCACTTTTAAAATGCACCGCGGTCGGGTTTTTTTTAGTAAAAATATTTAGTTATTATTCACCAATTCCAATAGGATATATCCTTGTGTTTCTTCGTCGTAGAGCTTTTAGTGAAAGCCTTTCACACACAGCGCAAACGTACCTGAAACAATACAAAAAACCAGATTTATTAATGTAGCATTAAAACAAATAAAAATAAACCTATTTGTAAACTACGTGCCGACCCACGACTTCTTCCTCGTGTATATTAGTGGATTAGGCGGCATGTTGTCTGTCAGTACCTTAGCCACGGAACTATTTTATATATATAGATTGCTTTATACAGGGTGTTTGGTAGAGCGTTGTCAAAAAGAAACAGACGAGTAGAGAAAGCCATTAGCTCCCTATTTCAGGTACCTTAAGCTTAACTTTGTCTAAGGGCTATTGTAGACCGATTTTTTAAAATTTTGTTGAGAAATTCTACCTTCAAACTTCAAGGAAAAAATTACCTACTATGATGTATATTCGTGATTTTTTTTTATGTTGTGGTGCTCAAATAAAATTGTTTTTGGAAGCACCTGCTTACGCCACGTAAAAAATGGAAGTTCCAGAAATTAATAAAAAAATCTTTCAACCTCAACTTCACAATGAAATAAAAAAAAACAAAGTTGTTGGAGTTCTTCCAATTTCCTAGAAAACATTTCCAGTTCATGTTAATTCCAATATTATGTTATATGCCTTACAAACCTCTTGATAATTTGAGTGCTAATGACATCCACCCCGCCGTAAATATAGCGATTTCGAAATACTCTACTCGTCTGTGTCTTTTTGACAACGCTCTATCAAACACTCTGTATATCTACAGTCAGAATCAATATTAATTTTGTCCTTATAGTCTCAAAGCAAAAAAAGTATCGCTCCATTTTTATTAAAACAAGTTTTATAACATTAAAGTACTGTACATTTGATTTAACTAAAATAATACTAAAGCTAAAACTAAATTTTATAATATAGCTAAAAACCCCGTGGCATGGTGCCATTTTATTAATTTTATCCACGACAGTTGGCGACTAACTGCCAGATTTGTGCCATAGCATTTGAAAAGATCTAACTACCAGTGCCGTAAATAGGGCGGTGCCACTGGTGCCCAGACACAGGGCGTAGACTCTGGGGGGCGCAAGAATGGCCATGCCAGGCAGAACCCTAGGGTACCTATAATATCTAAAAAAAAACCAGGGCGCAGTTATCAGCTCGCACAGGGTGCAGAAAAGGCTATTTACGGCACTGCTAACTACAGGCATTAAAATAACACATACGCCGTTTCGAAAAAGCACTGCAGTATATAGGCCGCAGAATATCGTAAAATGCGGGCACGTACTCTATTCGGGACGTTGTTTTATGGCGGACACATCGCGAAGCCAGCTCCACTTGGACGCTTTCCAAAGATAACTTTAACGGAACAGGTATTAGGGAAAGTATAAATACTGGGTATTTAGGGTGAGTATATTATTTTGTGTAGCTGGCCGCTTTTTATATAAAATGTGTACCAGTTTGCACAAATTAACAGAATGCAATACTTGAAATACGGAATGGTTACTTGGTACCAACTAGGTACCAATTTTGGGATCTCGTTGTTAGACATAAAGATGGAAGTCATAGTATATCATTTGACATAATAATCGAAAGTCAGACTTAAAGTGTGTTTTTTCCTAAAACATATAACAACACTCCTGTAAGATATTTCATAAGTCCTCCATGCCAGAGGTGACCGGATATTAAATATTTAAAATTATTTTTTATGAGTTCCTTGTAGTTTATTGTTTTTACTAATATTTTCTGTGTGAATGAAATGTAAAAACACAATTACAGCTCCTTTAAATTCCATCGTACTCATCCTACATAAATCTGAAAGTTCTGAAGATGTTCAAAAAAAATCAAAATAATTTATTTCTGCAAGTAGTTCCTCAAGGGCTTTTTTTCTTTTGGCGCTTCGGGTACTGACCTTCTGGTGAGAAGAGGCGCCGGAAGAAACTCACCAGTTTCTCTTTTCAAAAATACAGTCACGGACAATGAATTCGGGTAATTTTCTACATAATTGTTCATAAAAAATGACCCCAATTCATTGTCCGTGAGTGTATTAAGTATTACAACAATTATGAATACGTTACTTTAAACTTAAAACCACATTTTCAGAGATGTAAAGGGTCTCTAGGCATCAAAACAAGACGAATAAATAATAGAAAATAAATAGATACTAAAATTAACGGAGATGAAAATAGAGTTTAGATACTAAGTAATACGGTAAAACCTATGAGGATTGAGATTAAATTTGGCATGCTAGTATATGTATGTAACAGTTAAACAATAGTCTACAAAACTGTATACAATTTGTAAGGAGACGCGAACGTCCTAAGGGATATGATTTTGTCTGAAATTGTTTGCGCGCGACAAATAGCTCGATATTTCAGATACATTGAAATTGTCGTGTTTTATACTGTTGCACTTGTGAAGTTCGGCTTCACATTTTGTAACTTGGTTAATTTACAGGAAAAAATAACGGCCCTTATCGTACCAATTATACTGAAGTAAAGAAATATAAATAAGTGTGTGAACAATCTTACACAAATCGACCTAGTCCCAAACTAAGCAATGCTTGTATGTACAGTCGAGTTCATCATTATCTGAGCAAGGATTGGACCAAAAACATCTGAACAAGACCCTATTGTCAGAAGCATAAGAACTAGATCAGATATTTTTCATCCGTCCTTTGCTCAGATAATGATAAACTCGACTGTACTTTGGGTGCTAGACGACGATATACATACTTATATAGATAAATATATAGTTAAATAGATAGAAAACATCCAAGACTCAAGAATACTTCGTGCTCATCACACAAACAGTTGCCCTTGCCAGGATTTGAACCCCGGACTTCTAGTTTCGTAGGCGATGTCACTCCCATTAGGCTAAACGTGTAGTCAAAGACTTATTTTTGAAGCTTAAACATTTGAATATGTTAAAACTTACGATTAGATTGAAAGTTGGCATACTTAAGCGAGTTTGGTGACAATGTAATATTTTGACAAAGACAACATATCGAGCTGATCTGATGATTCAGCCAAAAGCTGTCGAATTTGGGCTAGTTATGTGTTCACAAGTAGTTTCCATTAAAAAAATACTTGTTTTTGAATTATTAATCTTATGCCAGTGATATAGCCAATGATGATGATACATACATGTGACAGTTTGTGAACAGGTTTGAATGATTCAAAGTTTGGATGTTTGTTACTAAATAACGCGGTAACAACTCAATAGATTAAGATGAAATTTGGCATGCAAGTAGACCAAGTCACAGTATAATAGTTGTAATCAGTGGTGTGGCGTAAAATATATCATTGGGCAAGCCGGTGCAAATTTGGCGTACATTTTCCTTAAGAGCTGTAGAATAAGGTGCTCAAATGCCTGATATTAAGCAAGCCGGTAGGAATCGAGTTCTTTGAACGCCACGCTACTGGTAGTAATTTTTCTTCCAAGAAAAGGTACATCGCGCGGTTTATATGTGTGCGTGTCTCACGAACGCACTACAAGCAAAATTTAAGAATGCGCAAGAATACCACTACGGATCGCACTGTCTGCGCCTCGATCTTGAATACGTATCGCACGTTCCTAAACGGCCGAAGTTTGACTACTTGTCTGTCTCTAAACTTTGAAGCTTTATCTTCGAAGTCGCAGGTATACGCTAGTTTATCATAGAGTTTCAATAACAAAACAAAGTGGTTCAGAGCTGCACCTGAAAGCATCTTCAATATATTCAGCCATAAATTACGGAACTTCCCGGAATCGTATCCAATTTCGAGTTCACGTCTTGTTTCTTGCTGCAGTGTTCCTTGCGAGACGTATTATGAATTTAGTTATAAAAGTTCGCTTTGGACTTGCGCCTTTCCTAGCAAGTCAGTATAGGTAAAAAACTTAAGTAAAGACCTTCTTGTCAAAGTCAAAGTCAATCATTTATTTGTTAAAAGCGGGTTACAAAACAGGTGTTACAGGCTAAGCCTTGAAAGAAGTTCTCCAACTTTTTGCCGTTTCAGGCGTACAAATGTTTAAAGGGTGCTCGAGTAGTCACATGCCCAAATTTTAAATTAAGAAGGTATTATAGGTAACAAGGATTTCATAATTATTCTATTAAATTATGCAGTTAAATATTAATACTAAACAATAATAATCACATTTACCGAGATGAATGAAAACTTATAAATAACTTATTCATGTTTATGTCAGCTTATTAACTATGGATCATATAATTTTTGGATCATTCAAATATTCATTTACATCATAATAACATTTGTCTTTTAAGATTTTGCGTATCGTCTTACGAAATTTGTTGGTTGGTAGTATTTGAATTGAGTCTGGCAACTTGTTGAATAATTTGCTTCCCATGGTAAAAATGCTTTTTCTAAACATAGCACAGTGTGCACGTGGATTTGAGAGTTTATTTCGCTGTCGGAGGTTACGCTCTAGGTTTATTTTCCTTTTTTCAAAACGATCCTCGTGTTTCTTTATAAAATTTAGACACTCCATTATACAGGGTGGTTTTCTATAATCTGTACATATTAAAAGGGGTGAAATTCCAACTAATTTTATCGGTAAAAATGACCTTAATTTTTGTTTCTGGGCAAAAAAATTTTTAACGGATTTTTACTGTTTTCTATGAAATTTCGGGCAGTACATCTGTTTGACGCGGTATAACTTTTGATCTTATTGTTCAAAGCTGTAAGAAAAAAATGTTTTAAGATCAAAATTAAGTGCTAAACGAAAATAAGCATGAAAAAATGGTCACAATATTCACAAACTTTCGAGAAAAACAGTGTTTTCCGTAAAAAAAAACTGAAGCTTGCAACCGTTTTCCGCAATTATAATTTTTTTGGAGGATTTTTTC
The DNA here is from genome assembly GCA_947034925.1 of Eudemis profundana. Classification (NCBI taxonomy): domain Eukaryota; kingdom Metazoa; phylum Arthropoda; class Insecta; order Lepidoptera; family Tortricidae; genus Eudemis; species Eudemis profundana. The sequence goes on from OX344803.1 coordinate 24,326,770, forward strand.
TTCAAATCGGTTGTTTATTGTTATTGCTACTAAATAGCGTGTCTATTGCCATGATCCTGCAATTTTTTCTTACGATTTGAAGCAATTAGATCAAAAGTTATACCGCGGCAAACAAATGTACTGCCGAAAATTTCATTGAAAGTTTAAAAATCTGTAAAAAAAAAACGAATGACCACAAACAAAAATTAAAATCAGTTTTACCGATAAAATTGGCTGAAATTTCACCCCTTTTAATATATACAGATTATAGAAAACCACCCTGTATATAATGAGGGAACAGTTAGAATGGTCTGCAACTTTCCCAAGTATGTATTCCAACAATAGCACGAATACACCTCTTTTGCATACCAAATACTTCACGCCAGTTGGTCGAATTACCCCAAAATATAATACTGTATGTAATAAGAGAATGTACATGTCCATAGTAAGCAGTGATTGCCGTTTCCTTATTTACTACTTTAACTAATTGCCTAAGAGGGTAGATAAATCTATTTATTTTAGAGCATAATTGATCTATGTTATATTTCCAATTACAGTGTTTGTCCAAAAATATTCCTAAAAATTTAATTTCTCCAACTGATTCGATTTGTTCATTTTTTAGATTAATTACAATATTAGTGGGTTTGGCTTGTGGATGCTGGAATTTCATAATTTTGGTTTTAGTGACATTTATAATTAGATTGTTGCTCTCCAGCCATTGTGCCGTGTAGGTCAAAGCGGACTTGATTTCTTGTTCCAGTGTATTTAAGTCAGTAGATTTTACTATAACTGTGCAGTCATCTGCAAATAGGACCGTTGGGTGAGGAATGTGGTTCGGAAGGTCATTTATGTATGCGAGGAAAAGTAAAGGCCCAAGTATACTTCCTTGAGGTACACCAAACTTCATAACCTTAGTTTGAGATTGGTGAATGACTTTGGTTTTGGAACGATTACAGATGGTATTTATTTGGCATAGCTGTTTACGGTTTCCTAGGTAAGATTTGAGAAGGTTGAATGCATTACCACGGATTCCGTATGACTGTAACTTGGATAAGAGGAGAATGGAGAGGCTTGAATGTGTGAGTAAAACGTACCTACGAATAGACATTTAATTTCTGGAATCTTTCTTCTATAAACATAAAACAAGGTCGTGTTAGTTACACCATTTATAACTCGAGAACCGGTGGACCGATTTTTATGATGTTTGATTTTTAGGGTTTGTCTCTACCCCGAATAACAGAATAATTTTTATTGTTATTCTTTCCCGTACACGGGACAATGGTGTCCCGGCCCTTTGGGAGGCGTGCGCGGAGCCGAAGCCAACGCGTAGAGGCCCTTTCGACAATTTAATGAAAGGCAACGTGTACACCCAGCGGATGCTGTCTCTGCCCGTGTCATGGGACGCACGCAGAGACAGCCCCCGCCAGATGCAAGGACTATTGTTGATTGATGGAATCTAAATTTACTGGGTTATGGTGGTGGAATTATGGACTAGATACTGGGCTATGGATTGAGACATGACGGCGCCTGTCAGAAAAAGTGTCTCATGGCTTTCGCGGCACTGACAGACCGTGACTTGCCCTCCGCTGATGGGCCCCTGTTAAATAGCGACATTATGAGCAAAGGCCCAGGGGCAACACCGCTGCCGAGAGCTGCAGGGTGTCGAGAGGTGTGCTGCGCTTTCTCCGAGGGTACTAGCGGCGTTATGCCTTTTAACACTTCCACGCCTGGAGCATATAGCTCTCGCGACTCCACTCTGGCCGGCCGGTTAAGGCAAGCCAGAGGCGGAGGTCCTTTCATTGTTATAATTATTAACGAGTTTCGAACTTTTTTTTAACGACACTTACAAGCCTTACTGGCTGTTGTAAAAATCGGACAAGGTGGAGGCCGCGGCGTTTCCTAGGATCGAACCGCTTGTCCAGGACCACCTTGATAAAAAAACCCCGACTAAAAAGAAATCTAAAAAGTAATATTACCTACTTTATTTTAAGATAAGTTGCTGTCGAGGGACCTTCTGTTTTAGTACTGCAAGTCCCCCGACAACAAGTTATTTTAAAACATAGTTTTATGTCTAACTTTTTAAATGTTATCTTTATACTAAAATTCCGTTTTTCCGCCGAGAATGCCTTACATAATTTTGGAAAGATATTCTTGAAACTGCTGGACAGATTTTTATCAAATATAGTTAAAACCCGCAACAGACTAAGACACACAAAAAACTGCATCGAAATCGGTCCATCCGTTGGAGAGCTACGATGCCACAGACAGACGCACCGACAGACAGACAGATAGACATTGGCATCAAACTTATAACACCCCTCTTTTAGCGTCGGGGGTTAAAAAAAATTACAGTCACCGGAAATAAGGGTATAATAAAACTAGTCACATAAAATATCTGACAGAATCTAATAGCTACAGGAATAGTTGTGTCAGATATTTTTGCTTACCCTGTTCCCATCATATTATTGTAGCTATACCTAAAATAACACAAAGAAAACAATAGGGAACCCAGGCAACAACAAAGAATCAAATAAAAGATAAAGCCTTAGTTTATTTTCCTTCCATCCGCAGAGAACATCCCCGCAGCATCGCCGCGCCGAGCGAAAAACTCACAAAACTAACAAAACAAAGTTCCATCCTTTAGGACCGCTCACAACTTCAACGCCAGTCTCGTCCATAATATAATTTGACCGTGAACTGGTAATAACCGTTTGTAACCCGGGGGTAAAAATATGTCGGTCCACGCGTCGCTTCATCTTCAAATGACTACTGCAGCGTAACTACTGATTACGAACTGCTAGTACCAGTTATATCTCGTTTTATTTTAGACGAAATTGACGGTAGAGTTATGAATTATTCTGCTGATGTCCGCTGCATTCGGGATTATCCCTGAATCCTACGGGAAACCCGCATGGTAATGGAATAATAAAAACGTCACAGCCACTATTCGGTCGGTTGAAAAATCAACGAAAAGTGGCCATGTTGATTACATACAAACTGCCTTTAAGCCAAAACACAATTATACGATCCGACGTCATGTGGCTCGTTGCGACATCATTGACCATGCGACGCCGTGTCATAGATATGTACGACGTGTATCGTAAAAACTCACAACACGACGTTATGTCGTGACACGATGTGATTTCGAGTCACGTTACTCCGTTGTTTTTTATACACCTAGGGTGGCAAACAAGCATACGGCCTGCTTGATGGTAAGCAGTTACCGCAGCCTATGGACACTAGCAACACCAGAAAACTAAATTTAAACTTTTCTTTTAAACTGACGTTAAGGTGAATCGCGTCCCTCGGTGCTCCAAACATAAAGTGGGGTAGAAATCTATGTTAACGTAATTTTTTTGTAGCTTCATACATTTTATCTGCTCGGAAACACATAAATATTCAAAAACGATATAGGTATTTTGTTATTAAGTAATTAAAGTTTTAGTTGCGAATGATGTTGATTTATGTCACCGATGATCTTACGATGCACGTCGTATATTTCGACGACACAGCGTCGCATCGTCAACCATTGTCGTCAACGACGTCGCATCACGACACGTCGTATCGTGTAATCGTGTTTTGGCCCACTGGCGCGCCGGTGAGACCGAACGGAATTTCTTTGAATTCAAAATGAACTGCATTAGAAATGTACTCCGAGTTTCATATTTCGGATGGAAACGGATTTTGTGAAGCTTTTTTAGTCATGTTGTCTCACTACAGAGCGGCAAATGAATAGATCTTATTCAAGCTTATGACTTGCAATTATATTTTTGGATTTTCAAACGAGTGCCCAAAAAAAACAGTTTTCAGGGTTCATGTATGTAAGTGTTTTTTTATTGCTTTGCTACACTATTTGCTTGGTTTGGCGTCCACAGAACTCAATTCCCATCGGCTTGCCAATTATTAGGTAAGGTTGGTTTAATCACTTTATCCTCCTAGTTTTTAAAGAAACACTTATCCAAATCAAATGTTTTGTTTGTAAATCTACTCTGGCTTGCCTTGCCTGGACATAGGCCTCTATCAAGAAACGCTAAGAGCTATACAATTAAATAGTGCTATAATCTACAATTGAATCCTTAGTGTATTGAGATATGGTTAGCAATAGGGAGGGATGCGCGATAGCACGTCTGTGTGAGTGCGATCCAAACTGGAGCATTCTTACGCATTATTATTTCTATGCTTGTAGTGCGTTCGTACACGGCGCGCACACATTCAAGCGCGGGATGTACCTTTTGTAGAAAGAAAAATTACTGATATTAGCAGTCGGCACGTTGATTGCTCGTATTACGAGTGTTGACTCCACAGACCACCTCCACTAGACGGAGCATGCCATACGACACAAGCTCACCACGCATATGTGCGATTAAATATCGGTAGATATTACTAGTACAACGCGTGTTTCACATCTTTTTTATCATTTTATGTTTTGAGATTGTCGTCGGATTGAACAGAAATATTTATTTCATGTTTGGTGCACACACAAGTCAGAAACATGGTCGCAACTGAAAGAGCGGCTGGTCGCGTAATGTCGTAATGCTATACGATTGACCATATCTGATGTGAGCGCACGCCGCCCAACATGCTCCGTCTAGTGGAGGTAGTCTGTGGTTGACTCAAAACAGCTCAACGTTTGCTCCCATCTTGATTAATGAGCAGTGGTCGGCACTATCAGTGCAAAACTTCATCAAAACTTACCAAGCCGACATTAATAGAGTGCTTACAGTTATGAAAATATTAATAACTTGATACTCAAGTATTGGAAATCCGAGATTTTGATATAGAATAAAATTCAACACTGATCTGCCAATAATATTCTTATTTCCTTGCTTGTAAGTTCTCGTTTATGTCAGCTTCACAAGTTTTGTTAAGGCGCGGTAGGACCTGGCTCGCATTTCACATACAAACTAGGGTCGTGCGGAATGCAGATTATTGCAGATTATCTTCGATTTCTAACATAAAAGTATACGTTATCAACCCAAACATGAGAGGATGCCCTGCATGACTGTGAAATCATGATTGTCAGGTATTAATTTTGATGTTTTTGACTTTGTTTATTGAAGTGACATAAAGACATCATTGAGAATATAGTGAAAATGTAAAAGAAATATAAATTCAAATTTTGATTAGCCAGTAATACAACATACTCCCCCTTAATCAAAATAAGATTATAAACATAAGCCTATTCCTTTTACACAACTCTGATGCTTTATGCGAGTTAATGGCTTAGTGAGCACGTCAGCCCACATCTCCAAAGTAGGAGTATAAACGACACTAATAACGTTCTTAGCTAATAAATCACGTATAAAATGAAATCTAGTATCAATATGTTTGGTTCTATTGTGGTGGACTGGATTCAGTACCAACTTCTGGGCAGACTGCGAATCATTATAAATGGGAACAGTAATTGACTCACCAGTAAGTTCAAACATCAACCGCTTGAGAAACACAGCATCCTTTGCCGCACTCGACAAGCACATGTATTCCGCTTCACTAGATGACAGTGCAACGGTAGTTTGCTTCTTACTCTCCCACGAAATTGCTCCACCAGCCATAGAACAGTAAAATCCAGTATAGGAACGACGATCTACAGGACAGTTAGCCCAATCCGCATCCGCATAGCCAACTAAACATCCACCGCCTTTCCTGTAAGTAATGCCCAAATCGATAGTTCCTTTTAAATATTGTAACAGTCTTTTTGCTGCAATCCAATGCGTCTTATCATATTTAGTATTAAACTGGCTTAAATATGACGTTGCATAAGCAATATCAGGCCTGGAATTAACGGCGAGAAACATCAAGGATCCAATCAATTTCTGATATGGATATAATGAAGACTCATCAACATTACCTTTCTCACACGGCAACAACTTTTTAGTATCCAAAGGAGTGGGCATAGCCTTACAATCCGACATGTTGAACTTTTGCAACAAATCGCGAATATAGCTTTCTTGCGATAATTTGATCTCGTTAGGTTTACAGTGTATATTTAAACCTAAATAATAACTTAATGGGCCTATGACTTTTAGGCTGAAATAAGTCTTTAAGTCAGATATGACATTATTGAGCGTTTTATTTTCTTTATAGAATATGACAATGTCATCAACATGGAAAGCGAGTATTATTAACTCTTTACCAACCTTCTTGGTATAAATACATGCTTCGGAAGGAGTTTGATTAAAACCAATGCAATTTAAAATTTCCGTCAACTTCTTATACCAAGCTCTCGGAGCTTGTTTTAGACCATAAAGCGAACGCTTCAGCAAGAGTACCTTATCTTCTTGACCAGGTATAGAGAATCCTTCTGGCTGATTCATGTACACCTCTTCCTCCAAATCTCCGTTCAAGAATGCCGTATCCACGTCGAGATGGTGCATTTTCATTTCTGTTTCTGCGGCCAACGCGAACAATAAACGAAGCGAAGAGTTTCGGACGACAGGAGAAAAAGTTTCCGAATAATCAACACCATAGACTTGATTAAATCCTTTCGCGACAAGCCTTGCTTTATGTTTAATAATATCACCATGCGCGTTTTTCTTCAACTTATATACCCATTTGCAAGGAATGACCTTCTTATCTGGTCTGTTAACGAGAACCCACGTATTCTTCTCCAGCAGTGACTCATATTCATCCTGCATAGCTTGAAGCCATTTATCCCTATCTTCTGTATTCATAGCCTGTGAATAGCTTGTAGGTTCATCCATAACCTGAGGGGATGAAGTCTGCATGCATACACAATTGGCAGCAGAATTGGGTTTTCTAGGTCTCAAATTGTACCTTGGTTCTGCGACTTCAGTATCGGAATTAATTTCTTCTGATGGAGGTGCAGTACTGGATTGAACCGACTCATCTTGAGTAACAGCATTATACCACGGTTCTGCAACATCAGGCTCAAAATCTTCTGATACACGCGCAATATCGGGTTGAAGTTGAATTTGCTCATCTTCGATGACCACGCCAGTCGATTTAGAAGTATTTGACGAATGTTCTTGTGAACTAAGCAAAAGAGGTGCAAATGCTGGTTGAGTTAAATCAACATCAGACTTACGAACACAACCTTTACTTTTCAAATCTTGAAAATCATGTTCAAAGAAAGTAATATCTCTGCTTTTCACAAGCCGTCTGGGATATTTAACGTCCCTAAAATAATAACTTCTTGGATCATCAGAATATCCAACGAAAATGTGTTCAGATGCTTTCATATCCAATTTCTTCCGACTACACTCGGGGACATGGATAAAAGCTCTACATCCAAATACACGCAAATGAGATAGATTTGGTATCTTACCATACCACTTCTCGTACGCTGTCTTGCCTTCGAGAGCTCGGTGAGGAGATCTGTTCTTGAGATACACAGCCATCTCTGCAGCATCTTGCCAGTAGGCCGAAGAAAGAGAACTGTCAGAAAGCATTGACCTTACTTTCTCCATAATAGAACGATTTGTCCGCTCTGCAATTCCATTCTGCTGTGGACAATAGGGAACTGTTGTTTGATGCTGAATTCCTTGACTTTTTAAGTAGCTCGAGAATTCATTGTTGACATATTCTTTCCCGTTGTCACTCTTCAAGGTCTTAACTCTGGCTCCCGTTTCCCGCTCTACTGAGAGCTGGAAATTACAAAACATTTTCTTTACTTCCGCTTTTGAAGGAATAAAAAAGACAAAAGTCATACGAGAAAAATCATCTATAAAAAATAAAATATATTTATTGCCTTGAAATGACGTTTCAGGCAGGGGTCCACAAATATCAGAATGAATGAGTTCCAGAACTTCTGTTGATCTTTTATGTGAAACTTTCTTAAATGGTTTCCTGTTTTGCTTACCTTCAATACAAGGGATGCATGGCTCCTTGTCAACTTCTGTGTAGTCGACGCCTACCGCGTGTCCTTTCTTGAGCTGATCCATACCGATGCGGCATAAATGACCCAGTCGCCTATGCCAAAGCTTGAAGCTAGAAACATCGGAGTGTGTCTCAAAAGCGGATAGTTGACGCGTTGGGTTGACCGTACAATCTAAAGAATACAGTCCGCCACAAATAGAACCATGTAAAATTACATCACCTTTACAAGAAAAAGCATCAGAATCATAAAAGTTACAACCATTTTTATCAAAAACTACGCTAAAACCTTTATCTACCGCCTTCTTGACTGAAATAAGATTAGATTTCAAGTTCGGTACGTGAACCACATCTGTAATCTTCTTTACATCTGTATTCTGACCGCAACTGTTAATAGAAATATCTCCAACACCTTTGCTAGGCAATACTTCTCCATTTGCAATGGTCACAGTTCCAGAAGATGAATCTCTCACATTCTCCATCCAATCATCTCGTGACGTCATATGGGCAGACGCTCCAGAGTCAATAAACCATTTGTCACGCTCTAATCTGTCATTGGCATTCAGTGCACACAGAGAGTTTTTGTGATTAGTGGGTTTCTTCTTCTTGTCCTTTTTGTGGGGACAATCTGGACGCTTATGTCCTGGCTCCATACAGTCATAACACACTATGGGTTTCTTGGATTTGGATGTAGAAGGTCTGGTTTGGTTCATTCGAGTACGAAGAGCAGTATCTGGGTTATCTAAAGCTGGTTTATTCAATTCATTCAATAATTTGGTCTTTATCAGCTCTACCGTAATGTCTATATTGGAATTTTCCAAAGCCATTACTAAGGGTGCATATTGAGGACTTAAACCTCCTAGAAGAATCGCAGCTATTGAAGCATCCTCCATTATTTTGCCAATATCGGCTAAATCTTGCACAGTTGTCATCACAGCATTTATGTATGTCTCAATATTGCAGCCAAAATCTTCAAGACAGTATCTATACAGTTTTCTCTCGAGGCTTATACGTCGCCCTAATCCTTTGTCCTCGTAAGCGGACGAAAGAGCATCCCACGCCTCTTTGGCTGTCTTACATGATCTCACATGGGTGATGGCCATACCGTCTACAGTGAGGCATATTTTCGATAACGCCTTTTGATCGTTACGTACCTTTTTATCTGCAGAAATGTCGTTACCATCAGGGTATCCGACGATGGTCTCCCATAACTCTTCATGCATAAGGTACATACGGATTTTGAATTTCCATACGGAATATCCATCTCTATTTATAAGTGGTTTTATACCAGAAATAGAATTAGTTGACATATTTACATATACAACAGCTGTTCGATGTCACAACAAAAAAATATTCGAAAATATACGTGAACTGTTAAATATTTTCACGGATTTTCACAAATTTTACACGTACACAAAATACAAACTTGCCTATTCACTTTTAAATGCACAACAAGCAAAATAAACGTATATTTCTAAGTAAAATTAGAATATTCGTGCTGATAACGAATGATGTTTTTGACTTTGTTTATTGAAGTGACATAAAGACATCATTGAGAATATAGTGAAAATGTAAAAGAAATATAAATTCAAATTTTGATTAGCCAGTAATACAACAAATTTTGTCAGAAAAGGTAACTGGTGATGAACAAAATGAAAAAAAATGAAAAAAATACTTTATTTTATAGTGTTTTCGCGCTACTTTTCTATCGAGCGAAGTGTTCGCTATCGTGTTCTAAGTGAGAGGAAACCCTAGATACAGTTCTGAATATTATTATATATGTTTTACAGTGACCTAAGAGTCAAATAAGTGCTCTAAAAATGATTTGGAAACTAGGCTTCCGTGCCCGATTCTGGTCTCACCTCGCCTTAAAGTTTTACACCGATAGTGCCTCTTACTGTTAATGAGCTTCATTAGCAGTATCACATTCAGAATCACGTAGCACACGTGTAATTATAATTATACAGGTTAAATAATATACACCTGAAATAATACACAAGTGCATTGTGTTAGCGCTTGTGGAATTACAACGCTCGCCGCAGAACGCGAGCGCCGCAAAATTGTTCAATTAAATACATTTCAATATTACAAATGAAAAACAGTTTAATTTATATTCGCAATTCTATTTTAAGCTTTATGTAAAACCCGTAAGGATCAATTTTGTTCTAGTAACTGCATGGATCAGCATTTTTACTGTGGATCGGTTTACCCTTGAATTGCCGACAGACATTTAATCGAATATTATTTCAAAGGCAACGTTCCAAGGATTTTCATTTCATCGACAAGTCATTGCGTCGATGAATCATTACTAGTTCATTTAAATCAGTGTTTTTTAATTGGTACTTGTGTTATTTCGTATACATTTTATATCATGTTTTTTCTTTACGGGTATTTTTATTTCATGTTGCTTTGAATGTAATAAAATTTATTCCGCATGTAATTATTTAAATTTGTAATCATTTCGGGTTTACCCTTGAATTGTCAACAAACATTTCATCGACATATCATTTCATCGAAATATCATTTCATCGAAAGTTAATTTTCTCTGAAACCATATTTTTCTATAAATTAATATAAAACAAACCTAACCTAATCTACATGATGACTCTTTAAAAAATCCTGAAAAGTTAACGGTTTCGGAGAACAAAGTTGTCGACAAAATGAAAATTCGATGAAACGTTTGTCGGCGAAACAAGGGGACACCAATGTTTCGTTATCGAAACTAAACGCAGTCACGTCAATCGGTTCACTCTGCACGGTTATAGTGTGTGGGTAGTTTTAGATATCAAATTGTTTATCTGGTCGAATGGTTGGATTTTGTATATATTTTATATCATGTTTTTTCTTTACGGGTATTTTTGTTTCATTTTGCTTTGCATGTAATAAAATTTATTCCGCTGAAAATTATTTAAATTTGTAATATTATATTTCGTTATCGAAACTAAACGCAGCCACGTTAATCGGTTCACTCTGCGCGGTTGTAGTATGTGGGTAGTTTTAGATATTAAAAATTGTTTACCTATCTGGTCGAATGGTTATGGGAATGGTGTCATTATAACACCTATTTATTACTGTTTTATCGTATAGAATTCGCTAAAAAAAATAATTGTGACTTTCCGTATCTCCGGCGCTGCGGGAACAGCAACCCTTCCGCCCTTGCATGACGACGCACGGTCACTTCGCTCGGCTCCGCAGCTTCGGCTTGTTGGTCGCCTTCGGCGACCAGCCTCAGCCGCTCGCCTCACTCGTTCCCGCGCTTCGTCATGGCGGGCGAGGGCTGCCCTCCCTCCGCGCCTCCGGCTCTATAAAAACACTCTAGGGCGCGCAGTGTCGGCACGCGTCCTAACCAGCGAGAGCCCTAGATTCGGACTTTCGCAGGCTAATATTGTGTACATAAATCATTATATCAATCATTATATAAATCATTATTTACGTCCCTCGCTTTCAGCTCGGGCCGCAAACTTCTGTGATCTCGGCCTTTCTTTGTATTACCACCCTAGTTATGTAATGTACTATTGAAAATTCTTACAACAGAAAAATGTGACAATGTATAGTACGACATATAAAAATGTATTAAAGTAATACGTCGAATAAATGAATTGCAATGTTTAGTAATTGTGCCAATTAAAACAATTTGAAACAAATCAGCGATCAAGTAATATTCGTTGAATAGTATTTCTACGCAGTAAGAAAAATTGAAATGAATAGTAAATGAAACAAAAAAACGCCAAACAATATTACTAGTACTAAAGTTTCGATGAATCGTTGTCGATGAAATAATATTCGATGAAAAGTTTGTCGGCAAAACAAGGGTACACCCTGTGGATCATTTTATACGAGAATGAGTGATTAAATTAGTCTTAAAACAATATTTTCATAGTTAATTTCGCTCATTTTAAATGTATACAATGGTAGCATTCACCTGCAGCTTCGCCTTTTTACCCGACTGCGGCGAAGCCCAAAAGAAGGGTAATGTGTTTGACCTGTATGTTATGTATGTATCAGTGGAGTGGGGTAAAAGATATCCTTGGGCAAGCCGGTGCAGACTTGGTCTACATTTTCCTTAAGAGCTGTAGAATAAGTTGCTCTGAATTGTTGTTGAATATAGCAAGCCGGTAGGAATCCAGTTCGTTGGACGCCACGCTACTGGTATGTAGGTATGCAAAATGCATGTCCGTTTCCTGTGTCCACTCGTAACTACTCAACGGCACAACCGATTGTGATAAAATGACGACATCATTAGATTCGTCTTGATGGCACGAGTGTCACTGGGTATGACCTTCATTAAAATAAACAAAATGGCGGATTTTATGCACATTTAAAGAGCACCACGGTCGGGTTTTTTTAAGTGAAAATGTGGTTATTTGTTTCCGTTGTTATCTCAAGAGAACTCTTTACCGGAATAAAAAGCTTATTTATAAATTAAGAAAAAAAGATTTCCCTTTATTTTGCCATAATCTTAATACTCGTTCCGCATAATAATTAGTTTACTGAGCCGCGAAAGCCATGAGACACTTTTCCTGACAGGCGCCGTCATGTCTCAATCCATAGCCCAGTATCTAGTCCATATTTCCACCGCCATAGCCCAGTAGAGTTAGATTCCATCAATCAACAACAGTCCTTGCATCTGGCGGGGGCTGTCTCTGCGTGCGTCCCATGACACGGGCAGGGACAGCATCCGCCGGGTGTACACGTTGCCTTTCATTAAATTGTCGAAAGGACCTCTACGCGTTGGCTTCGGCTCCGCGCATGCCTCCCAAAGGGCCGGGACACCATTGTCCCGTGTACGGGAAAGTTTACTGATACCAATAAATTTCCAAAACATACATAAATTCTAACCTAATTACGTGACTTCCTGAAAAGAAATCATTTTTTTTTTCGATTAAAGAAGCATGTAGAAAACTATGCAATTTTGAATCGCTTAACATTCCTTTTGGACCACTTGGACGAACAATACGTTTATAAAAATATTCACTGTCATATTAATATTCTTGTTATTGTGTGTTTAAAAAGACTAAGTTATTAACAGAATTTCTAATTATTGTATTATTTGAAAAGACACAATAATATCATGCATAAAAACATAATATAATGTAAAACTTGATATCATAATCTAATATTGACATAACTTTACATGTTATGATATTACGAGTATATAAATGTATGTTATTGGACAAAAAAAACTTTATATTAGATTGGTAATAATATTGAAATTGCACGCGAGGCAGGATTTCTATATACACACATAACCATGCAATCATAGTATTTTATGCAACAGTTGTATAAGTAGGCTCAAAAAATGCGAATGGTGTGAGTTGCGATAGGAGCCGTCGCGACGGCGAGTATCGCAAATAGAGACACCATGAGCGTTTTTTGACTGAATTAGACAACATTGCATACAATATTTTTTCTATGACTAGGTTTTAAAATATATAATACAAAATTAAACATAGCGCGCAAACAAGGCAAATATGACATATGATGATATGACTGACAGTATGTGTCTATGGTAAACTTTTTTTTTAATTTGACGTATACTCGCTAGTGACACGCAGTATATTAAAAATAATTTATGTTGGCATCAATGAATTTAGTTCGGAAAGTTTTCGCAGAAAATTTCGCAGCGTCAAGCTGGCGTACCCGGGAATTTCATATAGAAAGGCTTAAAATTCCGAAATGAGGTATATACCAATAAATAGTACTATAAATAGTACCCCTTTTTCATTAATAATAATATACAAAAACTATATAGAAAACTGAAAAAAATCAAGACAAACTTCTACATAGTAAAAGTACAGATACGCAAAAAAGTGTTTGGCACGTAACGAATTGACTCAACTAGAAACTACCATGGCCTCATATTGAACGTGTTTCTTAAAAACCATAGGAATTTAATTGTTTGTTAAGTTGGTAGTAGTGCATTTTTATCGTAAAGTTAGAATTGAGCGCTTAATCTTTGACCTAAGTTTAACCTAGATTTAGAAGTCTGTGGCTGCTAGCAGTATCGTAATGTGACTATAACGACACTAGTGCTGTTATGGGGAATAGAGTATAGACTCCTCTGAACTCATATTATGTATGTTCTTATATTAGTGTTCGTGACCAAGTAAAAGACAGATAAAAGTACAGGATTAGAAAAAATATTTTATACCACACCTGGCCAAAAAGTGGTTTTTACCGCACGCTACGCGTACGGAAAAAAACACTTTCTGGCCAAGTGACGTGGCACAACACGACTGGTAATAAAGAAAGCCCTCGATCGCATATTTACGTCCCTCGCCTGCAGCTCGGGCCGCAAACATCTGCGATCTCGGCCTTTCCTTGTTTTATCACCCTAGTTGTGTAATGCAAGTACATACTATGGCTTTCCATCGGACAAATAAAGTTATGCCAAACAGAGGACACCCAGAAAAAAACATATCAGTAAAAAAATACATCACTATAAAAAAATAATGCATCTAAAATAACACTGGGGCAAGAATATATTGGTACTGACGGCAGTTTCGCTCACTCGTAAAGAACTATCTAATATTTTATGCCTTATTCCAAGATACGTGGTCCCGGAGGGCGCCGGCAATATCGGCTAGACATAAATAATTTAGAACCTTGGCCCCGTTTATAAGAGAGCCCTGTCAATATCTAAAGATAAAATAAAGCAATAATTCTACAGCTTGCTGCAACTTGCTGGGTGCTCCGGTGGTCGAGAGGTTGAGACGCTGGGCCGGAAATCCAGAGGTACCAGGTTCGATTCCCGGTCCGGACCATAGGTGAGTGCCATTTAATTTTTCTATGTACTTTGATTTCTTGTATCTATGTAGTTTTATAAGGTATGCATTTTTCTAAGGAATGGATAAGTCTACAGAAAAGTGGTCACTGTAGGTAGAACAAGGTAATAACTTTAAAAAACCGAACAAGTGCCAGTCGGACTCGCTCACCGAGGGTTCCATACGAAGTAGGTACATATATTGATTATTAAAGTACCCTATAAATTTTAATTCCCTTAGTAATATCAAGGACCATTAAAACAAGAGGACTGTCATTCTCCATACTTTGGATTGTAACTCGACCGCTACGGGATTTCCGGGCAAAAACTAGATGGCGCTAAAAAACTAAACATTTAACGATGTTATAATTGAACAAAGAAACATAGTATAGTAACAATTAGTTCGTAAACAGCTAATAATATATAAATTCTAACATTTAAATACTGTGTCACGTTTGCAAAGTTGAATAATTGTAAATAATGTAATTTTTTTACCAAGCTTATACATAGATGGCGTTGTAAATTCGGGGAACAGCTTTTTGTATGGAGAATGACAGTCCTCTTGTTTTAATGGTCCTTGGTAATGTCTATTTTTATTGTGATTTAATTAAAAATGTATAGTTTTCGGATTTTTTACTTCTACTATAAGACGGTATTACTTGCCTAATTTCATAGTTCTGATTCAACGAAAAGTAAAGCATAAAGCATTCGTCACACAAACAAGTAAATCAAAAAACAAGTAAATCTAACAAGTAGTGTGCGAGAGTGACGGATACATTATCATTTATTTATAGATCTGGGAAAGATGGACGGCACTAGACCACGGGGAAGAAGCCCAACACGATGACTGCGATGAGTCATTTTTCTAAATATAACTAAACATTCATTTAACTAAATGTTAAATATTACTATGATACTATAAGTGAGATCCTGTAATTGGCTCTTTATTACCAGTTAAGTCATTATTAATATAGTTTAAGCTGTTGGTTCTCCATGTAAATAAAATAAATAAATAAATAAATATTTTATAAGAAGAGAAAAATTTAAAAATGATATGCATCAGGCAGGATTCGAATCTGCATCTCCTCGGTTATCCGGGCCAAACACAAGCGCTACATATGAAGGGACTGGTTGAAAAATTGGATAACTTGGACAGAGTTTCGGTAGCCTAGTTGGTAAGGCGCCTGTGTTTGGCCCGGATAGAGTCTGTGCGGAAAGAGAATAGGATTAATTTTGGGGGGCGCTGTAATTCTTTTCTACCGTATGTGCCGTATTTTCTGTTCTGTGGCCACACTGGTTAGGTTAGGTCCGTTTTTCGCCACGCCTATTCTCTTTCCGCCAGACTCTAGCAGTAATTTTTCCTCCGACAAAAGGGACATCGGGGCGCGCATGTGTGCGCTAGGGTTTGCAGTACCGGGAAATTTTAGTATGGCAGCACCGGGAATTCCCGGTAAAAAAATCCCGGTACCGCAAACCCTAGGTGCGCCTGTGCGCGCCGTCCGTGTACGGACGCAATTATTTACCAATGCGCACCAATGCTCCAGTATGGAGTGCACTCACACATACGCGCGATCGTGCGTCTGTGTAAATACGTGTCACGCGCTCCTAAACGGCTGAAGTCGGACTTCTTGTTTGTCTTTATACGTTGTCCAACCAACTGGATACGACACTTAGCAGCGCGCTCCACAAAGAAACCGACAGGGAGAAGTGGAGAGCCACCATCTAAAAGATTAAAGAGTCACAAACCTCAGCAGTGAGGAACCGACTTAAAAGAAGAAGAATTTATAAAACTACAAAGCTTAGCATCATAAGCCTAAAAATATATATAAAATAATTTATTTCTGCAAGTAGGCCATCAAGTGCTCTTTTACAAGCCTGATTCTATTCTTTTCTTTTGGCGCTTCGGGTAGTGACCTTCTGGCGAGAAGAAGCGCAGGAAGAAACTCACCAGTTTATCTTTTTATATTAAATATAACAAAAATAATGGCATTATTTCATGTGATTTCATTCATAAGTTGCATTAAACTTAAAACGACATTTTTAGAGATGTAAAAGGTCTCTAGGCGTCAAAACAAGACAATTAAAATAACAGAAATTGGGTCAATCAACTTTTTGACCTACACGACGCTGTGCACAACTTTTAATTTTCGTTGTAAAATAACGCCTTTTAATAATGGTTTGTCTATGTTTAAATTTATGGTGTTTGTTAGAACGTTGAATGTCCCGTCTCATAAACCTAATAAATAGATAAATATCCTATTAGAGGTTCGATTTCTTGGTAGCTCCAGAGACATTTTCGGTAACGCCAGACACGTCAAAAGTGTGGGTCTAAAAGTTGATCATCCAAATAACTAGACTAGTAAAATAAACGGAGATGTAAAGTCTCCGTTGTCAAAATATTATGTTTTGGAGGTGTAAAGAATCTCCAAACGGATCAACTGGATACCATCTCACTAATATTATACATAGATGCGAAAGTTTGTGAAGATGTTTGGATGTTTGGATGTTTGTTACCTAATAACGGGGTAGCAACTAGATGGATCAAGCTGAAATTTGGCATACAAGTAGACCAAGTCCTAGATTGAAACATAGGATACTTAATATCCCGGTAAAGAGCTCCTTTGGGACAATAACGGGAACAACGCGGGCGAAGCCTCGGGAAAATGCTAGTTTCCAATAAGAAGAATCAATACTTTACAAAATTCTAACCTTACAAACAATGTCAAGAAAATTTCCCGTCAGAAATAATACCTGTCTTTCTGATTACTGTAATAAATAACTTCAACGAGAACCTTTTCAAGCCACGGTTAGGTAACGCAGAAACTTACGGCCCTCTTTATTTACATCCAAAACATCAAAAGTGAGTAGGATTAACGGAAAAGATACGCATTTTTGTGAAAAGCATTCAACTTTTGTTTACCCGCGTAAAAGCCTCTTTCATCGGGCTGCCAGGGGAAAAACATCTTTATGCCGTTGGATTAGGTGTGGCTGGGAAGGGGAGCAGGTGGAAATGCCAAAGGGCCATGCGTAGGTGGACTGCTGTAGTGAAATTAGAACAGTAGGAGCATATTCCGAACTGGGTCAGTTTTGGGCTTGGACGATTTTTATTTTATTTTACTTATTTAGGATTAGCATATACCCGCGGTTTCGCTCACGCAGTTCCCGTTACTGTCCCACGGGAACTATTTACCGGGATATAAAGTATCCTATGTTTCAATCCAGGACTTGGTCTACTTGAAACCCAAATTTTAATGCTATTTCTATCCTACTAATATGAAAATTTGGATGTTTAAGGTCTCTGCTCACTACACCGTATCATACTATGACCGTACTATGAACGTATCAGACACGGTATGACAAATGCCGGTCGGGTTGTAAGTTTTCCAAGGGGAAAAATGTGTTCGGTAGTAAATACGCGAGGTGATACTGTAAGTGTTGTGCGTCGTGAACGTGATCGAGTTCCAAGTGCGAATGCGAACGGTTGTAGTAGTATTATAATATGGACAATGCGCGGAAGAAGCGAACCCGTAAGAGGGATCGCTATATTAACTATGGTGTGAGGGTAGAGTACAACTAAAAACTCGCAGCACGTTAGTTAATCCGTGATGATGGCGCTTGCACTGTTGCAAGCGCACTGTTGCCGAAATATCGGGAACTCGTAAAAACAATCATACATGTTAAATATCCTGGTGTTAATAGTATTTATTAACATACGTAAAGTACACACTAATTTATGACGCAAACAGTAGCCGAAGTTAAATATTGCTTTATTAAATCTGGCATAATATGAACATAAAGGGCAGCATGTTTGAAAAAGTTTTGATAATAGGGTATTTGCCTGTAGTCAGTTATAAAGGAGCAGTCAAACGATTACTAGGACAGCGTCGACCCCTCGAACGCTTACCTTATAACAGTTCTAAAACATTTTCATCGGTCGAACTTTAAAACAAACATTAGGGACAAACTTTGTTCGTGAGAGCGTTCGTGCGTTCGTGTCTATCTGAATACCATTTGATCTGGACTCTCGCCCATTGCAAAACCGGATAAAACATTATCTGGTTTTTCTGTGGACAGTCTCAACAATTTGCGTTACGTTAACACAATAACTCATAACGCGCGCGCAGTAGTTAGCGTTAACTGAATCCTCCCCTCTTGCACGCAGCTAATGTGCTTAACAAGTTGCATTGTCTGCCGTGTTCAAGCTCCATACGACAGCGCTTTGGCGCAGTATAATAGCAGTATTAATTTCAAAAGTAAGGATAGAGCGATCCGTACAGTTCGGGTGGGTCGATTTTCGGCCGCGACATTTCTATGACAAACTAAATGTATGGCATACAAATGTCGCGGACGAAAATCCACCCGGGTCTTCCCCGTAACAGTAAATGGAGCCTTTTACCACGCAATTAGTTATTTTAATAACGTCCGGCTGCGCTGTGCGCTGTGCGCTGCGCGACGCGCATATAAAAATGCGCGTCCCACTGCTCCGTTGGTCCTAAAAATGATTTTTAGGACCAACGCGTTGGAACCGTCTGCGCGCTCGTTAGCCCTGTCCTTTATATACGTCAATGAATAGCCAGTAATATTTTGTCTTCCTACAAAAGAAGCGTGCGAGACGTATTCACACAGACGGGCGATAGCACGTCTGTGTAAGTGCGATCTATACTGGTGCATTCTTACGCACTCTTATTTCTTTGCTTGTAGTGCGTTCGTACACGGCGCGCACACATTCAAGCGCGCGATGTACCTTTTGTAAGAAGAAAAATTACTGCTATATGTACTTGTGCCGCTGACTGTACAGTCACCGGCTAAAATATACAGCGTGTAAGTCTAATACGGGCGAACAATTAAACCAGATATAGTAGTTATGACATTGCGCGATACGAGCTTTTTTAAAGTAACTGTCAACTAGCGTGTTTGTCAACTGGAATGTGTTGCGTTACATTGCGGCCCGAATTATTTTGTATGGTAAATATTTTCATTGTGGTTTTAAGCAATAGTTATCTAAATATGCTGCTTAGGTCTTATGCTGACCACCGTTTCAATATTCGCCCGTATTAGATTTACAGGCTGTATGATGCACTGGAGCACGTCAATGTATGACGCGCCTTTATTGCTTTAGAAATAAAGTGGTGTCATTGTTGCATTACCTGTTTCATCATGCCGGTGACTGTATGCAGTCAAGCAAGATTTGTCGATTCGTACTACCTATATTAAACTGATTTTTATACACCTATAGAACTGCCATTCAAATGAGAGCTGCAATATGATAATCTTAAATGATGTCCAATTTGAGAAATAAGCACAATTGATAATAATGAAGCAGCCTAAGAACACTATTAAAAGTATGACAAATGACTTTGTGATGTATTTAATCCGGTTTTTATGTGGACTATAAAACCGGTTATCCTCTCAACAATTTGCGTTACGTTTACTAATGAGCTTAACAAGCTATGCTGCTTGTTAAGCTCAATACAAGACAATGCTGTCTGCCGTGTTCATGTTCCAAGCAACAGGGCTATGGATTATACTGCCAAGCAAGTGTAATTAATGTGTAGTCTAGTTATACTCGTATGTATGTATACACCGTGAACCTTATAATATGAGCAAATAATTAACAATAACGCTTGTTTAGCGACATTTAAATAGTATATTACACAACTAGGGTGGTAATACAAGGAAAGTCCGAGATCGCAGAAGTTTGCGGCCCGAGCTGCAAGCGAGGGACGTAAATATGCGATCGAGGGCTCTCTTTATTACCTCCCGTGTTGTGTACATCATTTTATGTCCACACTTGGCCAGAAAGCGGCTTTTTCCGTAAGTCACTTTATGGCCAGGTGTGGCATAAAATAACTTATATCTTGGTTCTTAATATACTTTGAAATTTATTTGAAAGACACAATGTATCGTGATTTTTTTTATGTTTGTAGCGTGACAAGCGACGTCAATTAGACCTCAGTTATTCACGGTGTGCAGGTGGGATCTCCAGGCACTGCGCCATTAACGAGTTGATACGCCGCGCCATGATACCCAAAATTTCCAACTTCCGCTGTTTAGGAGCACGCGATACGTATTCACACAGACGCGCGATATCACGTCTGTGTGAGTGCGATCCCTACTGGAGCATTCTAACGCATTCTTAAAACTTTGCTTGTAGTGCGCGTTCGTACACGGCGCGCACACATTCAAGCGCGCGATGTGGCTTTTGTAGGGAGAAAAATGACTGCTATTATATTGTGGTCGACGACACGCGTCGCTGGCTCAACGACGCGCAACGGTAGCTGTCACAACGTGTCGTTGAGTGTCAGCGAAACGCAACAATGCCAACAGTTGGCACTGTCGTTGATTAATACCATAGCATGTAAAAACTCCGAGTTAGTGTCTTTTCTGCGGACACCAACAAAGTTAAGGGTTTTAAAGCCTAATTTTACACCCCGAAATAGCTTCCTAATAGCACCGTATAATTTAGCGCAAAGCAGCGCAGCGCCCGGTAAAATCAGCCGGAGTTAAATCCTGTATCGAGCGAGTAATTACAGGCACAGAAGCTACACAGGGCTCACTATTCAATAAACAGAGCCTACCAAATTTTAGCAGCACATTCAAGCGCGCAATGTACCATTTGTAGGAAAAAAAATTACTCTGCCCGACGACTAGGGTTGCCAGATGGTCGGGATTTGGCGGGATTCTCCCGATTTTTTTTATGTATGTCCTCCCGACTCCCGATAAAGAAGAACATATCGCTCATTTTAAAAAACTTACTCCAATTCACTGAGCAAAATTTCTGCTGTTTTAGACTAAAAAAAAGGTTTTTTTTCTCCCCATTATAGGGTCCTTCAATCTGGCAACCTTACCGACACGCGTTGCTTGCTCAACGACCCGCAACGCTAGCTATCACAACCTGTCGTTGAGTGTCAGGAAACATAACAATGGCTACAGTTGGCACTGTCGTTCATTAACTCCATAAAAACTCCGAGTCTGTGTGTGTGTGTGTCCGATGTCTTTTCTGCGGCATCAACAAAGTTGAGGCCTTTAAAAGCCTTATTTTACACCCAGAAATGGCTTCCAAATAACACCGTATACTGTAGCGCCCGGCAAAATCAGGCGGAGTTAAATCATGTATTCAGCGAGTTATTACTGGCGCAGAAGCAACAGATGGCTCACTATTCAATAAACAGAAACTACCAAAATGTCGTTTTTTTTTAATGTGCAATGAATTTTAAAAACTTATCATGTGACTTAGTGTGATAATACTAGTATGAGACCTCTTACCTACAACATTTACCAACGATGCCAACTGCAGGCGTCCCCGAATGTCACCTACGCTTTTGGCAGTGTAAGTCAGATTTCGATTTCGTAGGTGACATGTAGGTCAGATTCCATTTTCGGCAGATACCATCTATCTATGATTCCGGTTTCGCCAGATTCCTAGTAAGTCAGATTGCATTTTCGTCTCATTCCTGGTTGGCCAGATGCCGACTTCGTCAGCTTCCTAGTAGGTTAGATTCCGATTTGGTCGGTTTCCTAGTGGCCAGATTTTTAATACGTCAGTTTCCTATTTCGTCAGATTCCGAGTAGGTTAGTTTCCTATTTGGCCAGATTTCGTCAGATTCCGATTTCGTCAAATTTAAATTACACTGTACCCGACGACAGGTATCGCTAGGTACCTCAACTAATAGCTACAGACATAGTCTAAAAGTAATTATTGTTCTTCCTACAAATGGTACATCGCGCGCTTGAATGTGTGAGCGCCGTGTACGAACGCACTACAAGCAAAGATTTAAGAATGCGTAAGAATGCTGCAGTTTGGATCACACTCACACAGACGCGCGATGGTGCGTCTGTGTGAATACGTGTCGTGCGCTCCTAAACGGCCGAAGTTGGACTACTTGTTTGTCTTTATACTTTGCTACAGCTACTTTATCAGAATATGGACTTCTGAGGTTTTTACTGGCTCAGAATCGTTCGTTAGTAGGTACTGTCAAATGTTATACGTGAAAAGTGTACGTATACATGCTACGTAATACCTATACGCGATTATCTATATTAACTGCACCATTTGTAACTATTTAAGGTATCCAAACGCCCTCGTGAATACAGAGTTGGCTAACAGAGATGGAGCTTCAAAGTTGCGCAACTTTGGCTCGCTACCGTAGTTTACAGCATTATGTACTGGGGTGCATAGTTATGGTCCTGTTACATTGTCTTTGCAATATGTACTTTGTGTGGCCAAACTACTTTCTATCGACGTAGGGTTAAGGTCAAACTACTTTGTGTAGATGCGCGGTCAAGGTGAAACTACTTTGTGTGAAGACAAACTTACAGTTAACATAATTTATGCGGATGTAGCGTTAGGGTTAAACTACTTAGTGTAGTTGCAGATTTAAGGTCAAACTACTTTGTGTGTTTGTAAGGTTAAGGTCAAACTATTTTGTATGGGTACATGGTTAAGGTAAAAATGATTTGTGTGAATACACGGTTGAAGTTAACCTGCTTTGTGTGGATACATGGTTAGGGTCAAACTACTTTGTGTCTATTCAAGGTTACAGTCAACTTAGTTTATGTTCATATTGGATTAGGGTGGAACTTTTTTGTGTGGATGCACAGTTAAGGTTGACTTTGCGACTGCTTCAAAGACAAACATGTTTAATCAGCGCCGAAAATAGCCTTTTCTGCGCCCTGTGTGTGCTTCTATAACTGTGCTCTTGTTTTTTTAGATATTATAGGTACCCTAGGGTCCTGCGTGGTCTGGCCATTCTTGTGCCCCCCAGAGTCTACGCCCTGTGCCTGGGCACCGGTGGCACCGCCCTATTTACGGCACTGTGTCTAATAAGTTTAAACCATTTAATGCAACGTGCATGTTAAACTATTTTTGTATAGAAATCCAGGCCAAACTATTCTATAAGTGGATTGTTTAAAATTACAAAGTAATGATCAATTTAGGACTTAGGGTTCCTTATTTGATGTACAAGCTTTTCTGAAAACGCTCAGCTATTTGCAACGTAATACGTCGGACGTATATGTATTTGAACTGATTGCTTGATGAGGCTCAAATGAAGACACACCTTTAGACACATATTTTGACTGTTAACTCCTAATGGGAGTGCCGCTAATGAAATTACATTATGTTCGAAACAAATTACACCGATGGATCCGAGGGGAATATGCCTATACCTGACTGCGTTACTGTAGAAACTCATTGTTAAGTGACTTGATAACTCGGATTCAACTACCCAAGCAGCAAAACTACGTCGTATGAAAGTCGAGAGCACGTTCTTATTTTCACCTAAAGCTGAGAAAAGAGTCTTCAAACTGTCGAGTAATAGATCTGTAAACGTTTACTCGACGCGATTTGGGCACAAATTACTCAGCTTAAAGTGCTATAATTGTCGTAAAATAGTCGAGTTAATAGCCAAATGATGCTATAAAGGTCGATACAAAGCGCCATACAGCATCATTAATGCTATAATAGCAATAATTTCACCATTAGGCGACTAATATGTCGGTTGAAAGCAACGAAATTGCTTTTACTCGACTTAATAGTGCTGTGACAGCTACTTTGTTGCATTCGCTCAGCTGTTTAGTCGATTGATCGCAACTTGGCGAGCTTTATAGCACTCAGTGTTGGAAGTATTTGCAGCTTTAATAAGTGTGTGTTATTTGTGTCAGAAAACAAGAAAATATTTCCTACTTAACAAATATAGAATGGTAGCCATGTTCTTTCAAATAATATGTCTTCGGTGTTAGCTATTATTCATGTACATGTAACATACTAAATTTCAATGCGAAATTTTATTTTTCGGTTAACTTCCTCATATTTCTAGTTATAATTTTAATGGGCCTCCTCATTTTCGAGGTATTAATAAATTATTTATATAATTAAAATATCAAAAAGAATTGTTCCGCCATTATAGAAGTACGTTTGCCGTCTTACGATCTTTACTCGACTTTTAGTTGAAAAATAGAAAATATATTACATTTATATTACTATGCAGACGCCATTATAGACGGTTTGGTGCTGTAAAAGATTTCAAATATCATTTATGCCACATTTTGCTGCATAATGGCTTTAAAAGATCATTTGAATTGCTTTAGGTGCTATAACAGTCACTTTTAGAGCTTTCTCTCGGCAGGTGCTGTAATAGTAAATCAATATCTTTTATATAGCACTTAGTGCTTTAAAAGTAACTGAGATGCTATTTGGTCATATAAGCAGCTTTTTTACCATTATAATGCTTCCACGGCAACATGTCGTATGACGGTGCTATAAAGACTTCTTCAGCAGCTAATTAGAAAATTAGAAGCTTTTATACAGCTAATTTAGAACTTACAGTGGTATAAAAGTGAAATTTGGCACCTTTATACAATAGTTGAGTAAACGCGCTGTAAATATGTCGAGTAAACGTTTAGTCGACATAGTTTTACGCCCAAAATGCGAAAATGCTAAAGAGTTGAGTATAGTTCTTTTATACGACGATTTGGCATCTTTGACTCCTTTTTAGGACCATTTCTCGATCTTTAGCTGTAAAAAGCTTTGCTTATAGGTACGACTATTTTGCTGGTTGGGTAACTAAAGTATAATACTGCACCGCGCACTGGATCTTCTTTATGATTTAAAACATTTATTTCTGAAAAGATTTACTTAAATTACTGCTAGATCGATGTTTACCAAACATAGCTAAGAACACCCGCAAGGAAACCTGCTCCCACGTAAAAAAACTGCATCAAAATCGGTCAATCCGTTCGTGAGCTACGATGCCACTGACAGACATACCGGCAGACAGACCGACAGACATTGGCGTCGAGCTTATAACGACCCTCTCTTTGCGTCGGGTAACCCCCGAAAAAAAATTGGAGAGCGTAGCAAGCAAAAAAGACCGGTTGACGGAAGACGGAAAGACGTTTAGTAACAACAATGCAATGCAACAATGCTGTGCGTATTAAAATACGTAATGTACCCGTACGTGTAATGTTTAATTTGCCTAATATCTTTATCGAGTTCAAAACATACTGCTTTTGCCTTTATTTGGACATACGTATATCACAATTTGGACAATTCAATATTATAAAACGAGGGGCGAAAGAAATCAAATCAAATCTTCTTTTCAAGGTTTTTTCTTCTTGGCATTCCGACAATCCATTCGTTTTAAGATTAAAAATTAAAATATAATTTTCCACGACACGACGTCGCACCGTGACACGATGCCGTGTCGTAGCACGACGCGATATCGTATCGTGTTTATGTTTAAAAGCCCTTAAACGGGTGTATTTTCAAAGACATAATTTCTCTGGCCACAATTTTTTAAAAGATTCCTCTTCACTAGGCTGGCATTCGTTGATGACTTGGCAGAACTTGACAGATTCTACATTGTAACCAAAAGTGCCAATTCTAGTAAGGCAGAATCTTCTCAGTATTCGCCAATATGTCGTGACAGCGAAATGACGTTTTTGAACCAGCCTGGATGGGTTTGGGTGTATACTTGGGTATCCATCCAGGCTGTAGGTTGTCTGTCAATACTTTACTCACAAAACTGTTTTCGTTCGATGCGAACCAATAGTAGCGGTGTTGTTCCTCTTAAGCCTCTCATGGGCATAATGACTCGAATGGCGGAATAATTCCCCTCTAATGGCCAGATCGAAGCAAACCGACTTGGAACCGAGGCACATTTGTCTTGCCCCAACGGCCTCTGCTGAATAGACATTTACAAACTTTTTAATCAAGTTTAGATTATACAAAGATTTGTCGATCAATTTGTAAAATTATTGTTTTCGTTAGACCAAGGACCATTAAAACAAGAGGACTGTCATTCTCCATACAAAAAGCTGTTCCCCGATATTACAACGCCATCTATGTATAAGCTTGGTATAAGAATGATATTATTTACAATTATTCAACTTTGCACGCGTGACACAGTATTTAAATGTTAAAATTTATTTATTATTAGCTGTTTACGAACTAATTGTTACTGTACTATGTTTCTTTGTTCAATTATAACATCGCTAAATGTTTAGTTTTTTAGCGCCATCTAGTTTTTGCCTGGAAATCCCCTTGGGGTCGGGGTACGATCCAAAGTATGGAGAATGACAGTCCTCTTATTTTAATGGTCTTTGGTTAGACGGTGCGGTTACATTTTTATTAGGTCAGTGTCAGGATAGGATTTTGTAAAATTGAAGAGTTCCTTCAAATAATATCCCACCTAAACATTTTCATGTAAAGTAACGCTAAAATCACCGCCGCACCTATGTCTCTGTTTACCCTGATGGTTGACTGGTAGAGAATGCCTTACGGCATTAAGTCCGCTATTTGTACTTTCTTGTATTGTGCAATAAAGTTTAAATAAATAAATATGTAATAAAATCAGTACATATTGCTTGCACTGTAAAAAAATATCAGATCTTATAGAGAACTCTACAGGCCCTAACCTAACACTCTCTAATTCTTATCATAGCGTATAGCGTTCTGCGTGAATCCTAGTCTTAAGAAAGTTATCATCGTCGCTTGCCCAACCTAATTCGGGCCAAGCGACCTGGTTCGACCTCAGGCGCTTCGGCTCCCACCTAGTGGGTCGATTTCAGAGCGTTTCGACCGCGGCGGTTTTTTTCATTCGTGTTCCAGCAAATATAGCAGTAAGCGATGGTGATCACAGTTAACTTTTACTATAAACGATAGACAGTATCGAGGCTACACATGATTTAGTCAAAAGTTTTCGTCACTCGATAGTCCTTTGCGGGAAAAAACGAGTGACACTAATGAATTAAAAAAAAACGCTCGAAAAACAAGTTTGTTAGGTACCAAAAAACCGGACAAGTGCGAGTTAGACTCACGTGGAGAGGGTTCCGTACGTTCAAAACAATATACCACAATTATACTTTACTGCACAGACTTCTTATAGGTTTTCCTGTAATCTATAGGTGCAGGATTATTTTCCATATTTTTTCAAAATTCTAGGTCCAATACTCGTAGTTCCGGAAGTTTAGTGTTTTACTAACATACTTAGTTTTTAAGTTTCCTGTAACTTTATTTATTTTAGGTTCTTAACAAACCCAACACCTAAGTCAAAATGATAGGCAGTTTCGTAAATTTAAACATAAGATACTTTATATAC
The DNA here is from genome assembly GCA_947034925.1 of Eudemis profundana. Lineage (NCBI taxonomy): Eukaryota > Metazoa > Arthropoda > Insecta > Lepidoptera > Tortricidae > Eudemis > Eudemis profundana. Next base: position 24,354,445 of record OX344803.1, read on the forward strand.
GTAGGAAGCTCCCTTGGGATAACAGGAATGACGCAGACGAGGCCGCGGGTCAATGCTAGTTTATAATAATAATAATCTAATTTATTCTTCGTGAACAATAAAAAGATTAGCCTCTTTTAAGCCGTTCGCAAAGCATGTTAACATCTTACCTAGTTCCCCATTCAGTAATAAGGAAAAGTTTCTTAGTTTTAATTTTCAAAGGCAGCGCAATATTTTTAAATGAAGATCGCAGCGTGGCGGAGATTGCCTTCGTTATGTTAACTGCATTAACTGTGACTCCACCTTCAAGTACGTAAAGCCACAGAATAAACATAGTACAGTCAAGGAATTTAATTTCCAACCCACCTAAGGTCCAATATAGTATAGCATACTGTCATTATAAGAGCTAGCTAGAGTACGACGTTACTTTGACATATCACACGCATTGTTTTGTGTCAGTAACTAGGTAACAGATTAACAACGTTGACATGGTGAACTGAAATTTGGAACGTCAAGGCACTGCCAAAAAAGGACGACAACAGCGGAATCGAAATCCGAAGAAAGTCCATCTCAAAGTAATACGAGTCGCTCAAAGGCTAAAATGTGATTTATTTTACATGATTTATAGTGTGATACCTACTGAACGAAACATAGCAGATATATTACATAAACGAGCATACGCGTCGCGTCTCAACAGCCAATGAATTGTTCTCCGGACTTATTCATGCGGGAAATCTGTTTCGAAAGTAATGTAATATTCATAATAACGGTGTACAGTACTGGCGCAATGCTGCGAGTGAAAAGGGTGTGATGGAATTGAATCAGTGACAGTTTGTTTTGGTAATAGGCAAATTGGATTCACAATCAGGCTTACGCAATAGATTGACGTATGCAAGGACCTTAACCCGGCGGGAGTGTGGGTGCCGTAAAGTTACTTAGAGTGTGTGGTGGGGTGTGACATACCCCAGGACAAAAACCCATATTAACTTAGTTTTTCACCAAAATTATTTTAAATTACAACTTTATATTATGTCTTGGAATTAGATAAGTATAAAATAATATAATAATAATTTAAATTCTAAATATTTTTTATTGTATACCTAAAGAGACGTGAGAGACTAGGTTTTTTTAACAAAAATAAACGTACTCATTTGATATATTCATGAAAAATATCACATATTATTAAAACTTGAAACAAAAACCTTGAAATTTAAACAACAAGATATCTTCAATAATATAAAAATATAACAACTAAGATAATAATATGGGAACATCTTAGTTACTAGAATCGAGATCAGTACATTTTTTGTTAGGAAAAATAGCATGTTGTGATTCTTGAATGACCTAAATTTGTTTGATGAGTCATTCAAAACGTCATCCAGCATCCTATCAAGTCGTTTTTCATAAATTTTCAGCCACTTTTTTTTATTTTAAACCTGAAAATTTTAATATTAGTAAAAAAATTGGAAGAAAAACAACAAAAAAAGTATACACGAACTATGTGGCGGGGTATGGCATACCCCACGGATGTTTGAGCACGTGTACTATAGATTGGCAACTTCGTTGGTGACACTCACATGTTTGCTTTTTTATGTGCAGCCGTACCTACTTAACTAAGTTACCGCCAACACGAACGGGGGCCTCCGGAGGCTGCCTCTGTCGGTCGCCGTGCATGTTGGCGGTAACTTGTGTAAGTAGTTACGGCTGCACATAACAAAAAGCAAACAGGTGAGTGTCACCAACGAAGTTGCCAAGCTATACTAATGCTGATCAGCGCAATACTTGGATCACGATCTTATTTCCTCCTATGACCTTTTAACTTCAGCTACACGAAGCCACGATATTGTAGTCTTAACATACAAAAAAATATACGTAAGTAAATATACCTAACTATAGTTGGGGTATGCTACACCCCACCAGACTCTCGCCGGGTTAAAATAAATAGCCGGACGGAGCCTCGCTTACAAAGAACTGAAGCATGTCTAGCCCGCCGGCTGTTAATGTGTGCGTGCTGCTCGCAATAGGAAAAAACTAGTTGATGTGTGCGTGCGGCTCGTAAGTACAGCCGTAAGTGTAGCCGGCGGCTAGAAACGGCTTCAGTTCTCTGTTGGCGAGGCTCCCTCCGGCTATTTATTTTAAAGTCCTTGGGCGTATCGTATGTATTTCAAACTGAAACGCCTAGATCGTGGTCGTTCAACATCATTAACCTATACTTCGTCTAATAGAATACAATAAGAGCCTGTATACGTTTTTAAAACGAAATGCCTATTACTCAATATCGGAATACCTAGAAGACATACAATGAATTTAATTTAATTTTGAATTTTAATTTAATTTAATAACCTAATCTTTAGTTTCAATTTGATTTTGACATTACACTATTTGAAGGGTACAGGAAAATAACATTTTTGAAAATTAGATTTTAATCTCGAAATGTAGAAAGCTCGCAATTAACTATAACTTACAACTTGATTACAGGCGACTATTTCAAATTAATATTTATATTTTTCACTTTTAAAGAAATGATTACTATAGTAATTGTTCCTGATGACTAGAGACCGGATCTGATGTAGCGACCTCAATATTAATATGGATATGACTAGTGCAATTCGTTAAATACATGTCATGTTGGTTATATAAGGTCTTAATTTTTACTGTGCATTGTGAAGAAGAAATATTAAAGAAGAAGTTACGATTAGTTACATTGTTATTGTGTGTAGAAAAAATAATAAATTATACCAATCATATCCATATCAATATTGAGATCGCTACATCAGATCCGGTCTCTACTGATGTATAACTATCAAACCGCCATAAAGTTACTAAGCTGACTAGACATGTTCTTTCCGTGCACCCTTCATCCATCGAAATAATATAATGTATGGAACAATAACGCCCAACAAAAATGACGTTGAAATTGCCCCATAACGCCCAATTTTTAAAATCAATATGTCTTATGTATCAATAGGACTGATAACCAAGTTAATGTTTACTACCAAACGGGTCTAAAGTCATTTATAACAAATATTAATAATTATTAAGTTTGAGAAGACGCAATTTCAAAAAGGTTGCATATCGTTTAAAAGATAAAAAATTGTCATTGGTTACAAATCTACCGACGTGAGAAATTCATTTGATGCTATAGTTTTTTCTTCAAGACTAAGTACTGGCGCTCCTTAGGTACGTATTTCGTGGGGCCTATTTTAAACGTCAGTTAAGCTTCCATACTTATTATTAATACTTCGATGCCTTCATCACGCCTAGTTTTCGTTGGAGTTTCACTCGCTGTCAGTTACGTTTCCAGGCATTTCGATTCCCAAGTCATTAGGCAATTAGCTCCCAGTTTCGAGAGGGTCCTGATTGAAATGTTTGACCGAAACTTTGGCGGAATATTTAGTTGAATTTGCGAGTTGTTATGAGTAGCAAACAGGGGTTTTGAAGAGGTTAGAGTTTCAGAAAGAAATTTGATTAATCTTTGGATATGTCTCTAGACCACTTACTTATTTTGATAAAGTTATTTAACGAGTGTCGACTGACGGCCGATGGGGCGGGTTGTCGACTGACGGCCGATGGGGCCTTAAAGGTGATATCAGACGGTTCATTTTTTGTTCATTTTCATCTTCCATTCGGTATCTTTCACTCAAAGTGACACGGAGTGAAACAAAAGTGCCGAATGAATTCACTAGTGAACCGATCCAACAATGTTGGATCGGTTTATTTGGCATAATTCTCTCTCGCTCCGAATGAACGAAAAATGAACGGTCTGAATACAGAGAGAACGTTCACTCGGATTCGGCCAACTAAACTTATTCCAAGACACACGACTTTATCCGAAGCCATATTGACAGAAAAGAGTGGTGAATGTTCATTTCTACATTCTAGCTAAGCTGTGTGAACATGGAATGAAAGAAAAAGTTCACTCTAGTGAACATCCACTCAAGTGAACCGTCTGATATCACCTTTAAGGTTTTCGAATGGAGACCACAAACCGGAAGATGCAGCGTAGATCACCCACCACAAGATCCTCTGACGACTTATGAGATACTAGAGGCTACCCATAACCCGGATAAAAAGGATCCCTACAGAAGCTACAAACGCCTCCCAGGATCGTAAAATGAAGAGACTGGTTGAGAAACTGGATGACTTGGGTATCGCTTCGGAGGCACAATTGACGAGTGTCTATTCTATGGTTTTCATAGAGAAATAAGCCCTTTTGAAAAGACACTCCTCAATTGGTAGTGCGCCTGTGTTGACCCGGAGTTCCGTTGGAGACGCAGGGTCCAATCCTATCTGAGGCATATAATTTTTAATTTTTTTCTCTTTTAATAAAATATACAAACTTGCTTTGTTCCTCTCCTCTCCGTTCAGCTCCGTGACAGTGGAAACGCACCCTAACAAAAGGCATCCCACATCCCCGTTCAACCATATTCTCACTAACGACGTTACATTCACAAATACAGCCACCACGAACTCAACTTATTTAGGCTAAGTACTAGCTTTTTTGGCACTAGAAGACTTAGTTCCTACAATAGCGTAATTATGTAAGACCCGGTGATAGCAACGGGCACCGCTGGAGGCCTGCCAGAGTGGTTTAATTACGGGCTTAATAGCCCAGCGCTGGGCTAGCTGGCTGCTTAATGAGATGAATATGCATTCTCTTACACCTAGGCGCGCTTATACAACTTTACTTAGACAATGGTCGAATTTGCTAGGGGCAAGACACATGCGACAGTAATTTTTCTTACGACAAAAAGTATGTTGTGCCGCTTGCATGTGTGCGCACCGTGCACTACAAGCAAACTTTTAGGAATATGTAGCAATGCTCCTGTCGCGGATGAACCGTCGCCGCGTTCGCTAGCTCCCGCAAAATATATCGTAAACATGTGTACTGCAGTGTATTTGAATGCCAAAAAAACCGACAGACGGCAGCCCTACGCCTCGACGCTATAGCGCACTCCTAAGTGCCGGAGTGTTCCTACTTTTCTTTCTTTATATTTTGACTCCATCATCCATCGAAACTAATCGTATTTTTGTTATAATAAATAATAATAATAATCATCATTTATTTCGTAACTCATGGCTTCATATTTTACATTGCATTGAATTTAAAATATACATTACTTTAAAACTTTAAATTAAATTAAATTTTATACATGAATGATTTAATTTTATGATTCTGTTAGATTCCAATTCATAACCATAGACCAGAGTGCTGCTTGCCTAAAATAAAGTTAAAATTTTCATTTTTATTTTCGACCAAAAACTATGGGATTGTAAGTGTAATCTTCTTGCAATTTTAAAGCTCTCAATAAGTTAAAAAATCTTCAGCCCATTTTGCTGAAAATATACAGTATTTTGTAAATTAGCTCAAGTTGACACCGAGGCAATTAAACTCCTTGCTCCATTAATCAGTGCTCGCATGCGTCTTCGTCATCGCGTGCGCTTGTTATCTGCGGCGTTTAATTTACTTCGTCGCAATCTCCTTTGGAGCTTAAGACACGAATTAAGTACAGGGTGACAGCACAAACGTGATCAGAGATGGCAAGATGTATGTATAATTGAAACGGGAGGAAGGAAAGCTATTTTATTTATTTATAATTTTAGAAAGATATATTATTTGCTTTCCCTAAACATCTACGTCCACTGAAAGAATACATTTTTTAACGTTTATTTCGATTAAAATATACACAGATAAAGTATAATAAAAAGAAAGCAAACAACAAATTTATTTTGCGCATCTTACTCAGCATGGTGTTAGTCAAGCCACACTCCCACTAACTATATGTACAGTCAAGTATAAAAATGTGGGTGCAAAGAAATACTCAAAAATATGTCTGAATATACCTTCTGTAGTGGCAATAAGATCTGCGTAGCATACTTATAAAACAATTTATTCGAGATATATATGTGCACTTGACTGGTAGTGATGAGTTTTTGTAAAAATAATAGTTTTAAAGAATTTCTTGCACATGTCATGAGAATACTACGATGACGTATACTTGTACATATCAGACACCCATTATGAGTTGAATTAAAGTGTATACAGATGTAGTGCAAAATGATTTTCCATCGTACTTTATCGGAAAAGTTCGTATTTATCGTGCTCTCTCAATCAGCTTCAGTACCCATCTTTGACATTTGACACTAAACAATAAAGTTCCATATTAATGGATATGAAAACGTCACCCATTTAATACAATCATTGATTAACAGTTCGGGTGCCATCCATCCATTGTAATAGTAATCCATTGGCTCTTAAACTTGTTTCAAATCACAGTCATTTAGTGGCAAGTGTGTTCACATGAACCTAAGTGATTAGTTGAAGTAGCGGAGTGTGTCCATTTCCGAATGTTTCTTTGATATACGCGCCCAAATAGTAACAATGATTGAGACCGGTCGGCTAAGCTATTTGTTCACTTCGTCATATATATATATAATATAACTTAATGCTCAGTGTTTCCTGTGGATAATTAGAATACTTCGGCATTATGTATGGTATTCGTTGGTTACTGGGTAGAACTTGACAGATTCTACATTGTAACCTAAAGTGCCAATTCTAGTAAGGCAGAATCTTCTCAGTATTCGCCAATATGTCATGACAGCGAAATGACGTTTTTGAAAATACACCCACATATACTGTAACAAGAAATACCCTGCTCTGGATTTCCTTTTTTCCTCCATCTTCACATACTCACCCTAACTCCCACTTACTGTTACAATACCTAGTTATCTATAATGTACCAAGGCTGAATACACACATAAACCAATGAGTTATTCAAATCAAATGAAGTACGTTAAGCCGTCTTTCACGGCGTGGAATATACACTCACGGTCAATGAATTCGGGTCACTTTCTATATAATTGTTCATAGAAAACGTCCCTAGTTCACTGTCCGTCAGTGTATTACGTCAACGCCGGCTTGTAACCAATAAGAAGGGAGATCGACATCCTCATCATCATCTTTATAATTAAAAAAGATAGAATATAATAGTATAGGCATAATAAATGCAGGCTTTAATTAGTTATTCTATACAGGGTGTCCCATAACTGATACGTCACAGTGACACTGGAGGTAGACCAGGTCAAGAAGTACCAAACCAACTTAACATGACCCCAGTAAAAGTGGCACGGTTTTTGAGTTATTGTCGAATTAAACTTTTTTATGAATTTTGATCGTTTTTAACATTATTAGTGCCAGTGTGCACTCGGAAAGGTGTCAAGGTTAGTTTTTTATGTGTACGGTAACATGAATTCGTACCCTTGGTCAAATAACGTCGTATCTGCAAAATTACAAATTTTCAGGATCTATGTGTATCATGTAGTTCGTATGATTTGTATGACTTTAGAGCAATAAAAAAACTTTGAACGTAAAGTCACATGTGACGTTATTTGACCAAGGGTATGAATTGTTAATTAAGGTTACATAAGTGGTATTTTATCCATAAACTAAGTAAAATTGAAAAAAATACTAGTTTGATCTTGAATTAATTCACAGCGAAACATTAATTTCGACTAGGTCGGCGGGTCATGTTAAGTTCGTTTGGTACCTCTTGATCTGGTCTACCTCCAGTGTCACTGTGACGTGTCAGATATGGGACACCCTGTATATAAGTAGTTTTTAAGTCGATGACATGGAATCTAATTCGTTCAATATCCTAGTGTATTTTTTTATCTTAGCAAGTTTTTGCCGCAAGTTTCTTTTAAGTTTAATCAACGCTAAGCTCTCTTTGATCGTATGTTCCTTAAGTTTGCAAATTTGGCACAAAGCCTCACTGGCCGTTGTCAGTGCTGGTGGTTTTTGGGGGGCCGTTGTACACGGGCATACCGTCGTCCTGGGCTTTGTCACAATGGACGAGACGTTAGCAGGTTCAGACCATAACTCTTCAGGAGCCTCTGTAAACTTCATGTAAATCCGCGCCTCATATCTTGACTCTGGGTACGGAAGGGCCAACAGAAACACACATGTCTGATAATCACATTCCACTGATGACGTGTTCGCCTGTCGCCATTTCTCTCCCAATTCAATCAATCGATACTCCACTGCAAATGAATAATTTTTCCAGCCTAAAAACTGACGTGGTGCTGTGGGGACACTCCACGCCAGCATCGCGTCGCTGGAACTCGTGTTCTGCAGTGTTAAACCTAAAGCTGCGTCGATTTTCGTTATAGAATTACCATTGATGTGAAACGTTTGATTGTTACAGAAGATCTCATTGCAAGTCTGCAACACTAAGGTGAAATTTTGATCCACTTGTAACAATTCTCTGCCCATGAATCTGTTAAACCACTTGCAGGTGACGGTCGTCTCACCAGAATCGTCGGCACAGAGAACTATGTCACTATTGACGCCTTTATGAAATAATCTAAAAGTGTTTCTTTCACTATGAGACTTCCACGAGCACTCGAGTCTGCGCCAGTGGTATAAAATGCATTGAAAGTCTTCACCGCTAGGATAGTGGTCCACTGTGACGGTCACCGATTGGTAGTTATGGTCCGGGTCGAAGCACTGGTAAATAATGTCTTCTCTATGGTACGCTTGTGTCCTATACCGCACTGTGGTTGCGTTGATGGTGTCCGTGCTCATCTCCCAGACGTTCTTAAGGGTGAGCGATTCAGGTTCGTTGGAGCTGCAGAATACGTCGTACTGCTCTCCTAGAGTTACGAAGTAGGCTCGGTATCCATCGGCACCGATCCTGTATCGCGCCCTCGCTGCGCTCACCGACATACCAGGTTCCACGTCCACAGCCAGGGAGTTTTCACAGCTAATCGTTCCATCGATGCAGCTAAACTGATACTTCCCGAGGTTAAGCTTCTGCGTAGCTCGGACGGTGGTCGCGTTAAGTCGCGTTGTCGGCACGGGTTTTCTGTCGTCTGAGTCGTTTTGTATTATGAGGTTGTTAGCTGTGTCAGAAGAGCAGTATATGAAGACTTCTTCTCCGTAAGGTGCGCGGTATGATCTCTCATGATATCCGTAGGAATTCACGCCAGCATTGGTCTCTATTGCGCATGCGTTTGCGTTTGCACCAACCAGCAACGCCAGAAGCGCCAGCAACGCGGAAATGACACTCATTGCGATCACACAACTGCAGTAACTAATAACTAAGTGCTCTAGCAATATCGTCTATTTATATAGGACTTGTGTTCAGTGTTTCCTCATGGGTGGTTCTGCGTTATCGGCCTCTTTGAGGCGACGTACGCGTTCACACTGAGTGTTGCGCTCCCTGTCTAACACACGCCAATTTAAATTGGACCAATATGGAACAAAATGTGTAACTAGGAATTCAAAGTTGCGAAGCACTCGATCACAAACTTTATTCCAAAAAGCAGTTTCTTCAAGTTTACTTAAGACCGCTTCTTAAATTCTCTCTAGAGTAAGAAGCACTATTCGCACAGTACAGTACCTAAACATGATCTGCTATCGGCTCATCCTCACATACCAACACGTCACTACCTACCTACCTGCCTACTTTTATAAGGTAATTGACATTATTGGATGACCATACTGAACTTACCATCGCTCAATTGAACATAATGTTATGCAAATAAATCATTTCATTTCATTTCAGAATCTCACCGTCAGATCGGTATCAAAAGTGTGTCCTTAGGCAACTAGGTAAATATTTAACTATTAACATTTACTTGCATCACGCCTGCATTATACCCGTTATCAAGAATTCAAAAAAGAATTAAATTATTTATTTCTGCAATTAAGGGTTCCTTTACATGTCTGATTCTATTCTTTTCTTTTCCTTTTTATTCCTACCTGGATATAAACTTCCTACATTTTAATCCAGGACTTTCTCTATTCAAAACCCATTCAATTATTACCGCGTAATTTATAAATAAGCATCCAAAATCCTCCGTACATCTTCCCAAACTTTCACATTTATAATACATATTAGTAGTATAGTAAAATGTTAGTAGGATTAGTTAGGTTAATAAGAAAATGATAATTTTTTACATTTTTTTTTTTTTCATAATCTTGCATTTCTCTTAATTTGCTTTCCTATCATTTGCGCAACTACTCAGTACCTATTTTATATTTCCTTGCAATTGTTTTATGTTTTATCCTGCATTTCTTTTGTTTCAATAACCCCACTGCGCAATTAGGTAACTAAGTTATTTATATGCATTTTATCAATGTTATACTTCCACGAGGACTGATTTTCCTCAACTCGATTTCTTATACTGCGCCTACTTAATATACGTGCATTTGAACTAAGTAGAGCATATGCACATGGCGTATTTTATCTTATAAATGTCTGTCATCATCATCATCATTATCATTGTGACCTTTTGGCTGATCCACTTTTGGATGTAGGCCTCTTACCTCTTCTTCTATTCCTGACGATCTTGTGCCCGAGTGGGGTGTATATTAAAACGCATTCAGCAAATCTTCCTATTTTGACAACGCATACCGTTGTTACTCATAATTGTACATTCGCATAATATTAAAATGTATATTTTTAAACGCCTAATCGGACGTTGGAATTTCCTTTTCTGTTGGGGTTGCAGTTCAAACCTAACCTTACTTAGGTTAGGTTACCTACATTTCTGGTGGCAGTTCGTTCGTGCGTTCCTTTCTGGTAGCGGGTCGCACAGTTTAATTAAACCTAACCTAGCCTACTTTTCTGGAAGCGATTCGTTTCTGTACGGGTCGCTCTTCTAACCTAATCTACTGGTCGGTTCAACCAGCAGCAGGATTCTGTGAACAACGGGTATAAACTTGGAATTATTTTTCAAGAAGGCTCATTTATACCGGACTGAAGTTGACGGCGTGCAAAGTAGGTATATATGTATGTATGTTTCTGTGGGTTTGCCTAATGGTGTGCACTGAAGGTGTTAACTCCGTATACATTTTGTCCAAATTGTACTAACAAAACTTAAATATAGTACATTACACAACTAGAGTGGTAAAACAAAGAAGGCCGAGATCGCAGATGTTTGTGGCCCGAGCCGCAGCCGAGGGACGTAAATATGCGATCGAATGCTTTCTTTATTACCTCCCGTGTTGTGTACATCATTTTTTGTTTACACAGCGACTGTTTCCGTACGCGTAGTGTGCTTTATGGCCAGGTGTGGCATAAAATAAAATTTCACAGCTAAACTAATCTCCCAGCGTATATTCTCGAGAAACGCTATTAAAGCTATACGTGCACTGAGATAACCAAGAAGTCTCTTGAACGTCTTAATAGCCTGCACTTTTGACTCCACTATTTCCAAACAGACGTAAGTTCTAAGAAAACTCATAGCACTTACGTCACTTTGGATCTAGATTTGCTGATTGCTTAGAAGTAAAAGACGTGTTTTATGAGGACATCCTTGTGACTTAAGACCTTTTGTGGGTTTCGGGCCATAATTCACTCGCACGTGGTTTATGCATATGCATGCAGCAGCCATTAATGTAATGTACAGTTTGCACCATATTAATTGTTAGGTTAAACGTCGGGGTTGATTTATTCTCGCAAGGAAACTACTGTGTAGGAGTTTGGGATGTAACGAATATCGGTTTTTGAAACTTCGCGAATACGAATACGAATATTCGACGTTGATATTCGCGAATGCGAATGCGAATATTTGTTATACTGTTTATGCTACTAGAAATAAACAAAATTAATAATTGTGAAAATTCAATACTCAATTTTCAATTACGATTAACTTCAATTTAATCAGGTTTTGCAATAAAATAAGTAATTAATTAAAAAAAAAGATTCTTTGCAAAAGGTAGAGATTGGAACCGGGGGTTAAAAATAAATATCTCATTTTAATTTTATTTCGGTACTTACCGAAACGAGTTTATAGGTACCTACTCGTTGATAGTTCCGAAATCCGACTCAAACTTGGCCGATGTTTTTCTTTTTCATTAATTTTAGGATCTAAAATGCACCAAAAACATTCGTAATAATATATTCGCAACAATTTTTGCGAATACTAATGCGAATATTGAAAATCTTACGAATATTCGCAAATACGAATATTCGTTACATCACTAGAGTCTGTGCGGAAAGAGAATAGGATTTAGATTTGGGGGCGCTGTAATGCTTTTCTAACGTACCTATTTGCAGAAAAAATGCCATACTGGTTAGGTTACCTCCGTTTTTCGCCACGCCTATTCTCTTTCCGCACAGCCTCTAGTAGGAGTTTCTTCAACATTAATCATTATCCAGCATTAATTCTCTTTATAGTGTTTCAGGTCCAGTAGAGAAGCAGGCGGGATAGCGACTCCATAGAGCGGTTGGTTGTGCAAGGAAAAGTGGAGGGAACCAGATCGTGCGGCAGGTCACCTATGCGCTGGACTGACCAAGTGAAAGCCGCTGTAGGGAACCGCATATCTGACTGTGCCAGACAGTCTGCCAACAGGGAGCGATGGCTGGAGATAGTGGGGAGAGCTGTGTCCGACTCTACCACCGATGTGGACGCTTCAGTGTGACCACGACCGCTCTGCCAAGAGCGGAACGACAGAGAAGAAAAGGAGCAACAGGTGCAGTCAGTAGCGGCGTAAGGGGGGGGGGGGGGGTCCGCACCGGGTGCCAGGCACTGGGGCGTGACGGAGGGGTGCGTGCCGAATGCACACCCCCCCCCCCCCCCCCCTGGGCCGAAAAATCAACCACTAGGTGCAGCCCGGACGTGACATCCCGAAATTACATCGCTAATAGGTTCGGGTTAACTACTTTTAATACAATTCCAAATTTCCAATCAATAGCAGCAGTAGTTTCTGAGATATCTGGCTGTGACAGACGGACAGACAGACAGAGTCACGCCATAAGGGTTCCTTTTACCATTTTGATACGGAACCCTAAAAATGGAAAACACTATGGCTCGGACCAACCGCACCTTACTACCTTACCGCACCTTACCGAGTTACTATAGAAATACCCAAATTACAAACAAATTCGGCTCTATCTCAGCGTTAGCAATGACCTCACTGCTTGCACAGGTGCGAGCGAGACAGGTATACGCTGGGGCGAGAGGGCAGAGGTCAAGCGCCGGCTCTCAAACGAAATGAACTCTTTAAACGTTACTCGTTAGGACTGTTAAGTGAGACCCGCTTAAAATTCCCTTCACGGGGCTCTGCAGGAAACAAAACCTTTTAGTTTTACCTACAAGGTTCCGTAGAAAGTAAAACACTCGTAGTTTTACTGTGCGTAGTTTATATCACAGTAAATATAAAATACTAATTACAATTTACCCTGATGATGGTTGACTGGTAGAGAATGCCTTACGGCATTAAGTCCGCCATTTGTACATTCTTGTATTGTGCAATAAAGTTTAAATAAATAAATAAATTTCACCACACATAGTATTGCCAATATTGCCATACAGCGAGGAAATGCTGCCAGCATCTTTGGCACCATGCCACGAGAGCCCTTTTTAGATATAATTTAATAGGTTGTTTTAGCTTTAGTCTTAGGTTTAGTATAATTAATTTAGTTTAGGACAATTATTGTTGTTGTTTACTGAATAAATTGTAATCCGTTTTAACGGTTATTTAAAATCTGATTACACCTGTCACGAAACCACAGATGGGTCATTCCATTGTGACGGGTGGGACATTTATACTCTTTTTTGCCTACACTTTGCTTTATTTCTGCCAAACGGCAACGATTTACGTATTGAATATGACATTATCACATACTTGAATAGTCATTGCATACTGTACCATTGAAAAAAATATAAAAATGTCATTATAATTATGAGAAATTGATGGTATAAGAAGTGTGACGGGTGGGACTTCAAAGTGCCTGCTCTCCGAGTTGACTTGACACCATTCGCAATTGGTAAGAAACTATGACACTTTTGTTAAACAACCCATTTTTATATAGTTCCTGATATTGTATAGATTAGGTATTATTAGTATAATTTACGCAAATAACTCGTAAAACAAAAATAATTTTGCTTTTCAATGCTTGTGACGGGTGGGACAGTACTTTGTGACGGGTGGGACGAGTAACATTTGGGCATACAAATGTATGAAAAGTATAAACATAGTTCTTTTGTATTTACTTTAAATCAGCTCTTTAATGCATTATTTAATGTTACAAGTAATCATTTCAGGAGTTTTCTTAATAAGCCAAAAAAAATATTTTTTCTCTTCAATGTTTACAGGTTCAGAAAATTGATAATACAGTCTATTACCACATACTTTTATCAGCGGTTCAGGTAGAATGTCTAAAATTTGACTAGTTTTAATGAAAGAGACATCTTCCTCATTCATTCGAAATGTTTTGCTGGTTTTATCATGTTCAGAAATGAAAAAAATGCAAAAAAATGATATAAACAAGGTATAATGTTCTATTCTCTAGATATGGATTTAAGTATAAATTAAGTCATTTATTTTTTATGCCTATGGTGTCGGTTTCACTGGAATGACCCAGATATAGGTACATATAAGAAACATGTTTCTCATAAATCCGTGATCGATACTGACAGCAGTAAAGGCACAATATAATAGCAGTCATTTTTCTGCATGCAAAAGGTGCATCGCGCGCTTGAATGTGTGCGCGCCGTGTACGCACTACAAGCAAATAAATAAGAATGTGTAAGAATGCTCCAGTATGGATCGCACTCACACAGACATGCTATCGCGCGTCTGTGGGAATTACGTGTCGCGCGCTCTTAAACGGCCGAAGTTGTTTGACTTTATACATTGTTCGTTGCGCGACACTTCTATTATTTGTATGACACTGTATGAGATTTTTTTTACCTTGTCTTGACTTTAATTTCATTTGTGTCAACCATAAACAGAAATGCTGACTATACTTGTTTTGAAAATTTATGTTACTGCAATATTTGCTGAAATAATCAGCTTTATGATCAAACTAGAGATGTGTTTGGATGTTGTTTATGTTTTGGCAATTTTGCGAAATTTGATTAAACGTATTTGCGGCTAAGGCATAACTTAACACAGAAGAAATAAAAGAATTATAGAAGATTTATCTGGCACTAGCTTTTGTCCGTGACTTAGTCTGCTTGGAATTATAATACAGGGTGGGCGAATCTATGAACAGTTAAGCGTGTCGCACACTAAGCAGATACGTACGATAAGATATCTGTATCTGAACGCATATCTGTCAATATCGCTCCCTATACTATTCAATGAGCTAATAGTGAAGTATCTGTGGGCACCGACATATATCGAAAGATGGCAAAGATATTATCTGCGGATATAAATTGATCTGTGTATAATATCTGCCGATATAAATATGGTATAGTATTTTATCTGCAGATCATCAGTTCAGTTTGAAGGATTTAGACTGAATGTATCGTCTCGTATATTATCGTATCTGCGTAGTGTGTGATAGTTTCAGATCACTAAGTTATTATACGCAGATAAAATATTATCGTATCTGCGTAGTGTGTGACACGCTTTATATAGAAATTGACCCGAATTCATTGTCCGTGAGTGTATTTTATAAAAAATATAAAGTAATTTCACGAATAAACCTCCGATTCTATAAAGCAGTATTTTTCAAACTCTTCATGGCACGACCCCCTTGGTATGAGAACCCCCCCCCCCCCCCTCTACGATTTCTAACCTCAATTTTATTCCGTTACACTTTAGAGCTTTTTTGTTTTTTTTTTTCCTTTTTGCCTGAGTTTTCTCAACCTCACGACCCCCTTCTAGAAGCTCTGCGACCCCCCTGCGGGTCGCGACCCACACTGAAAAACACTGCTATAAAGTATACCAAGAACCAAATATCACAGGCATCATCCAAGCCCTAAAACAAACTTTGTTGTTTGACTGAATCCAAATTCGCCGTTACTTAGCTAAACAACAGCAGTTAAAATAAGATTTTTATTGGCAATAAACCGCAGGGCATTAAGTTGGCGGGGTCGGTGCATAAAGTACATCCTAAATGCGTAGTAAAATGTAATTGTTACATAAAAACGCGGAATACCCCGTTTCTTTATAAGAATTGGCCCGGGCGCGCAAAACAAAGGGTGTAACACAGAGGACTATTGAGTAACAGTAAGTCAGAGGTCATCCATGAATTACGTCATACTTACACATAAGCTGTGGTCGGCATTATCAGCAGGCATGTCTCACTTCGCGATTTTGTTTCGCGGTAATTATTCTTATTTCTTGCCTAATGCATTAGGCAAGATCAGGGCTGCGCCGACACCCGGCAACACCTGCGCGCGAAACCTATGAAGCCCAAAGGAGGGTTATGTGTTTGACCGGTATGTATTTATGTATGTATGTATGTATGTACGTAAGTATGTATGTTACCCGACTGCGGCGAAGCCCAAAGGAGGGTTATGTGTTTGACCGGTATGTATGTATGTGTGACGACGTGTATCAAAACAGTTATATAACGTCACGCAAATATTTTTTTTAACTATGAATATGAAATTGCGTTTCCTCAAACTTGATATAAATATTTGTCATAAATGACTTTAGACTCAAACATAGTAAAAATTAAGTTGGTTATCACTATCAGCCCCACTGATATAAAAGACGTATTGATTTTAAAAGGAAGGCGTTATGGCGCAAATTTCAACGTCATTTTTGTTCGGCGTTATTGTTCCTGACATTATATTTCGATGTCCATTGCACACCTCTGAATAAAGAACATAAAAACAATTACAAGAAAATTATGAACAGATAAGGGCAAGTAACGGGCCGTCTTGACTCCGCGAAACAATCCCTTTCGGACAAGCTGTGGGTAGCGTCTAATTCAAAAGAATCATCTAAAATGTAAGTAAAGAAAGTGCGGGATAAATAAGTACATTTTAGTGGTCATCATTAATTTAAGAGTTACAGTTTTGTCGGTGGAGTAGCTTCTAATCTTGCCTGATGTACGCCAGCTTCTTGTCATTTTGATAATAATAATAATAAATCATTTAATTCAGATAACTAGGATCCATACAATTGTGTTAGTTCATTGACTTAAAAAACTATGTTAGTATGTGTATAGCTAATGGTCTATTCTATATGTAAATTTCCCCAGTGTCTTGCTATAGGACAATCAAGTCTATCTGCAATGACTCTCAGTATGCTGTTGGTGCTATCTCGTACGCGTTGCATGATAGATGCGGCCCGTTTTTTTAGGATGGCGTGAAACCCATCAATTCGTGTTTCAGCAAACATACCAGAGGCGCTGCAGTACCTAGGTAAACCCAACAGCATCCTAAGAGTATTATTATACTGAACACGTAGCGCATTGACTGCCCTCTGAGTACAGTTGACCCACAGACTACACGTATAAAACGACACAACACCAACTTTTTCCTTCACTTGTTCCATGTAGCTGCGTCTAGGTCTTCCTCTACCTCTCTTTCCCTCTCTAAACTTCGAAAGCCTGTCAGCCTCCATGGCTCTGCCATTTTGAAAAATGCCTAAACACCGCATCGACAAAAAGTTACCAATATAATTATCAAATCAGGCAGGTCACAAAAATTCACGAGAAATGTGAGCTGTAGAGGTTCACTTCCGTCCTTCAGTCTGTGAACAGGCTGACAGCCGGACAGACATACGAAATCCTTTTGGCCACTCGGGCAATTAATCCATTCAACCATTCATTTATTTCTTGATGGCTTTACTGTTTAAGTTAGGCCACTGTTCCATCTTGGATAGGGTCCAGGCATAGGAATTGGCCAACGTTTCATGTGTAACTTCAATGTCTAAATGGATATCGTATATCTTCCGAAGACGATGAATAATAGCTTTCCGTATAGAAGATATGAGTATTGTAGTCGACAATGCCCAAAGTTGATAAATTGAGTTATTTTGCTTTAAGTGCTTTGCTCTATGTAAACAAAAAGAGGGTCATCATTCGCTTTCACGTCAACAGTGGACCAAAATGTTGTTTTCAGTCAGCCGAAATCTAACAAATCAGTAAGCAAATTTCGTAAATAAATAATTAACTAATTAGTACTTTACGAGTACTATTTGATTTCACAGATTGTATACTGCTTGTTACTGCAGAAATACATGAATCGACAAATTTAATATTAGCAAATTAAGCATATTGACAAAATAGAGAATGTTCTTAAGGGGTATCATTTAATCGATCAGCAAAATATTCATATTTTGGTCAGCAGAAATTTGTATTTGGTCAGCCAAAATAGCTAGTTGGCAAGCAACTTATGGTTAGCAAACATTTATAAATCAGGCTGCAATTAATGATATACTGAACTGCTCTAAATTATTTTGGTCAGCAAATTAAATATTTGAGCTGCATTAAGCGATCTACGGTTAATCAAATTTTGGTAAGCAATCAGTAGGTAAGCAAAATATTTCATTTTGTTCATCAAAAAAAAGGGGGCAATAAAACCTAACTGGTCATTCACAAAATGGGCGCAACTATTTTGTCGCCAATCGTGTGCGTATTTTGTCATACGGTAATTGTCAGCTGTCAAGTAGCGGGTGTCACTGTAATATATACAGGGTGTCACTGTGATATATACTGGGTGTCACTGTGATATATACTGGGTGTCACTGTGTTATATACAGGGTGTAACTGTGATAGATACAGGATGTCACTGTGATATATACAGAGTGTCACTGTAATATATATAGGGTGTCACTGTGATATATACTGGGTGTCACTGTGATATATACAGGGTGTCACTGTGTTATATACAGGGTGTAACTGTGATAGATACAGGATGTCCCTGTGATATATACAGGGTGTCACTGTAATATATACAGGATGTCACTGTGATATATACAGGGTGTCACTGTGATAGATACAGGGTGTCACTGTGTTATATACAGGGTGTCACTGTGATAGATACAGGATGTCACTGTGATATATACAGGGTGTCACTGTGATGTATACAGGGTGTCACTGTGATATATAATCAAAAAATATAACCCTAACCTACCTATTTTTGGGAGCCGTTTCGTTTTTAGGGTCATCAAAAAAAATAACCCTAACCTACCTATTTTTGGGAGCCGTTTCGTTTTTAGGGTCATCAAAAAAAAATAACCCTAACCTACCTATTTTTGGGAACCATTTCGTTTTTAGGGTCATCAAAAAAAAATAACCCTAACCTACCTATTTTTGGGTGCCGTTTCGTTTTTAGGGTCATCAAAAAAAAATAACCCTAACTTACCTATTTTTAGGAGCCGTTTCGTTTTTAGGGCTATTAAAAAAAAATAACCCTAACCTACCTATTTTTGGGAGTGACACTCTGTATATATCACAGTGATATCCTGTATCTATCACAGCGACACTCTGTATATAACACAGTGACACCCTGTATACATTACAGTGACACCCTGTATACGGGGTGTCCAGTAATTAATAGCCAGTAAAAATATTTTCATTTGTGACCTAGACGATCATTACAGTGAAACACGAGACCAAAAACTGAAAATTAAGAAAAGTGTGAAAATCTCGAAAACTAAGGGACTTTTACAAAACCTAAAAGTCGATTTTCTGAACCAGCCTAAGGTGCCCTCTCAGTGGTTAGAAGATTGGCTATTAATTACTGGACACCCTGTATAACACAGTGACACTCTGTATATATCACAGTGACATCTTGAATCTATCACAGTGACACCCTGTATATAACACAGTGACACCCTGTACAGTGATATCATAGTGACACCCAGTATATATTACAGTGGCACCCTGTATATCTCAATTAAATTGCTTACAGACATGTTTTCTCTGCTGACAGTGACATCCTGTATCTATCACAGTGACACCCTGTATATAACACAATGGCACCCTTTATATATCACAATGACATTCTGTATATATCAGTGACATCTTGTATACATTACAGTGACACCCTGTATTTATAACAGTGACACCTAGTATATATCACAGTGACACCCTGTATATCTCAATTAAACTCTCTTCTGACCAATTGTAAAATCTTGCTGCCCAAGTTATTATTTTGCAGCTCGACTGGTTATTAGGCAGCCAAATGATAAAAAAAGCAGATTAATATTGGTTAAAATGTTAACCGTTTTTAAATTGTTTGCTGAACAAGAGTTGCCGCCCGATTTTTATTTATTGCCAGCCAAAGCTTTGTATGCTGCCCAAATGATTTAACTGCTTATTTTTTTTTGCGGATCAATTTTAATAACGGCTGACCAAAAAATTACTTTTCGTTCTTAAGTAAGTTGTATTTTTATTATTTTAATATATCTTACCTACATCGGAACCCGTTCATTTATTAGCTAAGTTGAAAATGTATTTTATTTAAAAGAGCACCAGTAGATTCCAAAAGGTTCCCTGTTTGTAAGCTTTTATTTAAAAATAAAAACCAGATAAGGGATCGTTGAGGATTGAGAGAACTCCTCAAGTATTCAATGTTTGAAGGCGCTTATTTTTTATGTTTTTTTTATTCTAGCTTGAATACCTAAGTATCCAGACGAAAAACGAAATACGTTATGCAATGCTGAACCTACCTAAAAATCCTATGAAAACTAGAAAACACAGTAAATCTACCGCTTAAGTAATAATTCCAGTCCGAATTTCACCACCTTTGCTATCAATAAGGGCCAATCCGTCCCTAAAATGCTTTCCCTTAACAACTTGAGGTATGAATTGAGCATTCGGTATATCTTCGCTTATAGGTACATATATTTGCGGTACTACTTCTCTTTTGCTTTTATCATCGTGCGTATCATTAATTTCTAAGGCATCAACATTGTCAGCATTTCTTTTTGAAACTTCAATGGTTACATTGTCAGGAGTAGTCATTTTCGTACTAGTTAATTCTACGGCGTCAGATTTAATGATTATATGGTTGTTTTTATTGCCAGTTTTGTTGTCATTGTATTGGTCTTCGTTAACAAACTGCACTGCAGCAGGAACCCCGTTCATTGTGAAATTTAAACCTTCAATTCTGATAATCACTGCGTGGCATTGAACCCAAATCATCACAACTACTAGTATTAGTGTCCTTAATCCCATTTTCGTTCTTCTGCATTTAATTTTCCAGTCGACTAATCTTTCTCTAGCAGTCGATTAAAATCGTTCGAAATTTCTTGCAGCTGATGATTACATAGAGATTCTTGTATCAAGATTTCTTTTCATAAACTTCTAATTCGCCTTTTTATTTTAGTTTTCTTTTACTTTTACACGATCTAGTATAGCTAATGAATGGTTTGATGTTAAATTTTAATCTTGTTTCTGTTTGACAGTTTTTTTCTTTTTATTTTCAACGTGCTTCAGCTTCGGTTCGTTATTGCAGACTGCAGAGGTACGACCGACCGTTGCAAGTGCAATTACAAGTAACAAAGCGTGCGGAATCGCTGTAATTGAATTTGGCTTTCGCACGGTTAGATGTAAAACATTTATTGATGAATGAGTTTGAGTCGGAATGTTATCGAATGCAACATAGCGCAACTATCGAGCTCTTGTCCGCATCCGCATTTCAGGATTTTTCAGTTTACAATACTCGTTAGTTGGTATTGTATGTTTTACCTAGTCAGTTTTTTATTGACTTGAATTGCGCCTAAAGGGCACATCATGGAATCAGACAGTAAATAGTTAGCCCCAAAATCTAAAATTTACTTCTATTTCTCAGTATGCACTAAAATGCTTACCGCAAATATTGACTTAGATATCTTATCTATACATATAAACTAGTTGCGTGGCTAAAGTACTGACGGACAACTTACAAACTGTATCAATAACCCGAAACACATGTTTTCTAGTAAACCTAAAGCTGTAGTGAGGAAGGATATTTTGAAACGGGTGCGTTCGAAATTCCTAAAACGTATGTTCTACGATCAGATTACATACGTTTAAAATGTCTGATGTCCAAAACTGCGAATATATGAAAATTCTAACAGCGTTTGTCATAAGTTTAGTTGACCTAAGTTTGAAAAGTTTCATTTTCACAATTTCTAAAGAGGTTGAAAATAGTTGATGTCCAAAATGGGCAATTTTATTTTACAACACTCGAAACCACATTTATTGTCATTCTTATTTCACAACTAGAAGCAAACATGTACCTAGGTAGGTTTAACTTGTTTTTTTTTCACATTACTACTATATATGTAAAAAAAATAAAAAACTAACGCGGAAAAAGTGGCGGTATGTAGTCACAAGGCACTGCAAAGAAATTATTACAACAGTATAACTAAAAGTATAAATACAAAGTAATTTAAAAATAAAATGAAGAAAATCGACTAAGTATCACAATGCAGCACATGCATTAAAAATCACAAAACTCGATGTCAACGACATTGCAGCTACTCGCGTATAATTTAAATAGTTCCCAAAGAAAATTGCCAGGATTCCCCTGGGAGCTGAATTTAAAAGTCTCGTTTTAACTAAACTTAACGAAAGTCGTTCAGAATTTCACGAACTAACGAGAGCCGGGACATGTTGTAAAAGCAAACTAAATTTGCATATGGGAGACGGTAGATGGTAGCACAGATATTGTTAATTCACGTGAAAGAAACCTAGCGACAGGAAAAAGCGCAGTTTGTAATATTGTGCTGTAAAGCGGGGAGGATATAAACGATTTTCAACTTTCGGCGCAATATTTTACCTATACATAATATATACAAAATACAAAAATACAAAATAATTTATTTAACTGAAAAAATGTATACATGTTGTTAGACGTGTAAAGACGTAAAATGTATATATGACGAGGAAGGCCTAAAACCATTACCATTGGGTTCCGGATCACCTTTGGTCACCTTAGTGTTATGGTCCAATAATCATTCAGTAATCCAGTATCCGCACCAGTTTGAGTACTGGTGTATTGCTCTCCAAGTATTTATTTATACAATCTAAATGTCGCGTTGATAATAAGCTAAAAGTTACAGTTACACGATAAATTCCCTCCGGTCGACTCTGACCACTTCCTAATTTGTCCATTTCCAAAATTGACCACTTCCTAATTCGTCCACTCCTACAAGGTCCTTTTCCTAAATTGTCTCTTTTTATGTTCCGCATTCGTCCAGTTCCTATTTAGTCCATTCCTAATTTGTCCACTTCCTATTCAGTCAATTCCTAACTTGTCCACTTTAGTTAGAAAATTTTTCATCAAATTTTTTTTTGTCGTTTTTAGGCTTAGATTAGATTGATTCGTGTAGATTACGCTAAAATAAGCATGTTTTGTAACAATTGCTTAGATTTTCCAAGAAGACTGACAATTCATCCGTCAACGTCATATTTCCTCCTTTTAATCTAACTAAACTGCCTGCATTACTCAAAAACGATGTAATACTAGATGTTCAGTCATAACTAGCGCCCTCTCTGCGACTTTATCCAAGGCAATAATATTTGGCTAATGTAACGTTGTTATTTTATCCCCGACATAATTATATTATTATGCTTTGTATGAAATGAATCACCCATGACTGAAATACTGAGAGACAACGTGCAGTCTAAACTAACGTAGGTACATTTATAAGTTTGAGAAACATTTATTTTTAGTGGATGAAGTAAGAAAAGATTTGTGGCGGGCGACAGAGGAAATGTGTTTTAAAAAAAAACACATAAATAGGCTTCGTTAGGCAACTACATAACAGTCAGTTGAATTGGGCACTTTGCGCTCGTTGGAACCAAGCTACAGAGTTTGGAGCATCGACGCAAGGTCGCTCGCTTATCTGGGGGCACAGCAGTGGCCCGCCAAGTCAAGCAAAATAAAGGCACGGCCGTACCATACTTTTCTCGAAGCCATTCAGGCCATTTTTAGTCTCCCGTAATTTTGTGCTGGCTAAAGATAGAATCCTGAAATTTCGGGGATATACTTAGACATCGACAATACTTTAAAAAACACGTATCTGATATGAACTCAAGATAAAAATGCAGTAAGTGTATGAAGTTCCTATGTAACTGTTGACGTTTTTCTCTTCGACGTTTTTAGATACGAGTTTTTTTTAAAGTAGTGATGATATATTCTCAATAACATTCAACTTCAACTATTGCACGTCAAAGTTCCTTAGTTTTGTCACTGACTCACTTACTCACTCATTCACTGATCATCATAATTCTATGATACTTTTTGCAGACCCACAAGCTCCAAATTGTAAACATAGTTCGTTTTTAGCCTATCAAGTCATACAAAATCTAAAATACCCGTAAAGGAACACATTTTATAGTTCTCAAATAAGGAATCCTCTGTGGTTACATAATAGGCAAGTCGGTGGAAATCGAGTTCTGTGGACACCCCCCGGTACTGACTTGGTTTAACATTACATCTCAAAACTTTTTTGTAGAAGGACTGCGTTGAATCACACCCGTCTGCGCCTTGAATAGGTATCGCGCGCTCGTAAACGACCGAAGAGTGACTGACTGTCTTTATATTTTGACACGATTTCCCGGAACGAACATTATTAAAATTAAAATTTTGAAGCCGATTCCATATTTGCATGACTTCTTCCGGGATTTTGCCAATTTTAGGTATAAAACATCCAAATTTTCGATGTTTGTGTATTTACGAGATTGAAACAACGTTCTGAATGACACTACTGAGCGCTCCACTAAAGTGCTATCCGGCGTGTTTGTTTTTAATTATGGCCGGCAGGGTTGGGCGGTCAACCTAAGGCCACGTCAATATTGGCCACCAAGGTTAATAATTACAGTACAACTCTAAAACAATCCCGAGTTTCAAGTTTCAATCAGTTATTAAGGTCCGACCGCGATCTAATCTCAGCCAAAAACCCAGCCGAGACACCGGTCTCGGCTCTCGGCCAAAAGGAGCTGCAAATTCTGTGTGTGTTAAATTTTAACGAATAAAACCTTTTTTTGTACCAAATCTCGGTCTCGGCCGAGAATTCCATTTAGTCTCGGTCTCGGACTCGGTCTCGGCCGAGACAAAAAAACGGTCTCGGTCGGACCTCATCAGTTATCATAACGATGGTCTCACACTCGTGCTAATTACGAGAAAAAAATAATTAGCACGTTTGTATACAAATCATAAAATTGCAATTTCATTCGCAGTAAAATGATGATGATGGGTAATTAGTACGGATGTGAAATAGACCAAAGAACCAACGCGGAAAGGACCAAGTAAATTTTTGGAGCTTTAACGTGGGTTGGTCTTGGACTGTCTAGATTTAAGTGACTACTACATAATGGGTCAAGCACTCAAATCTAGTAAAGCACAAATTGACTAAAGTCATCATTGTCAGTGTCGGGAAGAACATACGTTTTCTTGTCGAGTTCATTTACATCTACACACTTACGGGAACAAAAATATCTGAACACGACCCTATTGTCAGGAACATAAAAGCGTGTTCAGATATATTTGTGCTCTTTATGTGTAGATGTAAATAAACTCGACTCAGAAATATATTGAGCTAGAAGGAATAAATGTATTTTTCATCACACTTGCTCGAAAATGGTGTCATTACACGTAGGTTCTGCGGGCCGTAAATGGCCTATTACGCCCTAGGGCGTAATGGTTTTCTTTTTAAATTTGAAACGCTGGTTCTGTTTTACTCTTATTTGTCATGTTCAAAGGAAACGCCAACTTACTTTTTTAACTTTTATCACTGAAATATTTATTTAAAGATCACTGTAATTGCAAATACATATAAACATATATTTCGGTAACATTAATTAAATGTTTAAATAATGTATTTCTTTATTTTGCAAATATAAAATCAACTAAAATGGCCGTTACCGCTATGGTTTCCGAACGTGACTTGACGTTCGCATTGTCTATGGACATATGTGACAAATGTCACTGTCTGTTTTAATATTTTCTTGTCATACTGGGTCGAAAAGTAAGGTTATTTTATTAAGATTTCCTCACAAGTGTGATGAAAAACATTGTGTGTGCCACGGGCGGTAAAGGAATTACAAACTCGTGTTATTAAAGCCCTCGGTTTCACCTCGGGCTTATAACAAACACTCGTTTGTAATTCCTTACTTACCGCCCTAGATACACAATGTACTAATACCTCGCGTGCTAAAAAGAAGCGGCGACGACCTACTTTGCCCACCGGCAACTTCAGATTCTGCCGATATCATTATCAGATTTGAAAATCTGATAATAATGGTGTTGTTAATTGTTCAAATACCACCAAATGAAAATTTATGTTTTCCATCACTAAATTACACTTTTGGCGTCAAACGCCAAGCGAAAAACGTTACACGCTTGGTTTTCTATACGATTTGTAGGTAGGTATGTATCAAATTATTTCCTTATAGGTATTTCGATTTATTTCTGTGGATGAAGAACAACAACCAACCCAACCAACCTATTCCGAATCATGCTGTACTAAGAGTTCATTCCTTGGTAATTTGTCTCCCGGCTGAAGATGACTTTTAATTTTTAAAGTGCATAATTAACTCCAGCAAACTAATTGCCTCTTGTAAATCATGCAATATTAAAGTGCAGGCAGATGAATCTAATGAAAAGAAAGCTCTCGGGGGGAGGGCTGATAAATGGGTACAATTTGTCGTAAGAAGGGATATAAACTTCATACTCAGTGATAAACGCGATCTGTCACTTCTGTCACAATTACTCTACTTTACACAATTTATTTACGGTGCTTTGAATATTTATAGCCAGTGCTCGGAATAGGCAGTGCCTATTTACCTAAACTTCGCATGAGGACGTAACTAAGAGTGGTTACAACCACCAAAAATAATAATTTATTTTTATTGAAAGCGGCATGATCGAGATGCGGGTGTATCGAGCTTATGACATTTGATGTTAGATATTTTGCTACATTATATTTATTACACGTCTGCCCCAAGAAAAGAGTGTTATGACTATTATGATCTGTGTAAGCTTTTCTAAGTCAGCTACTTTTATAAGTCAACATAAACAATTATAACCTATTCAATATGTTCAGTAGTCGAACTAAAGCAATATACATAACCCTAAATGTGAATAAACCCATTAACATCTTCAGGACCCTCGATCTCCAAGGTGTGTTTGCTCAGGCCTCAGTACTTGGCCCTTACTTTGCCTCGCGAGCCCTCCAGCCCTCTTTTTGCCTCGCGAGCCCTCAACCCTCCAACCGATGACCGTTAAAATTTGTATTTTGCATAACAAGTTGACAATATTAAGGGAATTTGAGCGACAAAATATTAAGCGAGGCAAACTGGACGGTATTTCGTTTTTTCGTTTATTGGGCTATGAATAAAAAAAATTAGATTCCGATAAGTAATTCTTTTGAAAATTAAACCTTTTTATTGGGAACGAGTTAGTGGAATACGGTTATAAGAAGTAAGTAGATGATTTTTTAGGGCTCTGTACACAAAGGGTGTCAACGGAACCCTATTACTAAGCAATCGCTGTCTGTCTGTATACGTCACAGTTCTATCGTTTAAACCGTAACAGAGACTTGATATTTTCACATGATGTGTATTTTATTGCCACTATAACAACAAATAATAAAAACAAAAAAATAAATATTTTTACTAAAAAAAACCCGACCGCGGTGCACTTTAAAAGTGCATAAAATCCGCCATTTTGTTTATTTTAACGAACTTTATACCCAGTGACACTCGCGCCATCAAGACGAATCCAATGATGTATCATTTATCAAAATCGGTTGTGCCGTTGAGTAGTTACGAGCGGACACAGGAACGGACATACATACAGGTCAAACACATTACCCTCCTTTGGGCTTCGCCGCAGTCGGGTAATAAAATGAAAAGGTTTAAAATTGCAAATTGCAAACCGATAGCAACAAGTAGTTCCTGAGATATCTGCCTGTGACAGACGGACAGACAGACAGAGTCGCACCATAAGGGCTCCTTTCTTACCATTTTGGTACGGAACCTTAAAAAATGATATGGGCAGTAGTCAGTAATCAGCCAGTAAGCCAGCCCGCCTAAAGCCCGCCGAACCCTGCCA
The DNA here is from genome assembly GCA_947034925.1 of Eudemis profundana. Taxonomy (NCBI): domain Eukaryota; kingdom Metazoa; phylum Arthropoda; class Insecta; order Lepidoptera; family Tortricidae; genus Eudemis; species Eudemis profundana. Next base: position 24,382,171 of record OX344803.1, read on the forward strand.
TACGCCGGCTGGCACGCGGCCAACCCCATCGATCCGTTACGTAACTTTGGCGAAACTCCACTTTTTTCGCAATCTTAAATAACTGTATCTATTATGTGGTCCAGAATTTACGGGCCTATTCGGGAATGAGAAATAGAATCGTAGAAATACGAATACGTTACCATCAATTTATTTTCTATACTTTTATTTGTCTTGTTTGGACGTATAGAGAGACCCTTTACATCTCTATAAATGTAGTTTTAAGTTTAATGTAATGTATTAATGAAATCTTATATTAACGCCATATTGTTGTAATACTTGTTGGTCGAAAAGAGAAACTGGTGAGTTTCTTCCGGCGGTTCTTCTCACCAGAAGGTCAATTCAATACCCGATGCGCCCAAAGAAAATACGAGATGAGACATAGGTATAAAAGAGCCCTTCAGGGCCTACTTGCAGAAATATATATATGTCGTGGACAGTAGCGATAATTCAAGAAATCCAAGATTGTCAATTGACTACTGTAGTACTAAGTAGATTTAAAATGGCGGCGAACGCCGTGTGACGTAACGTCCGGTTGCGGTGCACGTGGACGGGCTCGTTGGGCAAGAGTGTCGATTCTCTTTCTGACTGTCGTGGCGACAACACTTGTCTTACGATTCTGTCAGTTCGTCTGCCAGTAGTTAAAGTTTTTTTTTTTTATTGATTGTCTGAGACAAACCAACTTGTGGTTTAACGATGCTATATCGTTAAACCACAAGTTGGTTTGTCTCGATGCTTCATTCCGCTATAGATAAACTTATAGCACTACATACAGACAGACTTAAAGGTTGAAACATCAATAATATGCTCGTATAACCCGTATTCGAGTATTACTTATTCTAAATTACAAGTCCAATAGTTAAACGCAAATGTCTTTGCTCGTTATCGCCAGATGCGCTGCAGAACAATAGACCGGTCTGCGCTCGCCCATCGCCGCGATACAGGATGCTCGGATTTTGTGTTATTTTTGTCGTAGATGTTGATTTGCTACTTGATAATTGTAATTCTGTCGATTAATAGTGAAATGAATCATACTGTGTAACGTAATTGTCTATTTGCTCACTCGAGTACCTATGCCATAATATTGTAACAACTATTGTAATGCCTGATGATTTAAAAGAGAAACTGGTGAGTTTCTTCGGCGCTTCTTCTCACCAGAATGTCATTACCGAAGTCGCCAAAAGAATCAGACGAATAAATGATTTGATCTGACATGAATCCACTTCTTTAACCAACATACCTCAACGGCCAGCATTCTGCAGCTAACCCATCCTGACCTGACAGTCAGTCGCGTGAATCTGACATATATATTTTTTTAATAATATACGATTTTTTTGCACGTTCGTGACATTTTAGTACGTAGCAATTTCAAAATCAGTTTTACTGTAACGAGAAGTAGGCGACGACAAAAGAGGATTACTGTAATTGTTATAGTATATTATTATCTTCTAGAGATGGACCGAAATTTCGGTTTCGGTTTCAGCCTACTTTCGGCAAAAAATCTGGTTTCGGTTTCGAATTTGAGAGGTTTCGTGCTGCGATCGGACACTCTTTTTTTCAAAAACAGATAATATATTCGAAATAAGAAGTTATAATATGTTATAATTAATGATTACTCTAAATATCGGAGACTAAATGATTATTATGTTATTTAAAAATGATGACTGACTGATTATGATTGACATTTTTTTTCTCCCTTCAAAAACATAACTTTATAATGGAAGTTTCGTTTTCGATTCTGGTTTCGGCCGAAACTGAGATCAAAGCTGAAATTCGGTTTCGGTTTTGGCCATGAACGCTTGTTTCGGTTGGACACAATTCTCTTCCAATATACAGGATGGCCCATTTAGATCGGTCAGTATGGAAAAGTCTGAAACTATAAGACACACGAAGATCTGTTCTTAGGAACCATGTCATCGATTTTAGGGACAAGAAAAACTGCATACAAAGATTTGAAAAAAACCTCGTACTTTAACCGGAAATCGAACCCGGTCGTTTTGAAAAATAAAACTTACATTATTTTAATTTGAATATCGATTGTGTAGGTCATAAGTAGTAAATGTTACTAGGAAACACGATATCTAAAACGAATAAAATCCATTGTATTTAATATCTTTAATTCAATTAAGATTATTTATTTTCCAAAAGGACGGGGTGGCATCTTTTTAAACGGTTTTTTTACGGTATTTTCATTATTATGTTAATGAAAATTCATGCATATTCCCTATATAAAATTTCCAACTAAAGTATATCATTGGGTAAGTAGGTTTGAATAGATTCTTTATGTTTCTTTTGAATGCGAAACTTTATCCAGTAAATAATAAAATTCATGTCTTTGTTGTTACATTCTGACAAAGACGACGTTCATATTTCTATCAAAAGTAATATTGCGTCATGCAAAAGCTACAAGTCTTATGGCATTACGTGACGTATTGAAAAAAGGACTGGCTGTGGAAATACAATACAGTACAAAGATATTGGATAAATAATTAGCTCAGGGAAGCCGGAAATGTCAAGTTTTCCTATAATAACCGACTTGATTTAGAGTCGGGTAATACCCGGGCTAAATTTGACCCGATGTTGCATTCCCTAGAAAAATTACACGTGATGTCTTTTCGAAATTTTCCGTTTTTGGAGGTACGTGACAAACACGTATACTGCTCTTGCTGTAATCAAGATATACCAACGAAGATAAGCAATATTAAAAGACATTTGGAGACAACCAAACATGTCGGAAACGTAGAAAAAAAGGGCAAAGTGAATTTAATGTGAACTTTACAAATTTAATGATAGCAGCAAATATACCCTGAGTGCAACTACAAAATGAAAACTTCCGCAATTTCATAAACTAATGCATTGATCGTGAATATGCAAAAACAGTTACCATACCAACCGAATCAAACCTAAGACTACGCTATTTGCTTTACTTTTTAATGTAATTTAATTTGCTACTATTTAATTCCATGAATTTATTTACGATTATTTTGTTACTTCATTAATACTACTTCGTTACTACATCCTGTGTGCAAGATTAGGTACGTCATTTTTACGTCATCCGCACTTTTTGTCCGACCCCTGTTTATGACTCAAACAAGAGTTTACACTATTATAAGTTTTAAAGAAACAGACAAGAACTTTAAGCTCGGATTAAGTTTCATCCAAGTACGTAAAAATCTATTTTCCTGAACAGAACCTTCGCGCAAAACCTAGTCTCCAACATTCAAGTCCCGCGAACTGGAAAACTATCTAGCACAGAAAGACGTAACCGCCTTAAAAACTAGTATAATATACTCCTTTTCTAAAGCACTAGAAAGGTGGTTGCTCGCTCGATATAGGGGCAACGACCTCGGCTCTAGGTGACTAGCTTCCATTAACGACCTAATAATGCTTATATAGCCTCTATACGGCTTTATAGGATTCAGGCTGTTGAAGAATGAGTATAGCTTTATTATAGAGCGTTCGGGCAATATTTCAGATGTGACGCATGAGATCGAGACTCTTTAACAAGTATTGCCGATCCTCGGCAGTATATCTAGATTTCCGGAAGAAAAACTTCAGGTTTCGGTGGAGACATAATAGGGTACTTGCCTGTAGTCGATATAAATTACTTCACGCTAGCCTTGAAATCTGCTTTCGAAAATTTGCAAAAATCAACTAAAATTCACCTATTTAACGTTTTAAACGATTTTTAAAAGACCAAAAGCTATAAATAAATAAATAAATAAATATTAGGGGACAATCTTACACAAATCGAACTAGCCCCATAGTAAGCTCAATAAGGCTTGTGTTATGGATACTAGACGACGATATATTTAATAGATACAAATACTTAAATACATAGAAAACATCCATGACTCAGGAACAAATATTCGTGCTCATCACACAAATAAATGCCCTTACCGGGATTCGAACCCAGGACCTCTTGCTTCGTAGGCAGGGTCACTACCAACTAAGCTAAAGCGGGCGGCAAATAAATGAGGAGATGATTTGATGTTTGAGCACAATGACGTCATTATGCTTTTTCTCGTAGAAACTTCATACTATCCGAGCGTTTTGACAATTCATAAAAAGTAACTGATTTGATCTGTCAGGAAAGTACCCTATTATTCCTCATCGACCATCATCCGCCTCGACCTCCAATCAAATTCTAATCGATAATTCCCCAATGACATTTGCGACCCTTCCTTTCAGGTACAATTAAATAAACTACTAATTAAAACAATACGAATAATTACACATTGAGAAATAGAATTACTGGACGTATTACTCATCTTTAAGTTTATCTGGAATGACATTAGTATTAGCATTTCAATTAAGAATTAAACAAAATCATAATAGTACATTACATAACTAGGGTGGTAATACAAAGAAAGGCCGAGATCGCAGAGGTTTGCGGCCCGAGCTGCAAGCGAGGGACGCAAATATGCGATCGAGGGCTTTCTTTATTACCTCCCGTGTTGTGTACATCATTTTATGTCTACACTTGCTGTCTACACTTCTACGCGCAGCGTGCGGATAAAGTCACTTTATGGCCAGGTGTGGCATAAAAGTACTAATTCAGGAGTTCCCAATTTTTTTCAGCCCGTGGCGCACTTACAAGTTTAGTACTTCGTCATGGCGCCCTACCCTAGTTAGCTCAAAATAGGTATTGTTGCTATGTAGGAACCCGCGAATATTTGTGGTGTTAGATAATGATAGAGACACGACTCACGGCACCCCTCTTTATTTTCTACGGCGCACCATGGTGCCGCGGTGCACACTTTGGGAACCCCTGCTTTTGTTAATAAATGCTCAACTGAACAGAGTTGCCATTTGCAAGATAAATTATAACAATACTTTCAAGTTGCGAAGGGATGCCATTCTTAAGCTAAAACTAGAACCACCATCGAGTCAGTGTAACAAAATATCGTGTAACTTGACTAACTTGACTTAGGGTCCTAAGTCCCCCACCTGTCGCCTACGCGAGGGTCTCCGAGTGGCCGGCTGCTGACGATCAGCACGCCGTAAGAGAAGAAGAGGAGAGAAAGTCTCCCCAGAGACGAGTCCGGAGCTCGGACGGCCGCTGGCGAGGCTACGGTGGTGGGGTAGCACCGTTCCCGTGGTCTCGCCCTATAGCATGGAGGCGGCAAGTAGAGGGGTTTTTAGTGGGTAAACCATGGCCTCATTAGCCATGGGAGTCCCATATAACCACTAGGGTCCGTCCCCGTACCCTGGTGGTATGCGTAACGCATTTTCCCCTCTTTAAAAAACAGGGTCCTAAGTCCCCTAGGTGGAGCAGAGGGCATCTACAGTGCGTCTCCATCGCGTCCTATCTCGGGCTGCGCGCTTCACCTGGGGCCATGATAGCCCGACTGTCTTCATCTCGGATGCCACTCAGCGCCACCAGGATTTCTTAAATATCGTGTAATACAAGGTTTTATTTAGTTTCACCTTTCTCGGTGTTTATCCGTGTCTGTAATCAGATCTTGCTAGTCGAATTTGATCCACTTTCCGGTTATCGGTTTTTTTATGTTATAAGTGGTAAACGAGCAGACGAGCTGCCCGATGGAAAGCAGTCAACGTCGCCCATGAATATCTGCAACACCAGAGGTGTTACCTATATGTTGCCGATCTTTGAGAGCCCTGTTTACTCGTTTCTTGAAGTACCTCATGTCATAGCGTGCTGGGAACACCTCAAGTGGGAGTTCAGGCGGGTGGGGTGGGAGGTGGGAGTGGTTCACTCCGTGATTTCACCTCGTAGCCTCGACGCCACCTGTCGGCTTTAACCAGCGATCAGAAAGAGCACGCGTTAGTACGCGTTATGCAATAGAGAGAGACGGTTGAATCCAGTGCTGTCCGTCCGGTGGTCGGACCAGAACGTCAGGTTTATTAGAGAGAGAGAGACTTCTGTACCTACTACTATTATTTATTCTGCTGGTGAGTTAAAATTTTACATAATGTAAACCGGATTTCGGTGTAATATTATCAAGATTTGGAGCTGATCTGATATTGGAGCCGGAAGGATCATTTAAATTACATAAGATAACCCACTGTGTTTGGGCTCTCTTGGTGGATGTGATTTACACAGAAATAAAGATTATGATTTTTTTTACATGAAACTGTTTAGTTTAATGTGAAAATACAACCCGATCTTGATCTGTTTTATTTCTAATAAATAAAATAGCCATTGCCATGTTGATGTAATAAATTTGTTAAAAATAGCTGTCTTTGCGGCCACATAGAACATGGAATTCAGCACAGTAACACTTAAATCAATTAATTGCTTTATATTTTAAATACATTCAGAAGTATCGTCAGTGGCACCAGTAAAACCCCAATATTAAAAGTTGTGCATAAATTAAAAGTTAAAAAAAAACGGCCTCATTAGCGTTGACCAGACGACGAGTAAAATTAAAAGCGGCAGATTTTTCGCAGCCTCAAAATGCTATAAATTAAAAGCCTGTCGCGTAATCCTCACACCAGGAGGCTTTCACACTTCCGATAATTACTCAAAGCCGTCAAATTGCTCGCGTGCCTCTTTAAAAACAGCGTAAGTACCATAGAAACCTTATAAAGTTGCGCTTTTTTGTGGCAGCTCATTTTTAAAGTTCGTGGCATTGTTAGTAGAAAGCGCCGGTGGCATCCTTTGAGGCAAAGACTTAATGTTGCGGTGACGATGGTTGAGGCGAGATAATTATGCCTTGCTTTTCACCAAAGCGTTAGACTGCACATGTAGCAGTTGGGTAACATTACATCATAGTCACATAATCATATGGAAAATGAAGTACCGTAAAACGGTCCTACTTTGCTCCAAAATTTGCTCCGAAATTAGAAAATTCGAAATAAATCTGTCAATTTTTGATTTTAGGACAAACTTGTTTTACATATAACACGAAAAATGTATTTATGCCACACCTGGCCATAAAATGATGTACACAACACGGGAGGTAATAAAGAAAGCCCTCGATCGCATATTTACGTCCCTCGCTTGCAGCTCGGGCCGCAAACATCTGCGATCTCGGCCTTTCTTTGTTTTACCACCCTTGTTGTGTAATGTACTATTCCTAACGCGTTATAAATTAAAAAAATACGCCACTATCTATTCCGTCAAATATATAGAAACAATAAATTCGGAGCACAGTTACCCTTTGATGCGGCAAAACTATTCTCCTAAATACTAAATGTTTCTTGGAGCAAAGTTAGACCTGCTCATAAAATGGGAACCGTAATAGAAACAAATAACAGAGCTACAAATATGTTTTCAGGTTAGGAGCATAGTTATCTCTGTAGGAGCAAAGTAGGACCGTTTTACGGTAAACAAATGTATACCGTAAGGTCGGGGTACTTTGGCCAAATGTAGGGTAACTTTGCCCTCCTTGTAAATCACATATCTCAAATCTATAGGGTCTGATAATAAACAGGAACGGCCAGCTAAAACCAACCACATGGCAAAGTGCCGTAATTTAAATGCAATAATCAAACCTGGACCCAATTAATCCCAATGGCCAAAGTTACCCCCCAGGGCGAAAGTACCCCGACCTTACGGTACCTAAATATGTATGGCTGAAAATTTAGAAATCAGGCGAGACTCGAATCTGCTCCTAAGCCACAGCTCTCTAGGCCAATATGAGTGAATTTTAGGGCTTAGTCTTAGCCAAAAGCTAAAACCGGGATCCCGGTATTAGCCATACAAGTTATACCGGTATTGAAAGCCCCAGTGGGTTTCCAATTAGTGTCACCATGGAGAGGCGAGTTCGAATCCCGACCGGGCCATTTTTGTAAATTTTCGCTTAAATAAAAGAAACATTTCAGTAAAATTTGATTAGCGGACGTTTCTATATAAAATAAAAATATATAGGTCACTGCATTTCAATATATCCCACGCCACTCTTTGAATAAACAGCGACGTATAATTTGAGTGAATTCGCTTGTATTTCCTTTCATGTTGCCGCGATACACGAACCAAGAGCCATAAGCCGATTAGCTTTGTGAATGGCAAAGCTTGGTTAAACATTAATTATGAGGTAACCCCATCATTTATTTATGATAATGCTATGCTATGGGAAATTATTCTGCTAGTAAAATATATTTGGGAGGGCTAGTTAAGTAAATAGTACCTATGCATACGTGCTGATAACGGGACAATCAGAATCGTTCATTTGTAATAGAAGTTATTAATTATATACGATTTTAAGCTAACATGGTCATTCACATAATAATTATTAAGTTATGAATTTAACAGTCAGATATTGGCATTTTCACTAAAATGTCCTCTTTACTAGCAGTTAACGGGTAGTCCCAAAACTGATGATTTAGTGTCAATCTGCATAGGTATAAGTATTTCGTCACTGACAGGTGAGACGGTATTAAACATAGCTTAAGTTTCATCTGACAGTGCATCTATCGATTATTTATATACATAAAACGAAGTTGGGTTAGCTACACATGCACCGATTTTTATGATCTTTGACTTTTTGGGGTTGTCTCAGCCCCGAATAACAGAATAACTATTAAATAACTGGCCAAGAGCATGTCGGACCATGCTCAGTGTAGGGTTCCATAGCCGTAACTATAAGGTAAAAAATACGATGTAAAAAAAGTACAACAACAAAAGAGCGTATCTTCATAGCAATTACGTCCTTTTGTTGAGAAGCGCAGTTTATCGGCAATAACTCAAAAACGGTTAATCCGATCTTGTTGAAAATAATTTTCGTTGAAAGTATTAATTGAGCGTTATCTTTGTAATTTTTTTTATATTTTTCGGACTCACGGTTTAGAAGATAGAGGGGGGGGGGGACACAATTTTCACAACTTTCGGAGCGATTATTTCCAAAGGTATTCACTTAATCAAAAACATTACTTAAGAACCTTAAAATGTTTTCAAAAGAGCTGTCGAACTATGTACCACACGTTGACATTTTGTGAAAAAAAAAATTTTTAGCTTCGGTTACATGTATGGAGTGCCCCCCCTAGATTTTTTTATTTTTATTATTTAACTACCAAACTTAGTTGCGGCATCTACAAGACATCTATATTCCAAATTTCATTAGTATAGGTCTTGTAGTTTTTGAGTAAAATGCCTGTGACATACGGACGGACGGACGGACGGACGGACGGACGGACTGACGGACGGACGGACATGACGAAACTATAAGGGTTCCTTTTTAGCCATTTTGGCTACGGAACCCTAAAAATAAACTGAGGTGGAACGAAGTTCGCCGGGACAGCTAGTATATACAACTACATAAAACAAAGTCGGGTTAGTAACACCATTTAAGTATAACTCGAAAGCGGGTGGACCGATTTTTATAATTTTTGTTTTTTTTTGCGTTTTTCTCTGCCCCAAATAGCAGTATAACTATTAAAACATCCAAAAAAAATTAAAATTTCTGAGACGGAAAGAAGTTCGCCGGTACAGCTAGTTTTAAAATAAAATGCAGCGAACAGATAGCACGACTCGTAGTATTTTCCCGTTTCAAGATTATTTTCTTTGAATTCGCATGAGGGCTATACACGATTATGTAAATCTGAAAAAAACTAAGTGTACCTAGTTCTGCAGCTCGCTCAACTTGTTTTAAGTAGGTATGGTGTCTGTAAAGGGGTCATTGCCCTGCTGGCAACGCTGCAAAAAGCCACACGCTAGCGCACACTCCACCCGGCCACAACAGTACGGAATAATACTTTCGTAGCATGTTACAAAACTGAATAGCAGCTATTATAGCTTGGCAAATTCGTTGGTGACACTCCCATGGTCCGCGGGTGACGGGGGGTGGAGTACAGCGGAGCGGTATGAAGTGTGCGCGCCACGGGAGCCGTCTGACAGGAGACTCAGTCGGCTACCGGTCGTGATGGCGGTAACTTGTGTACATCTCCACGGCTGCACATTAAAAAAAGCACACGAGATAACTACGCAAAGATGAATCTGCCGATAGGAAAAGTTATTGGATGTAACGCTAAACAAATTGTAATTGTATTATGTATACACAAACCTATTTTAAAAATTGCTTTCTGGCTGCACTTGCAGCGTGCCATGATGGCGCATTCCTCTACTGTGAGACGCACAATGTCCACCGGCACAATGCATTCGTGGCATGCGGGTGTCTCTTCTCTGCCCACAACTTGGTGTTGGTGCAGGTACTCACCGAAGCAATCGTGGTCGGTGAGAAACTGCACCAGATAGAAATTGGGCACTCCCCATTTTCGGGCGACCCACCGGTTGAAACTGGGCACGAGTGCATCTAGGGTCCCTCGGCCCACAGATGCCGCTGCTATTTTTTCTCTCCACCTCTGACGTAGGGTTGCCTGCCCTCTCCTTCGCACCTCTTCAACTTCCTTCTGAGTCGTGGATCCCGGGCCCTCCGGTTCGCGCGGTTTTTGTAGACTTCCGCGAGGACTTCCGCCTGGAGTTTTCAGGGGGGATCGCCGGCTAAGAGGGTTGCTGCCACACAGGACACCGTGCAATAGCCCCGATACACCCTCAATGCTATCGCACTCTGCGGTTTTTCTTTCATTTAAATATAAAATTAAAAAATATAAGTTTTTTGAGTAATATGCCTTTAGCAAAGTAACAAACCATATATTCGGCAATGTCCAAAATACTGTATATTCAAACTAGTCTCCTATTTTTTGCACAATTGGCGATGTCCAACATACTTGACATACGATTTCTTAGAAAGTATCAACAACAGATTTTTTTAGTTATTTTTCCATTACATATAAACACAAATATTCACAAAAACGATAACGCTGCGCGTACGGAAAAAGCCGCTTTCTGGCCAAGTGTAGACATAAAATTATGTACACAACACGGGAGGTAATAAAGAAAGCCCTCGATCGCATATTTACGTCCCTCACTTGCAGCTCGGCCGCAAACATCTGCGATCTCGGCCTTTCTTTGTATTACCACCCTAGTTATGGGAAAGTAAATTTTTGGTCAGCCGTTATTAAAATTGATCCGCAAAAAAAAATAAGCAGTTAAATCATTTGGGCAGCATACAAAGATTTGGCTGGCAATCAATAAAATTGGGCGGCAACTCTTGTTCAGCAAACAGTTTAAAAACGGTTAGCATTTTAACCAATATTAATCTGCTTTTTTTATCATTTGGCTGCCTAATAAACAGTCGAGCTGCAAAATAATTACTTGGGTAGCAAGATTTTACAATTGGTCAGCAGAGAGTTTAATTGAGATATACAGGGTGTCACTGTGATATATACTGGGTGTCACTGTGATAGATACAGGATGTCACTGTGATATATACAGGGTGTCACTGTGTTATATACAGGGTGTCACTGTAATGTATACAGGGTGTCACTGTGATAGATACAGGATGTCACTGTGATATATACAGGGTGTCACTGTGTTATATGTATACAGGGTGTCACTGTAATGTATACAGGATGTTACTGTGATATATACAGAATGTCATTGTGATATATACAGGGTGCCATTGTGTTATATACAGGGTGTCACTGTGATAGATACCGGATGTCACTGTCAGCAGAGAAAACATGTCTGTAAGCAGTTTAATTGAAATATACAGGGTGTCACTGTGATATATACTGGGTGTCACTGTGATATATACAGGGTGTCACTATGTTATATACAGGGTGTCACTGTGATAGATACAGGATGTCACTGTGATATATACAGGGTGTCACTGTGTTATATACAGGGTGTCACTGTAATGTATACAGGGTGTCACTCTAAAAACGAAACAGCTCCCAAAAATAGGTAGGTTAGGGTTATTTTTTTTTGATGACCCTAAAACGAAACGGCTCCCAAAAATAGGTAGGTTAGGGTTATTTTTTTGATGACCCTAAAAACGAAACGGCTCTCAAAAATAGGTAGGTTAGGGTTATTTTCTTTTTGATGACCCTAAAAACGAAACGGCTCTCAAAAATAGGTAGGTTAGGGTTATTTTTTTTGCTGACCCTAAAAACGAAACGATACACGTTGTGAATAAATAATATAACTTCTAAACATTATGAGATGTATAAAAAATCGAAATACCAATTTTATATGAGCCCATCACAGTGACACCCTGTATACATTACAGTGACACCCTGTATATAACACAGTGACACTATGTATATATCACAGTGATACCCTGTATATATCACAGTGACATCCTGTCCTGTATCTATCATAGTGACACCCTGTATATATCACAGTATCACTCTGTATCTATCACAGTGACACCCTGTATATATCACAGTATCACTCTGTATCTATCACAGTGACACCCTGTATATATCACAGTTACATCCTGTATCTATCACAGTTACACCCTGTATATAACACAGTGACACCCTGTATATATCACAGTGACACCTGCTACTTGACAGCTGACAATTACCGAATAACAAAATGCGCACACGATTGGCGGCAGAATAGTTGCGCCCAGTTAGGTTTTATTGCCCCCTTTTTTTTGATGAACAAAATGAAATATTTTGCTTACCTACTGATTGCTTACCAAAATTTGATTTACCGTAGATCGCTTAATGCAGCTCAAATATTTAATTTGCTGACCAAAATAATTTAGAGCAGATCAGTATATCATTAATTGCAGCCTGATTTATAAATGTTTGCTTACCATAAGTTGCTTACCAACTAGCTATTTTGGCTGACCAAATACATATTTCTGCTGACCAAAATATGAATATTTTGCTGATCGATTAAATGATACCCCTAGTTATGTAATGTACTATTTTCTCCTTGTCGAATTAAGGGTTAAGGTTACTGCAATGGCAGTGCACTGCGGCTATCAGATCGCGCTGACACGTGTACTGCAAGTCGCGGCTGCGTTTTACGACCGCGCCACCCGTATTTATGAACGCGCCGATACCAACGTTGGCACTTTAAGGTGCATCGAATGTAGCTTATTACACAGTTCACTAGAGCCTTCTGGTCCAATGTTAGTTTAAAGATCCCAAACTAAGCAATGCTTGTATTATGGGTAATAGACGACGATATACATACTTGTATAAATAAATACACGCTTAAATAGATAGAAGACGTCCTCGACAAAGGTACGAAAATACTGGTGCTCTTCACAGAAATATTTGCCCTTACTAGGATTTGCCTACCAACGCAAAGAGTGTCTTAACTCTTAAGTTAAAGCGTCCATATACATATACATTTTACGCCTCATTTAAGATTAAAATGTTAACACTGAATGCCTTCGATAGTCAGGTTCAAGGTCTAGGCAGGTACTTTATACGTTGTAAAGATAACACGGTTCATAGTTTTCTTTTTTTTATACAAATATATAATACCAGACAGGTGATTCTGTAAGAAAAGATGGAAAAGTCGTAACCCTCTCGATGTTCGCGTCAACTTTAGGTACCTAATATACATTGTAACGAAAAGTTAACTAGACTACAAAGTGTCTCCAAGAAGCGTGCTCGTGCAGCAAACTAGCTTCTAGACACGTCACCGCTCGTAAAATGAGTCGCATCTTCGTGATAATATCATGTCTTTGCAACTGATGAAGCTCATTTGATCTATCAGCAAATTAAAACAAAATATATTGCTTTACTAATCTGCGACACGATAACATGTTAGTAATTAGTGCTTGCCCGTTATACTGACTTGCATTCCATCAACGGACGGCGACTGTAAACATCTCCAGCATCTCCTGAGGATGCCTAGAGAGGCGAAACACTTGTCGAGTTTTGTATTTTTGGTGGCGGTTTCTTATACAGTGTGTAAGTCTAATACGGGCGAATCTCTTAACGGTGGTTAGTATAGAACAAAATGAAGGTAATTAGATAACATTTACTTAAAGTTGCAACAATAATTTTGTCCATACAAAATAATTCAGCCTGCAATGTAATGCAAACACACTCACGTTAAACGCTCGTTGACAGTTACGTTGACATTCGGTACCGCCGTACTAATTAAAAAAATAATAATTATGGGGTCGTAATGAACTGCAAGTTAAAAAAACCTTTTACTTCATGATTACACTAATGAATACTATGTCCGATTTAACTTATCGCCCGTATTAGACTTACACGCTGTATTTCATATGCATAGAAAAAAAGGTAAGTCAGTAAAACAGGCTAACACTAATTGACTAAAACGTTATCATATCGCGGATCAGCAAGGCAATATTTTTGTTTTAATTAACATGGACTTCCGCGAAGTAACGCCTGATTCAATCAATTATCAGCATATAAACTTATTTTCAATGTCCTTTTTGGATAAAACAATAATGATATAAAAACAGTTATTACCGCAAAAGACGCAAAAAGACTGACAGTAAACGGTACCTACCTACTTAGGCGTCATGAACATCAATAGAAAAAAAATCTTAAAAAATCATAAAGTTAATCTAAGCCTCACTTACAAAGAACTGAAGCATGTCTAATAAGCCGGCCACCTATGTGTACGTGCTGCTCGCAATAGGAAAACACTAGTTGATGTGTGCGTGCGGCTCGTTAGTACAAGCAGCCGGCTATTTATGTGAAGGTCCTTGGTTAATCTATATTTATTTCAGAACGCAACATTGTCTGGCAAAGCCCCATTAAAACCAACGACACTTCAGTCCCTCTCTAACACAGATCCACTTTGTTTTTTTATCCCGCTCCGCTAATTAAAATGTTATCCGCGTGTGGTTCCGACGTTTCAATTACCCGTCGGTGTGGAGGGCCCATTATTGCGCGCCCTATCTAGCAGGCGTGTTTTTTAGTTTTATTGACTACGACTAATTAATTAGGTCCTTCTGAGGATGCAGCCATACGACATCATATTATAGATTACTTTTATAGAGGTCGGGGGTCACTCATACCAAGGACCATTAAAACAAGAGGACTGTCATTCTCCATACTTTGGATTGTAACCCGACCGGTAGGGGATTTCCGGGCAAAAACTAGATGGCGCTAAAAAACTAAACATTTAACGATGTTATAATTGAACAAAGAAACATAGTATAGTAACAATTAGTTCGTAAACAGCTAATAATAAATAAATCCTAACATTTAAATACTGTGTCACGTTTGCAAAGTTGAATAATTGTAATAATATAATTCTTTTACCAAGCTTATACATAGATGGGTAAGGCTGAAAAATTGGGCTTATGTAACATAAAAGTAACTAAAAATATATGTTGCTGAGTAACTTAAGTTACATAAAAGTATTCTAAAGGGATATTCACAATGTCTACAATACAAACACTTTTTTGTACTAAGTGTTTATTTAAGAGATCAAATAGGTATATAAGGTCCTAATTTATTAGTTGCAGATATTTTTACAGCTGATAGTACTCGGTCTCTGGAGTATATTAAAGCATGAAACATTATAGCTTTTACCATGTTTTTTTGGAGAAAAAGGAAAAACAAATTTGCTACGTTATAACACCCTGTTAATGTGATTACTAAATGAAAACTCATTGAAAAGATTCTAGTTGCTCTTTTACGTACCACTTAACTGTAACTGGCCACTTCACGTAGATAAATTAAATGACATTTGCAGTTTTCCCGCCGAACCATTACGACATTTACGACAAAAAATTGTTGATATGACAGATAGTGTTATTGTGACATGTGATAATGCACATGATGATTTTTTTAGACGAAATTATAATAATTTTTTTTGTTAGGTAAATGAAATCAGAAAAGTTATATGAAAAGATTTCTGAATTTCTATTTAAAGTTAATTATTTTAATGTAAAGTATAATGTGTTAAAATATCTGCAACTAATAAATTAGGACCTTATATACTTTGGTACATTTTTGAACAAAGATGAATAAGTAATTAAAGGCTGATAGCCACACAAAAGCTGTCTTCACAAATAAAATTAAATCATATTTTTCCCCCGGATTACTTGTTATAATCATTGTAATCATGTAAAATAAAATAAAAAACACGTTACTCTTCTTTGTGTTGCGCAGTTGGGTATAAAAATTAAAACAAACCAAATATTTTAAACTCAAAAACCCGACTGCAAGAACTTGTAACTGAAAAGAAAGCGTGAACAAAGCTTTACTTTACTTTTATGTTACGTAACTTAAAAATAAATTAAAATGGTAACATAAGTAACTTAAAAGTAACATAAAAGTTAGCCTCTATTCACTTTCATTTGCATTATATGGAACAATAACAAACATATTAACTCGAACACGACACCTAGCTATAAACTAATATGAAGATTATATTAATAATGTATTACGTAATACAAAACAGAACAAATTTACCATGAAATCCACTCGTAACTCTTAAATTCCATAAAAAATCCTCGGCACAAGTTGAATCGACGCACTGAACTACCCACAAAATGGCCGACCAGTGAGAGGTATACCACCGACTAAAGAATAAATAGTGTTGCCATTATAATGAAATCAAATTACGCAAATCAACTGCTAAAATAGCAAGACAGAACGGTTACTTAAATTAAGTAACTTAAAAGCTTCAATATGTTGACTTGTCTTATGTTACACGTAAATTATTATTTTAAATGGACAATGCTAATGTTAAAGCTCGAAAAACGTTGCATTAATATATGACAGTTATAAAAAAACTCCAACATATCAGTATAATATCACAAAACTAAAAAACAAACATTACAATCTTTCAGGAACATTTTTGGGACATTTTTATTTGTATGGAAATCGATGTAATTGCATAGAAGAAAAAAAAATTGGAATACAAACACAGAGATTTACATTTGTTAGTGGACTAGAACTAGTAGAAAAAGTTTTGTATTTTGCACGGAAAATTAAAAAAGTAAAATTTTGTAATTACTTTTCGTAAAAACAATGCCGGACGCTTACAAGTCACGAAATCATCCCTTTTTTACGGCCTTACCCAGATGGCGTTGTAAATTCGGGGAACAGCTTTTTGTATGGAGAATGACAGTCCTCTTGTTTTAATGGTCCTTGCTCATACATACATTTCGTTACGTAATTAGAGATTTGCGTTAATGGGTAAAATAGCAGGTAAAGAGTCGTAAAAAATAAGTTTTTGAGTAAATTTTTTTTTTTGGTCGTTTTTTAACTTCCGTGTTGGAAATTTCATTTAAATAATAAACATAATCGGTCTAAAACCATCAGGGATATAAAGTACAAGTAGCGCTGTCCCACAAACTACGATTCTGGTGTATAAATATGTCTAAACATGTGACGGAATTGCATACAGCATGATTTTATGCTTGAAGTTGAGTTCTAGAACGCAGTTCGGTATTTCTAACACGGATCTCCGCACACCCAGTATACTGTGGTCAATGTAGGGTTGCGAAATTGAAGGATCCTATTATCGGGAGAAAAAAACAATATGTCAGGATTTTGTGACTTTGGTCGGGAGATGCCCCGCGCGCTGTTTTTGTTTTTTTTTAGCCTAAAAGAGCAGAAATTTTCGCTGGCCGGACCACCTTGAGTGGATC
Source organism: Eudemis profundana (assembly GCA_947034925.1). NCBI lineage: Eukaryota > Metazoa > Arthropoda > Insecta > Lepidoptera > Tortricidae > Eudemis > Eudemis profundana. The sequence continues at coordinate 24,399,549 of OX344803.1, forward strand.
GGACTAAGTTTTAAAATGAACTCGTTTGTAGGGAGATTTCCTTCTTTGTCGGGAGTCGGGAGGACATGCAAAAAATCGCGAGAATCCCGCCAAATCCCGACCATCTGGCAACCCTAGTTCCATGGCTCGCTGACAAACCGAAAGACGAATTTCGGAACAGAGGCAGACCAAAAAGGAGGATAGTGAGACAATCTGGATAGTTTTGAAAGGGAATAGCAAAATTTGGCCGGAAATAGGGAGATGGGGAAGGAAAGACGGCAGGCCTTTTCCCAGCATTGGTACACTAATTGGCTAGGTGAAAAAATTATTGAGGTAAAACGGTGTCCAGCTACTTTCGAGGAAGGACAGTATTGTACTCCATCCAAAAAAGGTTCTCGATAAAATGACGACCGATCGAGTAGTTAAGGTTTCAGATGGAGGTAAACGTACGGCCATTCAGCACTGAGCGTCTCCAGGATGTTGATAATAATGATGACGAAAATCATCGTTCATCATCATTTTCACAACGAATTTCACAAGTAGACCATCTATTGGGGCCCCCATCCACGCTGCGTCTCCCGGGATCTCCATTCGAGTACCTTTACGCCCTCGGCCATCGGTTTTTCGAGCTACTTTAACTTACGAACTCCAGCCGATAATTACGGTACCGGATGATGATGATGAGGTTTTAAGATGAGAGTTTTAATTAGCACGCGACTGTCCCAAATAAAATTTAAATATCTACACATTAATATCCATTAAAATGTTACCTATTATTAAAACGAATTGAGTGTCCATAACAAAAACACGGTTCATTTGAATGCTCGCAATATTTCGCACAAATGGGTTTATTTGCGAAGCTCGATTCGGGAAAAGTAAATTATAATTTCGCATTTATATACGCGAGCGCCAAACTCGTCAAAGTCGCTTATGATACGCTATTAAAATCCGATTTGCTAGAATATATTCTAACCTATTAATCCTACTAAAACAATAAATGTGAAAGTTTGTGAAGCTGTTTGGATGATCGTTTCTAAATAACGCGTTAACAATTGAATTGACTGATTGACTAAGTATGATATTGTAAATTTATGAATTACTTTTTTTATTTTTTATCCGACTAAACAACAGATGGATGAATTTATTCGATCGTTACAATGGAAGTCAGGGTACGATGAGTAATAAAAAATAAAATAAGAATAATCTAGACATTTGGCCTAACCTAAACTAAAACTAAGTGAAATCCGCCAGATCAGGCCCCTGTGTCAGCTAAATTTATAATCTGTATGACAGTTTTGAAAAATAATACCTCACAGAGTATCTTACGTATTCTCGGGATCAAGGTTTCACCTCGGATTTGGTGCAAAATTTTCACATTCATAGGTGCATTTTACTATGCCTAAATTGAAGAATAAAGAATTTTGACTTTGATTGGCACGTAGTTAGTTCCGCTGCCGCGTAATGCGTTACGTCTCATACAATTTTATACGAAGCAAAAATAAACTCTTATTATATCTACATAATATCGACACGTAGGAATAGAAACGTCTAATAACGCGGTGCCGTGACGTCTGCAGACCCTCGGCGTGACGAGGGGTGACGGGACGCAGGGTCGGCGTGACCGAATGCCGATGCCGTATGACTAATGACTTCTTATAATTACTTGTTCATGTTATGTCACACATATACGGAACGTGCACGACGAAGGTGCTGCCAACTGGTGCCGTCAATCTAAATCAAGTACCCGCTCATGCTGGGGCCACATTGGCGGAAACGCCGTTAATTTATTGCGATGAAGGACGGTTAACGTCAGTGTAGCTACGAATTACTATATTTGACATTGACACTTACATATTGTCATTGACATTGACAGCTTGATTTGACAGGGGTGAAAATTTCCTTTCTTGTCCACCCGTGTCTCTTTTGTCCGTGCACGTTCCCTATAGAGGACGTGCAGAAACTATAGATGGCAGCACTAAACGGACAAAAGAGTCTATGCGAACAGTAAAGAAAACTTCATCATCAGCCTGTATATGTCCACTGCTGGACATAAACCTCTCCCTGAGCTGGATCTACAGTTCTCCTCCTCCAGTCACCACCTACTGCCCTTCGAATGTCGTCACTCCACCTTGTTACAGGGCGCCCTACACTACGTTTTCTGATTCGCGATCTCCACTCTAGAGTACGTTTGCCCCAATGGTCGCCGGCTCTATGACGGATATGTGCAGCCCACTGCCACTTCAGCTTACTGATACGCTGAGCTATGTTGGTAACTAGGGATGCAACGATACATAATTTTGCCGATACGATACCAATAATTGTAGAAAATAATCGGCGATACCGATATCGATACCGACACCTTAGCTAAATAATAAAGTATGAACTTCAGATATTTGAATGTCCTTATTATACCTAAAACTTGGCTATATTTAACGGAGATTCAACCTTGAAAGTGTAATGTAAAAATAAATAAATTGCTAACTCAAAATAAAAATATAATGAAACAAAGATATAATTAACATAGTAATTATCATTGCACAAGGTAATAGACCAATGCATAAATTAAGTCAGTAATTGAAATTACTTTTTGCATATTTTTTTCATACAGTAAATTCTTTTCGCGCTCTTCAAATATCGGTTGTATATAATCGGCGATAACGATATATTGGCGATACCGATATATCGGTATCAGTATAGTTACATCATAGGGATGTAACTAAAAGGTAACTTTGAAAGGAAACTTATCACGCCTGAAAAAATTAATACTGGTTACAATGTCAATGTCGAGTATAGTAAGTTGTGGCTACACTAACATTAACGTCAATCATCGCGATATTAACGGCGTTTCCCGTTAATGTGGCCCAGCATGATAGAGTACAAGAGTTGATTGGCGGCGCCAGTTGGCAGCACATTCGTAAATAAATAGGGTGACCCAGCGGACGAACCCTTATTTTTATACAGAAGTAAGGACAGCTATGGCCCCTGGGTCACTATATACAAATTGTATTAAAAAATATTTGCATTACGTAGCTTTATTATCTGTCTTTTAAATGAGCATACATTTTATTCAAAAAGTATCCGAATAAAGATTTCCTTTAACACGTTCACTGCGGTGACCTAAATCTCCGTCCCGAATTTTAGTGCGTTACGGGGCCTAATCGACCCCGTATTGGTTTACGCTTTTGTGCGTTACGGGTATAAAAGTGCCCCGTACACTCTAGTCCGTTTGATTTGCTATAAAAGTCTGAATTTTCAATCTTTTCGTATTTTTTTTGCACTAATTTACAATGTATGAAATTTCCTATCTTACTTTCTTTCCGCACGCAGTTACGATGAAAGCTCAAAAAAATATAATAAAAAGAAAGCACGGGGTTCTTTTCGCCCCGTATCGCACTGAATTTCAAAAACTACGGGGCTTAGTGAACCCCTTAACGCACATACTTTATCTATATCGATGTATTGGTAGTGATGGGAATGATATAAACGATATTTTAAATTCATTTAAAGTTTTAGATACAGTATTGCACATTCATAAATGTTGTGAATTTGTGGCGAATTTAATGTTCTAAGTTATAACAACTTTAACATTATTGCTTTTTTACACTTACTGCATATCATTTTTACTTTTTTTAATTTATTATCTGCTTCGCGACTACTTATAGGTATAATAGCTTACACATTTTTTTCTTTTCATCAAGTTGAAATATAATGTGTTCAACATCTATATTATTTGGCTCTGGATCAGTATTTTGTAAAATTGTCATTAGACTTCAATTGAGAATCCATGGATTATTTATAATTTACCGATAACAGGTGTTGCAATAATGACTGCACTAGCGATATTGAGCACATCATCCCCCACAGGTCAGTTAAAATCTATACGAGGTTCTCTGAACCCCGTATCGCACTAGAAGACAATATTTGTTCTGTGATCGGAACGGGGTTCATATGACCCCGTACATTTTAATATATCACTAGATTATACTTTAAAATAGAAACACAAATATATAATTATTTCTGTTGTAGACATAAAAATACCAAAAATACAGCCTCCGCACCAGCGAGTAAACGCAAATTTTTGCCCCCGCACTGAATGACGGCATAGTACGGGGTTCAGAAGGCCCCGTAACGCAGTGAACGTGTTAAATTTTAGTTGGAGAAGGTAAAAATTTTGCTGGCAAAGAAAAGTCGATTCACCCAAATAATGTAACTTTTGCAAATTTGTTTAGAAAATACCGTGAGAATAGTCTCATTATAAATTATCATATCATATTAAAAATGGATCACTCACGTTGTATATAGCTGACAAATTCTCGCCAGATTTTGAATGCATTCGGCTCTCTTAGTCATGGATATTTGCGAATGTAGCTCGTTGAACACCATGTCATAGCAGAACCGTCTGTTGTACGTAAACAGTAAGTACTAGGGTTTGCAGAGAACTTAAAACTAGGTTTCACGAAGAACGCTAGGTACTAGTATAGGTGGGTCATTCTCATTTTTGTGCACACAGGCTTTAAGGCGAGGTGAGACCAGAATCGGGCACGGAAACCTAGTTTCCAAATCATTTTTAGAGCACTTATTTCACTCTTAGGTCACTGTAAAACATATATAATAATATTCAGAACTGTATCTAGGGCTTCCTCTCACTTAGAACACGATAGCGAACACTTCGCTCGATAGAAAAGTAGCGCGAAAACACTATAAAATAAAGTATTTTTTTCATTTTGTTCATTACCAGTTACCTTTTCTGACAAAATTAATACCTGACAATCATGATTTCACAACATGCAGGGCATCCTCTCATGTTTGGGTTGATAACGTATACTTTTATGTTAGAAATCGAAGATAATCTGCAATAATCTGCATTCCGCCCGACCCTAGTTTGTATGTGAAATGCGAGCCAGGTCCTACCGCGCCTTAATTGCTCTTTATAATATCGTGAATTCTTTTTATTATAATGTATTCATGATAGTATTTTTTTTATCAATTAGAAAGACTATTAAAAGCCCACGGTAGTGACTGTGCGTACAAAAATGAGCATGACGCAGGTACGCTATAATGAGAGTTAAAAAGTGTTATGGTGATGATGTTAGGTTAGGGCGTGTAGAGTTATGAATTTGATTCTCCATAAAGATCTGATAACATGTATGTGCAAGTAATACGTGCTCGTCTTGGTGTTGGTGGGATTAATTTACACGCCCATAACAACAATGTCCATTATCTCTTCCCGTTTTCATAAGCTTGGAACCATAATACACCCATTTTTGCCCAGTTAAACCCTTCACCTATTCAGTGAGTTATCTAAAAGGGACCTTTGTTGTAATCTTATGGCTCATTACGGCCCGGCAGCGATAAGGGACTGCGGAACCCTAATTTATCACGGTAATGATCATTTCATTATACTGGTGTATATTTTTAAACTTTTGTGCGAATTTGCGAATTTAAATTACCTCGCTTATTTGTAAATGGGTTTTTGTTGAGAGAAGAGCTTACGAAATTTGAAATGTTTTCATACCAGGTTGTAACATGATTTCTAAATGCACTAGACTCTGAGAGACTTCGTGAGTGAAAAAAAAAACAAAAACCTGAATCAACAATAAAAAATCTATATAATATTAGGCTATTTTACAACTTTTTTATGTGGTATGTTATAGAAAGACAATAATAGATTTAGTGAAAAAACTACTTCAATAAGTATCATAAAATTTAAAGTACTTTGACTTGGCCCACGAGACGAGGTTAGCGCCATGTGGGACGTTGATTCAACGATCATTGTTCCGATAGTCATCTCGGCGAACGGGCTTATAGCAAAGAGTCTCGATCACCATCTCAAGAGACTCTTGCTGGATGGTTGGATGGATCAAGGGTCAGATACAGAAGGCGCTACTTCTGGACACGGTGCGCATTGTCAGGAGGTTCCTCTCTCTGCAGCCCTAACCACTTGGGCCCGGCCCGGCAGGTTAGGTTTTTTATAATCTGTTTATATTTTGTAATTTCTTTTGTATTTTACTTTTTATATATGTATAATAATAGTATTTTATGCAACAGTTGTATAAGAAGGTTCAAAAAATGCGAATTGCGTGAGTTGCGATACGAGCCGCGAACGCGGCGAGTATCGCAAATAGAGACGCAATGAGCGTTTTTTGACTTAATTATACAACGTTGCATACAATACTTTTTCTACGACTAGGCTAAAATATAAAATACATGGACGTCACGCGTGTCTCGTCCGGTCTCTCCGAGTGTGTACAGCCGGCATGACAGTTGTGTCTATGGTAAACTTTTTTTTGATATGGCTGGTGACACGATGTGACGATAATTAAAATACTTTTTTTTATGTTGGCATCAATTAATTTAATTCGGAAAGTTTTGTTTTTCTTATGAATCGTAGGAATTTAATTGTTTGTTAAGTTGGTAGTTGTGAATTTTTATCGTGAAGTTAGAATTGAGCGCTTAATCCTTGACCTAAGTTTAACCTAGATTTAGAAGTCTGTGGATGCTAGCAATAACGTAAAGTGACTATAACGACACTAGTGCTGTTATGGGGAATAGAGTATAGACTTATCTGAACTCATATTATGTATGTTCTTATATTAGTGTTCGTGACCAAGTAAAAGACAGATAACAGTACAGGAGTAGAAAAAATACCTTATCTAAGAAAATAAAGATATACTGGAATTGTGATAAGTAAATATAGTGGAGCTCCTTTGTCTTCGATTTATTATTAAGCTTTTGAGCGAATTTGCGTATTGCCGAAATCGGGTTACTGCTGTATTTATCTTTATTAAAGGTAATGTGAGGTTTTATTAATATTAAAGATGGTTTAGATCGTGATTTAGTGTTCGTTTATTCGTAACACGTTCTAGACAACCTTTGTGTTACGCTGATTGTGAAAAATGAGTTTTGTAACATTGATACGAAAGGTTTTAGGTGAATCCAAACTAATATAATGGATATGAATGCAATAACATAGATGCGAAAGTAACTCCGAACCAAAGTAACACAGGGAACGTGCGTGGCAGAACTAAATGGACAAAACAGACACTATGTGGACAGCAAAGTAAACTTATCAGGCCTAAAAAATACTGATTATAATAGTACATTACGGCAGAGGCCGGGAAGTAATGGGCCGCCCGCCGAGTACATATAGATGGCCGAGCGAAAGTGACGCCAGATAGGTATAAGGCTGGCAACCCTTCACGCCGAGGTATGTAATAGTGCTTTTCTCAAATATGCAATGTAATGAATTAAAAACACACCAAAAAATCAAACTTTATTTTCTAGAGACACTTAAAGCAAAGTAGACAAAGAACAGAATTACAGAATGAAAAATATTAAATCCTTTCCAAAAACATCGCCAGATAGAATTTTCATAATCTGTATTGCTAAGCGGAATTATTTTTAAGCGTCCTAAAGTAGCAAATATTTTAATTCTCAGGCAAGTTCGTTTCTATCTTTTTCATAGAAAATAAAAGCTGTCTTAGCTTTTACATACTCGTTTTAGTTTTTACACTTAGAGCAATTTAATTAAATTGGGGGTCGAAGTTTCCAGAGAAACCAAGGCCGTTTCATTCGTTCTTGGCATGTATAACTGCCTTCAATAATCCAGGAACAAAATCCTTAAAAAAACCTCTACAGAAGTTGCCTTAAGATTTATACCCATCTTATAAAGATATCCCTGACAAAACAAATTATTTAAATGCTGAGAAGGGACGTGACCTAACTTGCGAAGTATTTTTTGTCCGTAACGGATTGAGTTAACCCCTCTGGCCGGGACAGTTGGGGTACTTTCATTCAATGAGCTTTTGAGGGTTAAGATCCCTTAGAAAATTTGAATTGTCTTCATAGCAGCTAATACATAAGTATTGACAATTTCTGCCAGCTGACCGAAGTAGATTATGATAGTTTTCATAAGTTTTAAACAGTGACAGAGCTGAGATATAGTTTTATAACGTGTAATTGAAACGCGAGTCTAGATTGGATTGGCAATTAAGAACATTTTTTGACACACCATTTCTCAATTAAAAATAAATGAGACAGGTAGGTACATGACAGCCGGTGCTATTGAATCACAACGTCTTAAACTTAATCATGTTAGAAGAAAACTTTCCGGACTGTTAGTTCCACTGCTAGGTCCCACTAGTGGGTCCAGCAGGATTTTCAAGTACTCGTGGTATTTACAATACAATACAAATATTCTTTATTGCCCACCAGAAAATATATTAAAAAGGTACCAGCAGCGTGGCGTCCAAAGAACTCGATTCCTACCGGCTGGCCAGGCTGCAAAAAGAGTGACACCGAGTGATGGATAATTTTATTTACCCAAACACACCACGTCCGTCCCTTTATTGAGGTTTATTCGATAACGGCTCAGGATTAGGTTCTTCACTTATCTCTTTTGAAAGACGTGCTATCACGTTATCCTAAACTGATTAGGGAAGGTCAGCGTGGTCAAAAAGCTTGGAAACTTAGTAACAGGGTTTCTACAATTACTTAAAAATATTGTTTTTGATTTGACTTTACAGAAAGGTGGAGGTCCTCTACCTATAGTGACTTGTATTTCTTTTATTTTATTTTTGAAAAAATATTTATTTAATTGAATGGGTTCAGATTGGCCCCATTTTTTCAAAATACAATTCTGATGACGGAATGTAAAAGGAAATAAAAGAACTTTGGAAATATTATAGGCATACATAGCAATTTCAGTATCTCGTAAATTCGCTAGTGACGTTTATCTCCAGAATTTGCTTATCTATACAAATTTTTACGACTTAGACATCCTCCGATTAGGAAATTGGACATTTTATGACTTTGACATTCCTAAACTAGGACTTTTCAAGACTTACATGTGGCAAGATTCAGACATTTACAGTTTTGACTATAACATCCCTGTAGGCTTATGATGCTACGCTTTGTCGCGCGATAAATAAATGATGAAACATCCGTCACTCTCACACACTATTTGTCAGAGCGTGACTCAATACTCAATCATTTATTGCATTCCACAATGTTAGTTTACAAGATATTAGGCAAGTTAAGTTTTAGTGACGAATGCTTTAATCATTTATTTATCGCGCGACAAAGCGTAGCATCATACGCATACTGGACATTTTACGACTTAGACATTCTACGACTAGGACGGTTCAAGACTTGTGGCACTACTCATCAAACAATAAAACTTTTGTTCAATATTTTTTGCAAATCTTGAGATTTTCTCTTTTTCATACAAATTAAATAGTATTTTCAATGGACGTTAACGTAAATCTAATTGACGTCGCTTGTCACGTTACAAAGATAGTTCAGTCTGAGGAGTATAACCTTCGTTTTAATTATTTTTTCCTAGTACAGGCGACACGTTGTGTAGAAAAATATCGGCTGGGAACTGCACCCATTCGTAATGCGTCCCCGTCTGTTCACGTCCAAATTCCCATCGTGACACGCCGCGCTTCAACTTTCCAAAAGAAAAACCGAATAAAACCTTCAAAACTTGTTTCACGAAGTTGCCATCGATTACCCCGTCGCACGCGAGGCTCGCAACTCTACAATGGGACTTATACTGGTAATTTTTTAACCTACTTTACAAAAAGCAGGGCTTCATTGTTCGACTATTTATTTGCCTGCATTACTCCCGTTACTATCATCATCATTTCAGCCATAGGACGTCCTCTGCTGGACACAGGCCTCCTCAATTGACTTCCACATGGGCTGGATAGAAGCGACCCGTTTCCAGCGAGTCCCCGCAACCCTAACCAGGTCATCCGATCACCTTGCGGGTGGCCGTCCCACGCTGCGCTTGCCAGCACGTGGTCTCCACTCGAGAACCTTTCTGCCCCAACGGCCATCGGTTCTTCGAGCTATGTGCTCTGCCCATCGCCACTTCAGTTTCCTTACCCGGCTTACCCGTTACTATCAAATGAAATCAAATTAAATCATATGTTTTTGCAAGAAGCCCCAAAGAGCTGTTTTATAGGTCTGATTTTATTCTATAGTATATATCCCAAGGGAATTCTTTGCCGAAATATAAAGTATTCTATGTTTCAGTCCAGGATTTGGTCTACTTGCATGCCAAATTTCATATCGATCGACCGGAACGGCGGCGGCTAAGCTCGAGACTCTCAGTATTCTTTGTAAGGGCCTTTCACATTTGCCAGCTGCGGGCGAGTTTCCATACAAAACCAGTCGCGGCGAACTCGCCGACATTTGTATGGAACTTCGCTTCTAACTCGCCTGCAAATCGCAAGTGCGATCAGGCTCTAACAAACTCCACACTGTAACGCACACTTATCGGCATCGGAACGGCCACGTTACGCCAGCGGCGCGTGGGTATCACACACTCAAGTTGACATGCTACACGGTATTCAAACATAACTGGAATTTGGGTTAGCTGTAGGTACACGTTTTAATGACAAAAAAAATGTACATTAATTGTATCCCTACATAATATTGATACTTAAACTTGCACAATCAATAAAAAAACACGCGAAGAATTGGTAACTGACGTTACTCTCTGCCATGAAATTACGCAATTGGTTCTCCAGGACGGTACCAGTACTTACTGCGTACTCTACTCCAGCATGATAGAGTACAAGATTCGGATTGGCGGCACCAGTTGGCAGCACTATCGTTATGAACGTTCCCTATAACTGAGTTAGATTCCATTTAGACGGAGCGAGAACTCGTATGCGAGTTTGTTTACATTGCGGGCTACCTAGGTACGATGAGTACAGTTGATCGATTAATCGCCGCAATGAAATGAATGAAACTCGCCCCGTCTAATGGGGCCTTAGACTCGTAGCGTCTGCCAGTATCCATGTAAATTTGGACAGTATTGTTTAAATTCGGCTGTTAAAAACTTTTAATGTAGTACTTGCCCTTGGAGTTGATGGGCAATTTGACTTATTCAGTAGCCTTGCCTATTTAGGAGTTAAAGGAATTCGTTTGAGAACGGGCAAAAATTGTTTGCGCTTGTTATTTCGGCATTTTGTAATGTGAGTTTTGTTCAAACCGTTTAAGTCAATGTTTTATTTAAGACGTAAATAAAAAAATATATGGTTTCTTCGTTTCCTTAAGGATTATAAAAAGGTAATATTGTACTAAGTTCACTTAGGTTTTTCAGTGCCTTAATACGTTATAAAGATAACATGACTTTATAAGGAGCTGTCGAACGAAACGGATCGTTAATTTTGCCGGAGCTGCTCACATGAAAATCTAAAAACGACATTCAGACGAATAGAGAACCGTCCTTCTTTTGAAAGCCGGTTAAAAAATCTCACATGGTGAATTTGTGCTTTGCTACGGCGGGCATGGGCTGCTCCCCCTCCGCGCCTCCGGCTTTCTATCGACTTTAGGGGCAGGGCAGACAAGACCACGTGAATAGTAGGGTACACCAATTCGGGCTTTGGTAATATTGTACTAAGTTCACTTAGGTATTTCAGTACCTTAATACGTTATAAAGATAACACACGACTTTATGAGGAGCTGTCGAATTGGCTCGTAGTGTTAACGGGCGATCAAAAGGCTGGCAGTTTTCTCATCCAGCGTATCATTATCGCCAAACGGTAAAAAAATCCAGCATCTTTCGATATAACATCCCTAAGAATATTTAGTGTTACATTTAGTACACTTTAAAAAACTGAATGTTTAGCAGTATAATCGAATTTTCAATTTGCTCGTACTCGTAATGGTTCGTTTGTGGTCCGTCATCAGTCGCGTTGGAAAATAGTAACACCAAAAATTCTAGAATTATGTTAGATACCGTCTAAGATAACTTTGTAAAGTTCAAAGTGGAGCGATTTGGCAACACCACGATTTACGGCACATTTTTATAGAAATTACTTTTAAGTGGAAGTGTTGCCATATAGGTACCACACTTCAGAGTTACAGTAGACGCACTCTAAACTGCTAAACGTTCAATTTCCTTCAATGCACAATACTTCAGTTTAGTATAATCAAATATTTTAATGATGTAAATGTGAGTTTAGACCAAACGAAAGAATGCACATTCTTTCGTTTGGTCTAAACCTTACACCTTAACAAGTAGGTAGTCAGTTGTTTTTTTAAGTTACCTACCTATGTGGTTATTGTTTGTTCAAAAAGTGTTAAAAGACATCGTCCAAATTGACTTGCGCAAACTGGGTGTTCCTCGGAGTAGATAATGTAAGCAATCGCCTCCAAATATTGGATAAGGGCGGAGGAATCAGACCGTGTCCACCACAGACAACAAAATGAACAGATGATAAAAGTATTTGGTCCACTTTTTAACCGAAATCACATGATCACATCACATCAGCGAATCACGGGAGATTTCTGACATCATTAAAGTATTCGTTCAAATTATAAAAACAACTGTCAATTAAAAACTATTTCAACTGTTTGTTAAACAGCCTAATTTGTTATGATCCATACTTATTGCTGTGTATCTGTTCTGTTCGGTGTCTGTGGTATCGGAGTGCCTGATGCACGATGCCTGTGTTAGCCCGGGGCGTGTGCCACATCGAAAGCATCCGCGAATATCGCGGTCCCTTTCTTACCCTGCTAACCTATTTAACTGACTTCATAAAAAGAAGGACGTTTTCTAGTCGGTTGTATTTTTGTTTAATGTTTGTTACTTGAGAACTTAGTTACGCAATGCTGCCAGTAGAAGATCGTCAACCCAGCAGATATTGGGCTGACCTGGAAAGCGGACTTGCGTCAATTGCAACGACACGAGGATGTGCATCAGCAGAATGTGACGCGTTTACTTAATTAGAACTGTTGTATATCTGATCACTTTATGTTCATACTTCGAACTATCGTCATCCTAAATTAATTGTAATATTTTAATTAAATTAGTTTTAGAAATCATTTTGGTTTTTTTTCGAGCCTCTGGCTGCAGAATCAATTTGTACTTAGTCATTTATGGACCGATATGAATAAATAAATACTGTGGAGACAATCCAACACAAAACGACTTAAGTCACAAACTAAGCAATGCTTGTAGTATGGGTACGAGTATTAGATGAAAAACCGAAAAACTTTAACTATAGATTTTAAAAACTATTAGGAGTAAAAAAAGCTATATGATGTATAGTCGAGAAACGGTTACTTTCCGAGTCATTATTTTTTAAATGAAAACTCCCGAGCGTGTAACAAGCCCTTATAAATGTGACTAAGATACTTTTACCATTTTTTTTAAATCTTTTAACTAAACAGCAATTAACCTTCGCAGTAAGTATTTGATGGTAAGCGACTACGAGGCCAAAAAAACTACGTTTTAATTCCATTTTAGCTTTTTTATCGTATATCGTTTCCTCTAGTAGTGCAGTCATTGAAGCATTATGGCTCCGAATTTTTTTACTGTGAACCGAATTGCATACAATTTTGGAATTAGGTTCATCTTACCCTTAACTTCAAAAGTGAAAATGATTTGAACTCCGCAACCACCCTGGGGGTGGTTGCCACCCCTTCTCGGGGGTGAATTATTTTTTTTTCAAAATCGTCTCGGAAATCGATAGAAGGCCTAATTTTAAGCAAAAACTCTTCTATAAAGTTTTTCAAAAAATCCAATACATTTCAAGTTATTGGCAATTGAAAATTCGCATTTTTGTCACGTTTTTCATCGGTTTTTTGCAAATATCTCCAAAAATATACGTTTTATCGAAAATTTTATACGGAACAAAATAGTAGCAGGTAAAACAATGAACAATTTGGTTTTTTATAAAGTATTCTAAGTGCAATATTAAGCTAGATATTAAAGATCAAAGCCGTTTTTTATTTTGTCTGAAATTTAATCGATGTGGTCAATGCCATCTAGCGGCGAGCAGATGCATTTTATGCATTTTAATACAAAAGGGTTCTGTAGTGCTTGAAATAAGCTTTAAAATGAGCACTATTAAAAGTCTTTTGCACGTAAAATAAGTGAGCTGTATTGCAAATAAGGGGAGCATCTAATGTTTTTTCTTTTAAATCAATGGGTTTCATAAGTGCCATTTCCACCAAAATTAAAATTAATCGTATTCCGCTTAGAATTAACTTCATTATGAAGAGTTTGATAGATAGTATCAGTTTGGCTGCTTCAGGACACATATTTTTCAAAAAAGTCACGATTAAAAAAAAAACATAATTTCAAATTTTTAAAACACCCACTTATTTTTCATAATATCTCAATAATTACGACAGATACATATAAAAGTGTACGCATTAAAATTTTAGGTATTTTTCTGACAAACAATTTAGTTTTTTTGTTTTCTCTGTCAAACAAAAATTGACGGAGATATGATTGTTTAAAGAGCGCGTGGCAGCGCAATCACAGCCTCTCTTAAGCCCTTTAACCCTTCACCGTTTTAGAAAAAGGTTTTTTACTATATATTGCAATGAAGGATGTTGTAGCTCTCTTAATTACCTTTACAATGGTTTTTTATAAATTGTGATAGCATGAAAATTGAAGGAGTTATGGTCCAAAAACTTATCATATTTTTTTCTACTTAGTAACTGAAAATTTCGAAGTGTGAATATTTGGAGCAATGTGAAAGTACGCAGTATAATAGAGACCCACAACTATTGTAATGTGTATATATATACATAATATGGCTCATATATTTTGGAAACGTAGGCATGAATACATACCAACGTTCTTATATGTATATATAACACATTTGAGTGAAGGGGCCAACGAAAATACTATTATGCAACAGTTGTATAAGAAGGCTCAAAAAATGCGAATTGCGTGAGTTGCGATACGAGCCGCGACAGCGGCGAGTATCGCAAATAGAGACGCAATGCGCGTTTTTTGATTTAATTATACAACGTTGCATACAATACTTTTTCTACGACTAGGTTTTAAAATCTAAAAAATACAATAATGCATAACCTCAAACAAGGCAAATATGACGTATGACTGACAGTATGTGTCTATGGTAAACTTTTTTTTTAATTTAAAATATACTTGCAGTGACTATAATAAAAATATTTTTTTTATGTTGGCATCAATGAATTTAGTTCGGAAAGTTTTGTTTTTCTTAAGAACCGCAGGAATTTAATTGTTTCTTAAGTTGGTTGTTGTGCCCATGGCGCCCAATGTGTTAAGGGTAGAAAAGCTTAAGAATATGATAATCATTTTCGAGAGTGTGGAATAATATTTAAATCCTTTTCATTTTATCAAAAAAAAAATTTAACAATTTTTTATCAAGGGGTAGTTTTCAAGGGTTGAAAGGGGGTTAAAAATTTGATAATTATTATAGAGAATATAAAATATTACTTACTCTATACTTACATCTTTTTATGTCATACCAACGTATTTTTTTGTGATTTTTTCAATTTAGGGGTTGTTTGCAATTTCAAGGGGTTGAAAATTATTTTAATATGAGGTAATTATGTTAGAAAATACTTTACAATTTCACCACTTACTATTAGACATGTTTTCTAGCGATAAAATGGCTCAATGTCAATTTTTCCATTAAGGGGTTGTTTACACCCCTTAAAAATAATAGGCGGAGTTCAGATCATTTTCACTTTTGAAGTTAAGGGTAAGATGAGCCTAATTCCAAAATTTCATGCAAATCGGTTCACAGTAAAAAAATTCGGAGGTAAGACCGTATTTTTCGCTTCAATGACTGCCCTATAGTACCACTCACGTGCCGCACCCCCGCACCAACGCACTTACTCACGTCCCGGTTCCATCATCGGCCAGTACCGAAAATCTCGGTTCTCCAGAACGGTACCGGTACTGTGTACCCTAGATCTAATGCTATAATAAAAATGTATACGTCCGATTCATGTCCAGAACTACTCAGCTTTTTCCACCTGATTGATTCAATTTTATTTCAAAAACTTATTGGATATAATTTATTCTTACATTCTCCGATATTATTGATGGAAAGGCCTTATCGGAACCGGATATCCCGTCTCTGATTTACGGTAACAATAATTCTTATTTATGCCCCGTCGAGCTGAAAAACGTCAAAAACAATGCAAAAGGACCCTTATTTATATTGTCCTTCAAGAGATTTATATTGACATCCGTCATTTTTGTGATTGCTCAAAAAAGGGTAAAGTATGCGGGAAATTCTAAATTCTTGTCGCTTTTCTTTTAGAAAATTCAGCAGAAGTTTTTCTTCCGACAAAAGGTACATCGCGCGCTTGAATGTGTGCGCGCTGTAGTCCAGGAAACGAGGAGATTCTTTGTATGGAGACCTCGGAATAATTCCTCTGTCGCTGAAACTTTGCAGTGTGATAAAGTAGGGTATAAAGCATACGTTTGACAAATTATCTAGGATTTTTGATATTTCGAAGTTAGGTATTTCTGCCAAAACAACACCGAGCGCGTAGTGCGGGAGTGGGGTAACCCCGCCCGCACCGTCAAGTTTTCCGTGCCCATTGAGTTATTACGTATACTAGAGTGGGCACCTCAACTTGATTTCTTGTAAAACCTGTTTGAGCCGATCGGCACAAACACGCTTAGTCTGTGCCGGACGGCTGCGGTAGCTGGACGCATTGGAGTGAAAAATAATTACGTCTAAATATGCCGTCATGTGTAGTGAGGTACTGTACAAACTGCTCAGGAAAATCAAATAAAAGTCAAGGAGTGACTTTTCACACGTAAGTTTACTGCATTTTCGTTTAATCACGCTTAATTTAATAATTTTTGAATCAATTTAAACTCGGCAGTCGCGCCATGTGGTGGCGGCCATGTTTTGTTGAAATCAAAGAGTAAAAAAAAAGGTTTACACAGACGTGACAATATCGAGGTGTTATGTTAATATAGATAATGAAATTATTTTGAAGTTCCCTATCGGATATTAAATTTTATATTATTCGATTTTTTTTTATATTATGGGACAATCTTACACAAATCGACCTAGTCTTACAGTAAGCTCAATAAGGCTTCTGTTGTTGGTCCTAGGCGGCGACATATACAGGGTGTCCCTAAACTATGAAGGGAAAGTACCTCAAATATTGGAGATAGGATATTTTACTGAAAGGACACTTTATTTTATTTTTAAAAGTAAGTAATACTGCATTCAAAGATTTTTTTAAAAATTACTTGTTTTGTATGGGAAATAATTTTCTTAACCCTTAAATGGACACATGTGTTTCCCCTGCTGTTTTTTTTTTGAAATCCTGATTATAGTTTTGTATTTGGGGAGGAAAAGAAATTTTTTTTCGTAATTGTCAATAATTTATAATTTTTTTATGATTTTCAGCATGTCACTTAAAAAGGACATTGCCCGTTTATGTGTTAACTATGCTTACTCGAGATCTGTCACACAGGACGGACATTGCCCATTTAACCTAATGAAATATTCTTAGGACACAAACAATGAAATTAATAAAAATTATATGTAATCACAGCTTTTGAGATCACGACTCATGTTTATTATATAGGAAACATTTACCTTCCACATATACATACGTTCTTATTATTAAACTTGCAAAACAATGAAATCATTATAATGCTTCTCAAAAAAAATCTAAACATAAACTAGTCTTTTCCCTTTCGGAATATAAGAAAACAAATAAATATAAAATAAGCTTATATTACCGCCTGTACTTTTTTGTACAATCGCAAACTGTATGTGTACGTCAGAACTAATGAAATGAACCCAAACACGGTGAATTTATCTTATGTGAATTTAGATCATCATACCGTCTGGTTCCACCATATTCATGCAAAATTTCAGTTCCATCGGTTGAAGATATCTGCTACAAAATTGAGTTGCAAGATTCGATCTGAACAAACATAGTTACATACATACATACATGCTTACATACATAGATTGCGCCAGTGGCATGGCAGATGCGATCGGCTCAAATCTGAGGTCGTTGCTCTAGTAATGTTCAATAGCCAGCTTCCTTACAATACCCATGAGCATCTCTATCATCATTATTTCAGGCATAGGACGTCCACTGCTGGACACAGCCTTCCTCAATAGATTTCCAGATGGACCGGATATTATATGGGCATATATGATGGGCATCCAGCGAGTCCCTGCAATCCTAACCAGGTCATCCGAGCACCTGGCAGGTGGCCGTCCCACGCTGCGCTTACCAGTACGTGGTCTTCACTCGAGAACCTTTCTGCCCCAACGGCCATCGGTTCTTCGATCTATGTGCCCTGTCCATATCCATTTCAGTATGCTTACCCGGTTTGCTATATCGGTGACCTTAGTTCGTCTACAAATCTCCTCATTTCTGATTGGATCACGCAGAGATCCCGAGCACAGCCCTTTCCATCGCTCGCTGAGTAACTCTGAGCTTCCTTAAGTGGCCCATAGTTATAGACCACGTCTCGGCTCTGTAGGTCATCACCGGTAATACGCACAGGTTGAAGACTTTCATCTTCAAGCACTGAGGTATCTCGGACGAGAAGATACTTTGCCGTTTCCCAAACGCTGCCCATCCGAGTTCGATCCGTCGATCCGTCGGTATGTGATCTCTTTCTCGCAGTTGGACCTACCTAGCTTGATTGTTTGTCCTAGATAGACGTATTCGTCGACAACTTCGAGGACCGAGATACAATGCAATACTGTGGTGGGCGCTACATGGACATTCGACACGATCTTCATCTTGTCCATGTTCATCTTAAGGCCCACCTGTTAGAATACTCTGTTGAGATCTTCGAGCATTGTATTGTGTCTCTGCCACGATATCGTCGGTAAACTGAAGGTGCGTGATGTAATCGCCATTAATTCTGGTGCCAAGTCCTTGCAATTCCAAGAGCTTGAAGGCGTCTTCCATTGCTTTGGTGAAGAGCTTTGGAGATATCATATCTCCTTGTCTCACACCCCTCTGCAACAGAATCGCCTCCATACACTGGTATAGTACTTGGACCGACATAATGGCGTTGTTGTGCACATCTCTCAGTTAATTCGGTATTGCTGGAGCGACTATAGTACTGCCCATGTCTCGAAAGAATAGTAAGTAAGCAGTGGACTTTGTCCGTTATAAGTGACAAATAACTTTTAAGGGATCACAGGCAAAGTCCGTTATAAATGACATATGTTCAAATCACTACTTTTAGGGAACGTGGGCAATGTCCGTTATAAAGGACAAACATTAAAATCACAACTTTAAGGTATTACGGGCAATGTCCGTTTTAAGTGACACTCTGATTATTTCAAGCATCATGAAGAAATTACAGATCATTTTAGCAAAATAACTACTTTATACTGTTATTACAACTTATTTACACAATAAAATAACATAAATCCTAGTAATACTTACGAAAAAAATGTTTTGACGATGAGCCTACACCGTTTCGGTCGTTATACTTTTAGGAATGCTTGCTCCTTGTCACGCGTCGCGTGCGCACGGCTTCTCGATACGCAAGGAGGAAAGGGGATAGCCTAACGAACGTCACGTGACACTTGAACCGCGCGGAAGTTCGTTCTAATTTGAATTGTGTGCGTTTTATTGGTATGTCCTTTAAAACGGACAAAATCCATTTAAGGGTTAACATTTAAATCAAATATTTTACGCTATTCCTCTCTTTTGGGATACTATGTTACTTAAGAGGAATTATTTGTTTTTAACCACTCTTTTGATTGTCATCTTAAAAATATGGGGTGTTGTTTTTTCACATTTGAGTCGGTTCGATTCTCCGACGAAGCAAGTAATTTTTAGAAAATCTTTGAATGCAGTATGTCTTACTTTGAAAAATAAAATAATGTTCCCTTTCAGCAAAACATCCTATCTACAATATTTGAGATACTTTTCCTTGATGTGCCATAATCTTGGACACCCAGTATAATAAATAGATATATATAAATGCTTAAATACATAGAAAACATCCATAACTCAGGTACAAATATCTGTGATAAGCACACAAATAAATGGCCTGACCAGGATTTGAACCCGGGACCTCCTGCTTCGTAGGCTGGGTCACTACCGACTGGGCTAGAAAGCCGTTATTAAATGAAATATTTATTTTTGCCCGACTACGGAAAAAAGGTTATTTTTATTAACACAACATTTATTCAAGGTTTCCTCGGCCGGACCATGAAAAAAAGAGAGGCATGGATTAATATTTATTTTGTTATATTATATCTACACCCATGTCCCTTCTATTCTACGGCTTCTATTTTAATCTATACAGGGATCAACATCGCGACAAAAACGTCATAAGCGCCGTGTAAATCATCTATCCGTCCGTCCGTCGGTTACACGCAGATATCTCCAGATGTACTGAATAATATAGAAAAAAGTTTAAAAAAAGCTTTTATTTATCAAATTGCCTACAAATTACAATTCAAATGACTTTGTTAATCATAATTTCATAAAAGTTTAGTTGTATTATATGTACAGATATAATTTTTTCTAAATGAACTAAGAAGAAGAGAATAAACTTTAAATTAAATCAAATCACAAGATTTACATGATATAAAAAGCTTGTCGCGAGATTCCTTACAATTACTCATATCGAGCTCATGATCATATCGATAGGTACATATTGTATTCATGCATAAAGCTTCTATATCATATAAATCATGTGATTTGATTTAATTTAAAGTTTATTTTCTTCTATTTAGGTCATTTAAATAAAAAAAAATCAAGGGGGGCGGGAGGGTCGTGTCGTCGTCGTCGGTACGAAGAACGATGATGAGCTGCGAGCGGGTATGCGGGCGGGGCGACGCGGCGTCGGCGGTGCGGCGGCGGTGGCCTTGTAGGCTTGTAGTTCTTCTCCACTCCCCGCAGTCCTCCCGCACCCCGCGCTCGGTGCTGTTCGAAAGCGCGCTTTTTAAAGATAGTTTATTATATCTGTACTGATAATACACAATTATTTTGATGTTCTGTGTCTAATAAGTTAATAAAAATGGACGGAGGAATTTTTCCCAGTGAGTTATTGCCGAAAATCTGTAAGGTGTGATCGATAAGGAGAATTTCCTAGATAATTGTGAAAAGCGATATCTTTAAATAATTTAGGGCATATAAAAAATTAAAAATTGACGGAGCAATTTTTCCCAGTGAGTTCTTGCGGAAAATCTGTAAGGTGTGATCGATAAGGAGAATTTCCTAGATAATTGTGAAAAGCGATATATTTAAAGGATTTAGGGCATATAAAAAAATAAAAATTGACGGAGCAATTTTTCCTCATGAGTTATTGCCGAAAATCTGTAAAGGTGTGATCGATGAGGAAAATTTCCTAGATAATTGTGAAAATGGATATATTTAAAGGATTTAGGGCATATAAAAAAATAAATATTGACGGAGCAATTTTCCTGAAGAAGTTATGATGCAAAATAGGTATTTTAAAATTTCTACCTATTCGAAATCGAAAATTTCCTAGATAATGATAATATATACTCTTATTAATATATAATATCATATACCGATGGAATTTCGGACGGAGGAATTTTCCACAAGCAGTTATAAGCGATTTTCATGTTTTGGCAGAAATACCTAACTTCGAAATATCAAAAATCCTAGATAATTTGTCAAACGTATGCTTTATACCCTACTTTATCACACTGCAAAGTTTCAGCGACAGAGGAATTATTCCGAGGTGAAATGCTTCATTAATCGGACTACTGTGTACGAACGCACTACAAGCAAAGTTTTAAGAATGCGTAACAATGCTCCAGTAATGGGTTGCACTCACACAGACTGTGTGAATACATTGTCGCGCGCTCGCGGCCGAAGTTGGATTACTTGTTCGTCTTTTTTATTTAGCAATACTTAAGAATGCTAAGTCAGGGCAGCGCCATCGTGGTGAGCGCTCGCTTTCACAAAATATATCGAAAACGTGTATACTGCAGTGTGTTCGGATGTTTAAAAAACAGAGCGTTAAATCCAGAACTATCGTATTTCGCTCTTCCTAGGGATCCTGAAAACTGAGTAAAGTTTGTGAATAGTATATAATAGTACATTACACAACTAGGGTGGTACAAAGAAAGGTCGAGATCGCAGATGTTTGCGGCCCGAGCGGCAAGCGAGGGACGTTAATATGCGATCGAGGACTTTCTTTATTACCTCCCGTGTTGTGTACATCATTTCATGGCTACACTTGGCCAGAAAGCTACTAATGAATATCAATGAGGGAATAATTAATAAAGACGCAATACGGCTCTCATTCGCCCGGACATTTATTACCGACCGCGGCTCTTAATCATTCCTTTGTTTATCATTCCTAATTAGAAACCTCTTGAGCGAATGTTTGAAGTTATCTTCGTTGGCTGCTTTTCGAAAATGAACCGTATGCACTTGGATGTAACGTCTAAATTGATGGTAAATGGGTGTCGATGAGGGCGGGCAGTCCATCCTCGCTCCTATCATGCTTAGAATGGTGTAACTCGCCACTGAGCTTCGTTTTACTAAAATACTACGTCTATTTAACACTAGAATTAGCCCATCGCTCGCTCAGCCAGAGCGGCCATTGTCTCTGTCGCAGCGCTCGGTAGCTCGGAGCAGAGCCGCGGCAGAATCGATTCCCGGCCATTGTCAGCCGCCTTTGTTCCACCGTGATGGATCGTGTACATACCACGGCACACAGAACATAGAAACAACTGAACCTAAAGCGTTTTTGTACCCATCTATGACAAAACTAAGAAATAAACAGCATTATAAGGCTGCATTTCCACCTCTATGCAAGTTAGCGGTGTACGAGGAAATAATCCACCAATCAACGTGCCTAGCGTCGCTCAGCGCGGGCCGGCATTGGTGGATTCTTTCCTCGCACATCGCTCCGCTGCCTCGCACATCTCTGGTGGAAACGCAGCCTACGAGGACAGCTGATTTGTATCGCACTGCCATATATTTAGCCTCTCAATTACTTGTTATATTTTTATTCAATTTTGTTGTTATACAAACAAGTGCTTAACAGATAACTACTGTTCTGTAAAAATCAGCCTGTACTGTAAAAGCAAGTGGAAGCTAAGCGTTAGTAATTTAATTAGCACATGCATTTAAGAGGAAACAGTAAGGTCGAGAAAATTGAAAATTAGGTATTTGTAAAATGTGTCGCTATCCCGCACTGCCCGCCTCTCACCCGCAGAGCGCGATAGAGACAACTGCAGCTTGGACCGAAAATACCTTTTAAAATTTCATGAAAACAACGTTTCGTAGTCCCCTGATTTTTTCCCCAAAACTTAACCTATTTAACTAATTTTTTCATTAAACATTAAAGAAAGGCTTTGGCCTTGTTCCTATGTTTTCCTTTTTTTTAATAATCTAGTCAAATTTGTTTTCTGGATGTGTGAACACAGCGGAAAATCTGGCATTTTTTTTAGGTTTTTGAAGGATAATATCTCTTTTGAGAATCAATTTATCGTAAAAAGGAAAACATAAGATCATATCAATAGTAGCCATAGATTTTTGGACAAAAAAATATTGCTCTACTGGCATTATCCAGGGAGGAAACCGGGGACTACGGTTGTATGGAAAAACTGCCCTCCTGTTTCCTCTTAACAGTTTAGAATCCCGCAGGGCTATCACTAAATTAGCCCATCGCTCGCTCAGACGAAGCGGTCATTATCTTTGTCGCAGCTCTCGGTAGCTCTGAGCAGAGCCGCGGCAGAATCGATTCCCGGCCATTGTCGGCCGCCTTTGTTCCACCGTGATGGATCGTTTACACGGTACGGTACACAGAAAGTCTACTACACTACACAGTGACAATGGCCCAACCGAGATGCGTCCTTTTGAATTAGGACGGCAGTGTTGCCGTCCTAATTCAAAAGGACGCATCTCGGTTTTGAGAAACAAGCAATTTTAGTTGTGGAAATTACATGATTTTGGAGGTGTGCTAAATTTTCTTAGTGACTTTTAGAAAAAAATTATGGACTAAGATTTCTTTTTGGAAATATCATATGATGCATTTATATATTTTCTATACAAGTATACAAAAAAACTAAATATGTTTTTTTTGAGATGTGTGGATTAGGACGGCAGTACAGGCATACGATACAACCTAATTGCGAGCCGAGACACGACAAGAGAATGAGGGAAGGAGGCAACGGTAACAATACATTCCATTTTCAAACTGAAGCCACCGTCACCCTTACCCCAAAATGCTGTTTTAAAACATACTGCCATACCATTTAAGTCTTTAACTATAACAGCAAAGACGGTTTTTTTGTTACCTCGGTGAGTACTTTTAATGCGTTTACGCAAATATAAATCCTATGGCAAAACCTCCCGGCTTCTCTCTACCCTGAAAACAGTGGTGCCAGCTCAACCGGCTCAGAACTGGGAGTGACTTCCTCTACAAATGTGGCTGGAGAGACTCGCCGGCGTGCGAATGTGGAGCCGCAGTGCAAGACGTCAGGCACATCATCCGAGACTGTCCTCTCACCAAATACAACGGTGACCCTGCAGACTTATTCGCCCTTGGAAACGACGCAATCCATTGGATAAAAGATTGTAATATCAATTTATAACTAATATTATATGAACGACTGTACACAATTTGCCATACGAATAAATAATGACGTACTGCTTTTAAGAAACTTGTATGATAATGAACCGCGATAACAATGGTGGATTATCGGCAATTTTTGCCAACGCCAGACAATGTGGCGGATTGTTAGGTGCTCGCGGTGAACCATTCTTCAATCCACCTTGAAAGCTGAATGGGCTTAGAAAATGTTTGATAAAGGTGGGGAGTGGAAAACATCAAAAGCACTTGGTTCATTTTGCAAGTAATAAACCTTAGTTTGAGGGAAACTGTACACTTAAGATCGTCGTCTCTGCTAGACATAGGTCTCATAGAACGTGACCGATCTATACTTAAATAAATATGTATAAAAAATTAATAAATATTGGGGGACAATCTTACACAAATCGACTTAGTCCCAAACTAAGCAATGCTTGTACTATGGTTTCTAGACGATAATATACATACGTGTATTCAAAGATAAATACATACTTAAATAGACAGAAAACATCAATGACTCAGGAACAAATACTCGTACTCATCACACTAATATTTGCCCTTACCAGGATTTGAACCCGGGACCTATCTATCGTCATTTAGCAGATTCTAATGGTGCTTGTACTGTCTCGTTTTTCCGTTGCCCTATTAACACATTGATTGAGCGTCACCGACTCGATCGGGTTCAACGCTTACGAGGGATTTTCGCTAAAAACGGATGGCTCAGGCCTGAAATATCCGTTTTTTCTAAAATATATTTTTCGCAAAATGTCTGCTATTCAGAATGTCAGCTCGTCCTTCTAAGACTGCACACATTTTAAATGGAAGACATTTCGATAAAGCTGACAAAATAGGAATGCAAACATTTTGAGTACGTAGACTTTTTGAGAATTGTACATTTTAGGAAAACAGATATTTCAGGCCTGAACCCAAACGGCTATTGTTTAACGTGCTTCAAACGGCGTAGCACTGGTACTGGTAGTGATGCTTAGCCCTAAATGTGTATGTACACTTCACTGGCAACCACGCAGCGCCAAGCGCTATGCTCGTAGTCCATAACATGGCAAAGCCGTATTGAGCCGTAGCTGCTCCGAGCTTAGCGCCCGCCGAGCGGGTTCCCTTCCCGGTGTTGAAAGTGTTAATATGTAAACCTCTTCCATCTTGCAACTCTAACTAAAATATTTATTAATATAGAATATAATATACCTACAACATAGAACTTCATAGATTAAGAAAGAAAAAAATAAAGTAAAACGTAAAACTAGATTAAAACTACACTTATCTAAAAAAAAAGGTCGGGCCCCCGCGGCAGCGTACCCATGATGCAGGCAGCGTTCCCGCGCTGAATAGCGATTGCTAAATCTTCGAAAATAATTTATTTGATCTCCGTTAATTTAAATTTTATATTCAGTTTTCTTAGATCATGTTACAGCTCCATTACGTAAAAGCTTAAATACCTACTTTTACTTCAACTATATAATTACAATGTTAATTAAAGTACAAATATGTGTACATGCCTTTAAATTATTAAATATTAAATTTAATATAGAAAGCTTAATTAAGTCAAAAGTAAGCACGCGAGACAAAGCATCCCTTTGGCGCTCACGAACTATTTAGTGACTGCTTCAGTGGACTAATTTAAAACTTAGGCGTCACTTTCGTCTCAAACATAATTTAATGACTGGTGATAGAAATGGAGTGCCAAAATATGAAGGACATGTGAACAAAATATGCAGGACATCTGCGCAGTAGAGTTGCAAAAACGTGCGTGTTAGCACGGGTTTCCGTCCTTTTTAGGACACAAGCGTGCAATTAATGTGCGAAGCGAAAAAAGTTCTAAAACCGTTCTTTCTGCACCACGCGGTGCCTCGGGAAGCACGTAAAACCGTGCGGTTTAGCACATAAAGCTATGCGGTTTAGCACTTAAAACCGTGCACTTTAGTACGTGAAATTGTTCTAAAAACTTTTAGGCTATACTTGCTGCGTACTACTAACGCCCCTTATATATAAGTCACCATCTCAGGTATCTCTATATACACTTAAAAAGAGGCACCAGCCCAGTTATGTTAAAATAGTCTAAGTTATTGAATAAATCATTTTTCATTTTCATTTTGCTACTGCGCAATCAAGGTCACCGCTAGACTTAGTGCCCACGAGCTGTAATAGTCCTGGAGGTCACGCTGCTATGGTCCAACAAAGTCGAAGCGATGAGCGGACCGACATATTATGACCCCCGATTATGAACTGTGGCCCGTTTCACGAAGCTAAAAGTTACAATTTTACAGTTCTCAACTATCAATATTGATCGAAAACAACAAGATTGGTTGGTTTGGCCAAATGTTGCTAGTTTGGACTTGTAAAATTGCAACCTGTGGCCCGTTTCACTAACTAACTAACATTATAGCTCAGTGACCCAAAAAGGATTTTGGCTTCCGAAACGAGAACACGCCACTCAATCCGAGCCTGCGCAGTTTCTCGGACGACCTACCGGTCGACGGCCGGTCAGTCGCCCCAGGTATGCCCTTTTCGGTGCACGATACTCTTTCAATCTTTAATT
The DNA here is from genome assembly GCA_947034925.1 of Eudemis profundana. Taxonomy (NCBI): domain Eukaryota; kingdom Metazoa; phylum Arthropoda; class Insecta; order Lepidoptera; family Tortricidae; genus Eudemis; species Eudemis profundana. The sequence goes on from OX344803.1 coordinate 24,426,425, forward strand.
TCTAGTTCACAAATCGCAAAGCATGAAATCAGAACTACGCTTTATGAAATCTGATCTACAAAAAGATGGTCAAAGATTTTGGTAACTATGGTTCACGGTGTCAAATTTAGCGTAGTCGATTTTCACGAGGCTATATTAGCTACGAGGTTGACGGTTTAGATGTGAACTGGCCTTCAGATATTTTACGGCTGGCGTCTGTTCTAGAGCGAAATGCAGGAGAAACCTTAAGTCTAGAGAGGATTTATTATAAGTGTTTAAAAGCTTTAAAAAGCAGTCTTATGCTTCAAGCGAAGCTTTTTCAAGCTTCGCTTGAAGCTGCTACTACTAGATTTTTCTAAGTTTCCTTGTAACGCGAGACTGGTCGGAATTTCATTGGCCCATCTTGCGTTTTAAAGATTGTGCGAAACGCGACATGGTTGCATTTGGCATCGATTGCAATGTCTGGGAGGATATTGCAGTAGACCGCAATGAGTGGAGCGGTGTTCTTTTGGATGGCTGCGTAACTCATGACGGGGCGTGGTTTCGAGATCTGGCCGCGAAGCGGGCTCAAAGGCACAATCCTGTTTGTGTTCCCTGTGTAGGTGATTCACGATTTTCGTGCAGTAAATGCGCACGGATATGTCATTCTCGGATCGGGCTGTTTAGTCACGAAAGGCGATGCCTTTCTCGCACCGACGCTGCTTAAATCGTCTGTCATGACGCAAAGGCCCTATGATGATGATGATGATAGATCTTCCAAGCGCTCTGACATCAAGCCGTGCCACATACCTACATACAAAATCTTCACTAAATACCTCTCTACCTTATTGCCTCAACGGCACTTTTTCTTTATCGACTTAGACTAGCAAACGGCAGACGGCCCACCTGATGGAAAGTGGTCACCGCCGCCTATAGACATTAGTAACACCAGATGTGTTACCGATGCGTTAGTTTTCAAGAAATTTAATGGCGCCCTTTTTAAAATCATGTTGTAGCGCAGTGGGAAAATTTTAGAAAGAAGTACATTCCAGACCCCTTTCCAAGTACTCCTACTGTGCGTGTCAAAAACGTTCTGAAGAACCGTCGCTTGGATGAAAGTAGTCACTTAAGGAAATGGGACGTCATACGATGCTAAGAACAGGCACAAATGGCTGGACACCGTCATCAAAAAGCTGATCCTACGAGAACTCCACGACCTTCAGCAAGCCTACATCTCTAAAAATGTAGTTTTAAGTTTAATCATAATCATGTTTATTTGCAAGACATAGGAGTCCAGATGCTCACCAACTTATAAAGACGCTGAGCCAAAAGCTCGTCCAGACCTCTGAGGACCACAGAGCTGGCTCGTTCCTCGCTCAACGGATCAGCATAGCGATCCAGAGGGGGAACGCAGCTAGCGTCATGGGGACCCTGCCGCAGGGGCCCGATCTGGGGGCACGAGTTAGTTTTAGTTTAGGTTAGGCCAATTGTATAGTAGTAGCATCACTAACCGGAGCGCCAAAAGAATAAGAATAGAGTCAGACATGTAAAAGAGCTCTTGAGGGCCTACTTGCAGAACTAAATTATTTTGAATTTTCAATGTCTTCTCCAGGATTTGCGCTACAAATGGTCGAACTTCGTCGGCTTCCCACAACCCTAACCAAGTCGTCAGATCATCGTGTGGGGCTGATCAAAACTGCGTATTCCGGTTCGTAATCTCCATTCAAGAACCTTTAGGCTGCGCTTCCACCAGAGCTGTGCGAGGTGGCGGAGCGAAATCGACCAATCAACATGCCTAGCCTCGCTCACCACGGCCCGGCATTGGTGGATTTTTTCTTCGCACACCGCTCCGCTATCGGCCACAGCTCTGGTGGAAACCCAGCCTTATACCCCATTGGTCGTCGGTTGTTGGGACTATTTCCCAGTCTTTTACCTTTTCAACTTGCTTATTGCCTAAGTACAGATGAAGATTCTGTGTAGTAAGTATAATGTCAATAGATTTTTCGTAAGTATCATACCTACAGTGCAATTTTCAAGTAGTCCATATTCGTTAGGTAACTCTTTTCCTACCCAGACACACACACACACACAAAGCACAGTTAGTTACAAAGCTTAAAACGATTCCACGTTCAAACGTTGTAAAATTAAGCCCGTGTTTATACAATTTACTCCGCAAACGAGAATCAGGTCAGGAATGTGAGGAATGCTTCAGCCATATTTAAAGGGTCAACAAACAGACCGAAAATTTGTTACACTATACAGGGTAGAAAAATTGTATGGGTCCTGGAGGAACTGCCTTAAATCCTTAAGTTAGCCCATTTTACTTAAAGGAGACATTCTTTTATTAAAAAAAAACCTGTGTTAAAAAACCCAAACTGGTCATATTCTTGATCCGCAATAATTTAATAAAGTAAGAATCTTAATTCTAGACTTAAACACCTACATTATCCGAAAACTTATCAAAACCTTCCCGGAACGTAACAGAATAATGATTTAACAGACCGGTGATAAATTAATGATCCTGTAACAGGAACGAAGTTTCGGGATGAGCGCCTGCCAAATTTACCTGAGCAAAGACGCCTTGGACATAATTAAAGGCGCTTTCAATAAAATAACAGATGGGGCTTATAATGGAATAATTAATGCTATCCGATACTTCGGGGTTTTTACTTCAATGTTCCTATTAAGCGATTAAGAACCTGTCGGTGAAGTTTAATTAAAAACAGGGCTTAATGTTCCGTGAGGCTACGTCGAGGTCATAACCAGTGGTCGGCATTCGATCGTGCAAAACATAAGCCATAACACAAGCCTTATTGAGCTTACTATGGCGCTAGTTCGATTTGTGTAAGATTGTCCCCTAATATTTACTTATTAAAAAAAAAAAAAAAAAAAATTAAAAAAAAAACTTGCTAAGCGGGCTTAATAGAGTGCTTACAGCGATTAAAATATTAAAATCTTTATCTCTCTCTGGGGTCGGTCCCTCATGTTTGAGGATCGTGGTCAGCATCAGGGTTGCACCTGGCGCGGATGATCTGCCTCCACCGGTTTCTGTTCAGCGCGTCTCTTACAACCGTGTAGAATTTGGAGGACGATGAGTCTTTCACTCAATCTTTATCTTTATATTCAATTGGAAATCCAAGATTTCGATAGTGTGTGTGTGTGTGTGTGTGTGTCGTTCCACGCGTAAAAACAACGATATACTTAAACCACTTTATGTCGTGTATTAGAGTTATCACCATCATTAATTTCAGAAGCCTTGATAGTAAATTACACACCAGTCTTTTCGATCTTAAGTTTATTAAATCTCAATAGTAGTAGGTATACGATACCAACTTTAACTTTGGAGTTAGGTATTTTGTAGTTTTTTCTTGGCTTCCCCTTTTTATTTCCTTCTATTTATTTCTACTTCTACCCTATGCTGTCGAATTTTCCTGTCCGTAGAAACTATTTTTGTACTTTAAAAATAAACAAACAATTTGAATTTAAACAAGGCAGTCTTCCGCTCTCTCTAAGCTTAGCTCAGGTTGTTAAATAATTATATAACGTGCCAAATTTATTCAAACTTCTAAAGTAATTTATCTCAAATAATAAAACAATGTGGAAAGAGAAAAACTTGGCTTAAATAACTTTGAACTGCGTAATTCTATAACAATTTGTTTCAAGATGAGACGTATTGTCAATTAACTTTAAAATGTCTAGGTTATTATTCAACTGTATTTATTTGCCATTTGGGAAAACACGTAAATTCCATTTGAAAGCACTAAAAATGTCGGTTAATTTAAGAATTTCGCATCAGAAACACTCCATGAAAACATCTCCTTTTTCAATCCAGGTCCTATCAATCTTAAAACCAAATTACCATTACCATATCGAGATTCAGCTTCGTAATTTTACATCTCAAAAGTATTAAAAAGGTAGTGTCGCTTACGTTACGTTTCCGTGGAGTCACTATGTAATAGAGTCAGTGCGGAAAGAGAATGCTGCGCTGTAATGCTTTTCTACCGTATTTTGCAACAAAAAAAAGGCTATACTGGTTAGGTTAGTTCCGTTTTTCGCCACGCCTATTCTCTTTCCGCACAGACTCTGGCAGTAATTTTTCTTCCTACAAAAGATACATCGCGCGCTTGTATGTGTGCGCGCCGTGTACGAACGCACTACAAGCAAAGTTTTAAGAATGCGTAACAATGCTCCAGTAATGGGTTGCACTCACACAGACTTGCTATCGCGCGTCTGTGTGAATACGTGTCGCGCGCTCACGGCCGAAGTTGGATTACTTGTTCGTCTTTCGGTGAAGTGCTCATCGGGGTCTACCTTATTTCGTATAAAACTAAATGGTATAAAATCAAAACGTATAAATTCAAAACGTATAAAATCACTTCGTATAATCATTCATTTCGGTTAAAATTCCTTTTGTATAACATTTAAAAGCTCTAAATACGAAATCTCTATTCTTCAATATGTCTAACATTCAAAATGTATAAAATCATTATGAATAACATTTAAGATGTATAAAATTATTACGCATAATATTCATTTTGTATAACAATTACTTGATCGCATATTTAAAACGTAGAACATTCAAAATATCTAATCATCACAATGTATACAAAACAGTCGGTCGGGCTCCGCAACTGCTCCGCCGCTGCGGGAAGAGCAGCCCCTTCGCCTTTGCGTATCAAAGCATATACAGGCTGCTCCATATACAGGGCATATACAGGGTATCACTGTTTTATATAGAGGGTGTAACTGTGATAGATACAGAGTGTCACTGTGATAGGTACAGGGTGTCACTGTGTTATATACAGGGTGTCACTATGTTATATACAGGGTGTCACTGTGAAAGATACAGGATGTCACTGTGATATATACAGGGTGTCACTGTGATATATACTGGGTGTCACTGTGATATATACATAGTGTCACTATGTTATATACAGGGTGTCACTGTAATGTATACAGGATGTTACTGTGATAGATACAGGATGTCGTCGATAACCTACCTATTTTTGGGAGCCGTTTCGTTTTTAGGGTCATCAAAAAAAATAACCCTAACCTACCTATTTTTGGGAGCCGTTTCGTTTTTAGGGTCATCAAAAAAAATAACCCTATCCTACCTATTTTTGGGAGCCGTTTCGTTTTTAAGGCCATTAAAAAAATAACCCTAACCTACCTATTTTTGGGAGCCGTTTCGTTTTTAGGGTCATCAAAAAAAAATAACCCTAACCTACCTATTTTTGGGAGTTGTTTCGTTTTTAGGGCCATTAAAAAAATAACCCTAACCTACCTATTTTTGGGAGCCGTTTCGTTTTTAGGGTCATCAAAAAAAATAACCCTAACCTACCTATTTTGGGAGCCATTTTGTTTTTAGGGTCATCAAATAAAATAACCCTAACCTACCTATTTTTGGGAGCCGTTTCGTTTTTAGGGTTATCAAAAAAAAATAACCCTAACCTACCTATTTTGGGAGCCGTTTTGTTTTTAGGGTCATCAAAAAAAAATAACCCTAACCTACCTATTTTTGGGAGCGGTTTCGTTTTTAGGGTCATAAAAAAAATAACCCTAACCTACCTATTTTGGGAGCCGTTTCGTTTTTAGGGTCATCAAAAGAAAATAACCCTAACCTACCTATTTTTGGGAGTTGTTTCGTTTTTAGGGCCATTAAAAAAATAACCCTAACCTACCTATTTTTGGGAGCCGTTTCGTTTTTAGGGTCATCAAAAAGAATAACCCTAACCTACCTATTTTTGGGAGCCGTTTCGTTTTTAGGGTCATCAAAAAAATAACCCTCACCTACCTATTTTTGGGAGTTGTTTCGTTTTTAGTGCCATTAAAAAAATAACACTATCCTACCTATTTTTGGGAGCCGTTTCGTTTTTAGGGTCATCAAAAAAATAACCCTAACCTACCTATTTTGGGAGCCGTTTCGTTTTTAGGGCCATCAAAAAAAATAACCCTAACCTACCTATTTTTGGGAGCCGTTTCGTTTTTAGGGTCATCAAAAAAAAATAACCCTAACCTACCTATTTTGGGAGCCGTTTCGTTTTTAGGGTCATCAAAAAAAATAACCCTCACCTACCTATTTTTGGGAGCTGTTTCGTTTTTAGGGTCATTCATAAACAGCAGTATAATTTGGAAAAGCTTATTGCTTAAAAATGTGAACTTGGAAAAATATATATGACTAGATTATGACTAAGCTGCGATATATTTTGAAATATACATTACACCAAATATTACTTAAAATACATTACAGTGACACCCTGTATATAACACAGTGACACTCTGTATATATCACAGTGAGATCCTGTATCTATCACAGTGACACCCTGTATCTATCACAGTGACACCCTGTATATAACACAATTGCACCCTGTTTATATCACAATTACATTCTATATATATAACAGTGACACTCTGTATATATCACAGTGACATCATGTATCTATCACAGTGACACCCTGTATATCTCAATTAAACTGCTTACAGACATGTTTTCTCTGCTGACAGTGACATCCTTTATCTATCACAGTGACACCCTGTATATAACACAATGGCACCCTGTATATATCACAATGACATTTTGTATATATCACAGTGACATCCTGAATATATTACAGTGAAACCTGGGCCTCATATTTCAATAATATTAAGGGTTTACAAAAATTAGAGCTTTTAACAGTTATACCCCGTGAATGTTATACCTTATAATACTTATAACAAATAACGTTTCGAGCAAATGAATGTTATACCTTATAATACTTATAACAAATAACGTTTCGATCAAATGAATGTTATATCATACGAAATTATACAAGATGACTTTAGAGCATTTGAATTTTATACGAAATGTAATTATACACTTTAATTTTTATGCCATCTGAATTTATACGAAATGAATCATTATCCGAAATGAATTTCGACGAAGTGATTTTATACGGATTGATTTTATACCAAATAAGGGGATACCGTGCTCATCGGCATCAGAGAGGGAGGTTTAGCCAGACAGGTTTAGCCTGACTTGTTCAAACCTGTATGTCTCATTATGTGTAGCAGATATAATGTTTCGAATCTTGTCAATTACGTGTTTTTTCCTGAAGTTAATTCCACAGCGGCGGAATGATTTATTCAAGAATGGTTGAACAACCAGTAAACACATATACGTATGAAAATCATGACTCGACATAACCTTTTACTCGTCTCACATCATCACAATTTATAACGCAAGATAACTTAAATAAACAACAAACATGACTTTGGCTTTTGAATGCATTGTTATCTTATCACACTGAATTTTATATTTTACATAGTATTAAAATGGAAACGATTCAAAAATATGAACATAATTATATAATTTCTTAATTTTTTACTTATGAAGGTTGAATACGACACGCACATAGGTGCACTCAAATTAAGTACGCTATGGCCACTTTCACGGAGTGGAAAATATTACACAAAGAGAATCGCAGAAATGATGAATGTCTAAACATCAAATAACCCTTGCCTTTACCTTTACCGTGTGTAATCGTTGACATTGCTCTAGTACACTTTTGCATCTTGACATATACACCGTGGGTACAAGTAACCCGACAAACTTTAACTATAGATTCTAACAACTATTAGGTTTAAAAAAAGTTATGTGATGTAGGTATAGTCCAAAAACGCTTACTTTCAGAGATATTCATTATTCTTTAAATGAAAACTCCCAAGTGTGTAACAAGCCCTAATAAAAGTGACTAAGATAGTTTTACTAATTTTTTAAAATCCTTCAACTAAACAGCAATAAACCTTCACAGTATTTGATGGTAAGCTACTACGAGGCCAAAAAAATTACCTTTCATTTCCATTTTAGCTATTTTTTTTCTTTTTGATAACTTTTCCTCCAGTAAGGACATGTTTATAACGAGGGGCTGAATTTACTGATTTATTTTGTTCCATAAGACTATTAATGTAAAATAACAAAATTCGACCTAGGTTGATGTAACGTTATTTACTTGTAATACAATCAGGGCCCCGTTTCACGAAGCTACAAGTTACAATTTTACAAGTCTAAACTAGCAACATTAGCCAAATCAACCAATGGCGTTGCTGTATTTGACCAATGTGACCAATGTTGCAAGTGTAGACTTGTAAAATTGTAACTCGTAGCTTCGTGAAACGAGGTCCAGGAATACGGGGTTAAAGTTTGTCGGGTAACTCGTACCCACGGTGTATAAGACAAAATAGAAAGAATAATTTGAATATCTATTCTAGACAAAAATAGAAACAGGCCGCAAAGAGGCGGGAACATAACGGCCTCTTGAAGGTCTTGGCTTCAACTCCTATTGGTCCATGAATGATTCATATGTTGTAAATTATTAATTTTACTGTGAAAAATTACTGATATGCACTTTTTTTATGCAAGTAAGTAAAACTTTATAACCTCTTAGGTTTAGCGACTTGCAGTATCAATAAAGATTAAATGTGGCATTCTATTAAAAAATGATCCTTATGGCGTTGACGTAAGGTCCCTTTTCTGATGGACAGCCACAAATATACTCCCTCTACAAAGACATCATACGACAAATTCATGCATTCTTTTTCCGGTACTGTAAGGCCCGTGCTAAAGGTACAAGCAATTTATCCCTTATTGGTAAAAAAAACTCACCATCATAGACGACTCCGCGCACCAACTGCTCAGTATCGAACACCACATGCCCAACCGTGAGGTTCACTTCACTCTCCACCTCACTCAACGTCACCACCTGCTCACTCTCACTGGGCACCCTCGCGAAGGCACATGCTCCCATCTCACTCGCTACACTAGTCATCTCCGTTTCACTCACTTCACTAGTCACGTCACTAGTCACCTCACTCATATGCGTCGTGGCGCTGGGATCGACTAGCCACTCGGGTGGGCCGGGCGACCGCCCCGGCGCAGGGTCTCCACTCGGCAGGCTTAAGGTGGAGATGTAAGGCAGAGCAGCTAATATTATGAAAGCTAATAAATTCCCTGTGCTCAGCCGCATCCTTCGGGTGTTCCATTCTGTTTTACATGCTGATAGAGTGCTTGTTGCCATATTCAGGGTGTCGGGCTGGCAATGTGGCTCATCATGTCATCGAAATCTGGAAAGACGGAAAGATCGATTTTAGATTTTGGAAATGAGACGAAGATGAAAGGAGACGTGAAAATAGGTATTTTCTGCCCTCCGGCCGGAAAGTGTCACCTTGCCGGCCGCTGCGCTAAACGAAGATGCCACATTCTGGCTCCGTCGAACAGAAAAATAGTATACAAACCTTGGCCAGTAAATAAGAAAGTCTCAGATCACAAATTACTACTTAATTACAAGTGATCTGAGACATTTCTTACTTTACTGGCCTCGGTATGTAATGTATTATTCATTATACACATCGCTATAAATACACATTTCTGTACTGGTTAGTACTCGTGCATCATTTTTAGAAAGGAACCCTTATGGTGCGACTCTGTCTGTCTGTCTGTCCGTCTGTCACAGTAAGATATCTCTGGATCTACTGATCCTATCAACTTGAAATTTGGAATAGTGTTAAAAGTCGCTAACTCGAGCCTAGTGGATAGAAAAAAATCTTATACCTTTTTTACTTTTTTTAAAGGGGTCCGTAATGGGATGTGGAAAAACAAAAGTAGAGCTATTATATCGAGTGGGATATCAAATGAAAGTGCTTAATTTGTTGATTCCAAAACTATTTTTTTATTTTGTACTTTTTGATTTATGACCAAAAACATTCAAAAAAATACCATTCCCCCCCTATTATCTTCGAAGTTACTGAACAGAAAAATCTGTAATAATTACCCATTATTAATATCATCCTAAATATTACAGGAAAATTAAAACGGTTTTCCTAAATTGTATCGTTTTTAAGAAATTTTCAAAAATCATAACACATACTTATTTGCTCCTACCAAGCTAACCGCCATACAGTTTTTCTTGAAATATTCACGTATCTACTTACGAGTTTGTACGGAACCCTCGGTGCGCGAGTCAGACTCTCACTTGACCGGTTTTTATTAACTACGATTTGTTTATTACCACATCAGTTAATCTTTTTTCCTCTCCCATCCCCATCTCCATCCCTCCCGTATGGCCATTTCCCTCGGAATCCGTAAATTACAAATTGGTCCCAGCACGCCAGAAATATCCATAACCTGTGCGTCCTTGAAATAATTCCTGCCAACTAAGTTGCAGGGGGCCCGCAAAATCCACTCCCCATTATAAATCACCTGAAGTAATTCCATTAAGCCTTAGGGCAACAATAACACCGAGCCTCGCAAACATGTTTTTAACTCTTTATGAAGCCTTAGACGGTTGAAATACTCATTGATTTAGGCTATTTTCTCTTTGATTCAAGATATATAGGGTTTCGTACGTTCAAAACAATATAAAACAATTATACTTTGTTGCACATACTTCGTAAAAGTTTTCCTGTAATCTATGGGTGTAGGACTATTTTCCATACTTTTTTCAAAATTCTACGTCCAATAGTTTCGGAGATAAGGGGGTATGGTGCATTTTTGCCTATTTTCTTAAATAACTTCAAAACTATTGATATAAAAATTATAAAAAAAATATATTTGAGATTCTCATAGTGAGTCCTTTCATTTAATATGTCACACGATATAGTTCGCTAACTTTTTTTTTTTCAAGTTGACCCCTTGATTAAATTCATATACTTCGTGACATTTCTGTGTTTGTGTCATTTACCTTAATATATGTACCAAATTTCAATTCAATCGGACCAGTACTTTCGGAGCAAATTGGCTGTGACAGACAGACAGACAGACGGACATACGAGTGATCCTATAAGGGTTCTGTTTTTAGGGTTCCGTATATCAAAAGTAACAGCACTTTGTTGTCCGTTCTTCTGTGCGTCTATTTTCTCAGCAACGCGTGGAGGTGTCAAGCTGAAATTAATATCAAATACTCAGGTCTGCCATCTCTTGGAGCAGTGAAAAAATCAAACTTCCAAGTCAACGCAATCAAATGATTCGGCCATTTATGCTCCGCCGCATATTCTGACGTTAAATACGGGAAGAAATCAGAAACCTACTTTACTATGAAGTGATGTTTAATGATGGGTAAACTGGTAAGTAGTTGGATAGCGAAACTAAGATCCATACGCTGCATAAAATTTACACGCTGTATAGATGATTCAGTGACTTTAATAATAATTGACCCGATAATGACCCTGTCATACTACAATTCCATTTCATCTGTAATCGTATTCACCCCGATATTAGAAAATAAACCCTATCCGAAAGACCTTAAATCCATTTGTAAAGCCTCCCAATAATGTTGACATTTGCACTTTGGCCTACAAACTAAGGATGTAACGATACTGATACCGATACCGATATATCGGTATCGCCGTTTATATACAGCCGATATTTGAAAAGCGCGAAAAGAATTTGTTGTATGAAAAAAAATCTGCGAAAAGTAATTTCAATTACTGACTTATTAATTTATATATTGGTCTATTACCTTGTGCAATGATAATTACTATGTTAATTATATATTTGGTTCATAAAAAAATTGTGTTGCAATTTATTTATTTTTACTTTACACCTTCAAGGTTGACCCTCTGTTAAATATAGCCAAGTTTTAGGTAAAATAAGGACATACAGATATCTGAAGTCCATGCTTAATTATATTGCTAAGATATCGGTATCGCTATCGGTATCGCAGATTATTTACTACAAATATCGGTATCGGTATCGTATCGGCAAAATTACAACGAGGAAGGCCTACAATCATACCTTTGGGTTCCGGATCACCTTCGGTCACCTTAGTGTTATGGTCCAATAATCATTCAAAGATCCAGTGTCCGCACCAGTTTGAGCACTGGTGTATTGCTCTCCATGTCTTTCTTTACACATCTAAATGTCGCGTTGATAATAAGCTAAAAGTTACAGTTAGACGATAAATTCACAGAGAGCCGCGTAACGTAACTCCATACATTTTCTAAAGATGACTGACAATTCATCCATCAACGTCATATTTCCTCCTTTTAATCTAAACTGCTAGTATTACTCAAAAAAGGATCTAATACTAGATGGTCAGTCATAACAAGCGCCCTCTCTGCGACTTTATCCAAGCCAATAATCAGATATTTTTGGCTAATGTAACGTTGTTATTTTATCACGATACGACATATCGTTACATCCCTACTACAAACCTATTTCCGACCTCAAAGAATGTTTACATAATGCAGGCCACGGCCGGTTATTCCGGCAGGACGCTTTGGCACCGGGAACTCCGACGTGTTATTAAGATGATGGGATCTCGTTTGTGCCCAAATAAACATTTAAAACATCACAAAAGCAAAGAATAAGCTAATCCTTGACGATCAGTCAACATCAAATAGACTGTAACATTCAAATTGCCATATGTACTGTTGCGCCGATGGTATAGGTAAAATCTTCAAAGGTAATTTTCTGTGCTTTGGAAGCGTTTTCAGCAGGCTGAAAAGTGATTTCAGGCCGTTTCAGAGGTGGCTCTTTCACATACTAGAAGATTGAAAATTCACCCTAGTTGCCGTTGTTTTCAGGCGCCTGAAACATGTTTTCAGTCCGTTTCAGGACACCCTCTATCAGATGGCGCAATAACCTGAAAACCCGTTTTCAGGCGTTTTCAGGACCCCTTATGGGCCTTTGAAGTACACTTCAGTATATGGCGAAATTTCTCTAAGGAGTGAAAGAGATAGCACTATTAGAGAGAGACAGCTATATTGAGAAGGTTCGAGAAGTGTGTGAAAGAGACAACTAGAAAGGGACAGCAATAGTCGGGAATGTTCCAGTCGCGTCAACCATCGAACCATCTAGATTGTCTAGAACACTCGCGGTGCGTCATTGACCGAGGGGTCGCCGACCGCCCTTGGACTTTGGACCGAACATTCGAGATAGGATTTCTCCGGAACATTCGAGAGCAAGGGTCTCCGGATATATAAGCCGCGCGTCACCGACGACACAGTCAGTCTTGAACTAGATGCGATACAGTGCGAGTCTCGAAGCGAACCTAAGCGAAAAGTTAATAAGTGCGTTATAGTGAAGTGATTTAGTACAGTGATTTATTGAGTAAGTAGACTTGTTAATTAGTAATTCTGTAATAAAGTTTACATTTTTAATTAGTGGTTAATTAGTGTATTTTCTATCACGTTACCCACCCCACGGACGTAACAGTACCATCAATTCATCACACACCTTTGTGCCTATATAGTAATAACGATGTGTTGCGATCACAAAAATATATCGAGGTACAAGGAAAAAGTGTATGTACAATCGAACCAACTGAATCATGACCCACTTTGCTGACAATTCGTTTGAAACTTTCAACCTTGTAAGGTCTATCGACACACTTAGGACGTTTTAGATCCTAGCAAAATTACGTCAATATAGGTCGGAGACAATCAATTTTAACCTTTGTTATCATTGCAATAGAAACACATTTTACAGTCAATGTTTGAATCTCGAGCTAGCTCTCGCTTAGATAACCTTAACTTTTTGATGATGGAAAAATAATATTTCATAAATACATCATACGCTCTGTTCTCCAGGATGTGGTTCTTAAATTAAAATAAAATAAACAGCAACGTCATCAACAATAAAAATAATTTATTTTTAAAAAAACTATATAGGTCGTGGGTGAAGCCCGTCTGGTTTTATTCCGTAGTTCGGTACTCTCCTTAAAAGGCGATCGGAGTCAGCAAGGGCGGCTGCGAGGAGTTGACCGGTCGTGGAGCTGGTGGTAGACCGGCGCACCGAGGTAGCTGGTGAGGTGTATTTCGCGGCAGCGACGTGACAAGGCGGCAAATAAGGCGCTGCCGGAATCCTTCGACCCTATCCCTTGGGCCGTAAGGTCGGTTTTAAATCGGTACTACGCACCCTGGAATATCAAAACGTCCGGGTTATAATCGGCTCGATTTCCTCCTCTGATAGTGAAAGCCCTTTCTTTTATTTGCCTAATAAGATGGAGAAGCCGAGAGCAGTTGGTGGGGGTGTTCACTATCAGAACGGAGTCACAAAAAAGCAAGGAAGCACAAAGGATTACAGTTACTATTTAACAAATTTAGAAAAGGGTATGCCGATAAATATTTTAACGGTCAACTTTTTGTGACAAAGATGGTTTTAAAGTTACGTTTTTAATAATAATTTAGACTAGAAGAATCACAGTATTAAGATACTTGCAAATATAAAAAGTAATTTCGAAATTCCGCCTTATCGGTACAGAAGGTCGTAAGTTCATACGGAACGTACGGCGGTTACGTTCTTTTTCACAAGGTGCAAGTCTATAGCGAGAAAACAGTGTATTAGGACACTGTGCGCACTAGGCTTTAACACAAACACTAACTTAAGGCTAAGCACTACTTAGAAATGATACTTGTTCAACATTTAACTTACCCGATTGGGGTGCGGACACAACACTGAATTTAACTGGTTGATATTAATATATCCGAATATGTCGGAAGGATGAAAATTATTAATTAAATATAAATTGTACCGGCTCGTACGAGGACACAGAAATACGTTCTAGTGAACGACCGGCACAGGCATGCCCCGGTAACTCAATAGAAAAAAAGTGAACCGCTTTGCTTTGATTGCCATCTACCTTACATTACACGTACCACTTGGCCTTCTTTTAACATACGTAATGATGTGAATGTAATTAAATAAACATGATACATACCAGATAATACATATAAAAATCGTGTGAATCTAAAAATATATTTTAACTTAAATTTCAATTGATTAAAATTAACCACTCATGATATTATTTATTGTTTGTTACATGGCAACAATAGTCTGTCAAGGCGGTGCTGGTTGGCCATAACATTCCCAAAAAAAAGAAATCGGTGCTGCTTGACATCAATCAAATAAAAAATGTCGGGAATTTTATCGAGTGCAGTATTTTCCATTATTTATTTCATTTCAACGTCGAGTTGAGCATTAATTCCCCCGTTGTATGTGCTGTTACACTTTTGCTGTGTTAAGTTTTTTTTTAAACAAAATGTCGGTCAGAATTTTCTGACTACCCGGCCGCAAAGTTCGTGACGGAGAAGGTAATTATAATGTTATGGGTTTTTATCAAAGCTGTAAGCTTATGATGCTACGTTTTGTCACGCGATAAAAAAGTGATAGTTTAACATCACTGATAAAACATCCGTCACTCTCGCACACTATTAGCTTACTGGTCTACTATAATTTAGACACGGTAATCACGGAATTGAAATCGCCTATGAATATCCAACAAAGTGAACCTTTTACCAATTCTATAATCAATGTTTCGTGGTACTAAATAGGTTTGCGTATTTCGGCGTTGATATCATCTTTAATACTTTTTCTTTTTCAGGGATCCAATTGCATAGATTTCGGAATCCTGCTAGCAATCCAGAAAAATTTAAAATATCGAAGCACAGTTGTGGATCTGACTTTTAAGGGAAAGATGATAAGTACATTTTCTTGTCAATTTAAAAACGAATGCGAAGATAAATTCACCTTTGAAATAAGTAGGTATAAGTAAAACTAAAAAACGGAAACTGGTGTTTTTATTTACACTGCTCTTTAGTAATCCTCTTTCAAACTATGCAGTGTGGCACGTTTTAGAAGTTACGTAGAAATAAGTTTTTAGTTGAGGTCACTAAATTTAAATTAATTTGCTTTATTGGGCGCATTTTATTTAAACTTGGTGATTGTAATTAGAAACTTATTTCAACGTAACTTCTAAGATGTGTCATACCATGCCAAACTATAATTACCTATATATACGTAGCTATATATATGTGTGTATGCGTGTATGTATGTGTGTGGGTGTGGGTGTATATGTGTGTGTAGATTTGTTGACGTGTAATGAAGGATAGATGGCAGCACAAGTACGATGATTAGAAATTTGGCCGAGTTGCCTGTCTATAACCTAGTATAATATTGTAGTCTTTGGGCACAGGTGTACTGCGGGAAGTAACGAGTCGCAATGACGGTTAGAAAATCATCCAGAACACTCGATGCAGAACAAAAGGAATAGTCGACGGCCAATCAGCGCGCTATGCGCTTATCTCTAACTAAAGTTGTTTATCGTCGCGCACGCAAGTGTTAAACGTTTTGTGAATATTTTCTTATTTCCAGTTTGATGTTACTATATTTGTTATTTATAATTATTTGTTATTAGTAATAGCTATTTTATTCGTGTTTAGTTAAAGTTAGTGTTTACTGGTTTTTAATTTTTAATCTTTTTAGATTAGTTTTTATTTTTAAGGATGTAAATTAGGTTTTTTGACAATAAGTACATTGTTTTTAATAATAATAGTAATAAATGTACGTGCAACGTTACATACAATGTTCTAAATGTGCGTCAAATGTCAAGTTATCAGTTGTCAGTCAATGTGAAAGAATAGAAACTAAATTGTAAAATGCTTAATCATTTTAAATGATGGCCAATTTAAAAGAACAGAGAGCTCGGATTATAGTCTCAAGTCAGGAAGGCTATGGCATACGAAAAAAATCACGCGAATAGAATATACTCGTATCTCGGAATACAGTGACAGTGCACTCCATAAATGTCAGTGTCTAATAAAATGATAACAAGTTCCTCACCATGGAAATCTATCTTTAAGCAAATTTCGACCTACTTGCATTTAGGAGTTTTAGCAAAATGAGCTTATGGTGGGTCATGATTCAGTTGGTTCGATTGTACCTCGCGTGCTAAAAAGAAGTGGCGGCGACCTACTTCGCAAGCCGTTAACTTCAGTTGCCGCCAATATTATAATCAGATTTGCAAATCTGATAATAATGGTAAAATTAATTGTTCAAATACCACCAAATGAAATGGAAAATTTATGTTTTCCTTCACTAAATTACACTTTTAGCGTCAAACGCCAAGCAAAAAACGTTACACGCTTGGTTCTATCTCGATATCTTATTTCTGTTGTTGCGATATATCTGGATGTCACTGTAGGTATGTGACGTACGTTGCAAGATAACTTTTGTAAAATAAATAACAGATTTCAAACATTGAGTCTACAATGTCACGAGATACTAAAAATACTTAAATTGTACTGTGTATTGTATTGTGTATTGTAATTGTATGTACTTGTGCAATATTTGAAGGGTACCTGCAGCTCCACTAGAAATTCATCATCAGACCTAGATTTAGAAACCAAAGCTTTAGTTACTATAAAAAAATAATCAAATTGCAAAATATTCAACTTTTGGGCTATTTGAATGCAAGTTATCTAAACATACTCTGCCCAGTACGGCAACAGGACGCCCGCTACATGTCTTACGTACAACACAACACAACGTCTAACAGCACGCGCATCTATAATGCGGGGCAAAATACGCGCATTCCCATAGTCTTTTGCAAGCTGTCTTCCACGCGATGTGACATGTGACAGCCAATGGCAATGCGCTTCTATAACACAGCGCAAAGTACGCACATCCCCGTTGTCTATTGCAAGCTTTCTCGCACACGATGTGACATGTGACAGCCAATGGCAACGCGCTTCTATAACGCAGCGCAAAGTAGGGGCATTAAATATATCGTCGTCTAGTATCCATAACACAAGCCTTATTGAGCTTACTATGGGGCTAGTTCGATTTGTGTAAGATTGTCCCCTAATATTTATTTATTTATTTATTTATTCCCATTGCCTTTTGCAAGCTGTCTTCCACGCGATGTGACATGTGACAGCCAGTTGCAACGCGCGTTCATAACGCAGGGCAAAGTATACCCATTCCCGTTGTCTTCTGCAAACTGTCTTCCACGCGATGTGACATGTGACATCCAATGGCAATACGCTTTCATGAGGCAGCGCAAAGTACGCGCATCCCCGTTGTCTCTTGCAAGCTTTCTCGCACACGATGTGACATGTGACAGCCAATTGCAAAGCGTGCGTTTAACGCGGCGTAAAGTACGCGCATTCCTATTAGTCGTTACATGTCGCGTCACAGCCATCTTCAGGTATAAAACGTAATTATCTATACAGAACGCATTATCAGCCCTCCAAGGCCGCTGTAAGGTGAAGGCCGCGGGTGGATCGTCGCTAATGGTGCAAAAGGGCAAGCGGTAATCGCGGGAAAAAAGAAATCCATTACAGAAATGGCCTTCGTTACGACACATTTTCCACTTAATTTCTTTCCGGTGAACCGTTCATGTGCCTGGAAAACTTGTGGTTACTGCCTCCTAGCGACATTCGGTGGAAGAAGATACACACCCAACGATAGATGGCGCTTACATCAACGGCCATACAAATCGAGTTATATCACGCCGCGATAAAATATCTTCTACGTATAATTCATTCAAATAAGTAAAGTACGACATTCGACATACATCTCATAACGGCATCAAGTTGAATAAAACTATTTAAAAATAGTATTTTATGCAACAGTTGTATAAGTACGCTCAAAAAACGCGACTGGCGCGAGTTGCGATACGAGCCGCCGCGGCGGCGAGTATCGCAAATAGAGACGCCATGAGCGTTTTTGATTTATTTATACAACGTTGCATACAATACTTCTTCTAGAACTAGGTTTTAAAATATAAAATACAACATTAAACCAAGGTAGCGCGCAAACAAGGCAAATATGACATGACTGACACTATGTGTCTGTGGTAAACTTTTTTTAATTTGACGTATACTCGCTAGTCACACGCAGTGACGATATTAAACATACTTTTTTATGTTGGCATCAATGAATTTAGTTCGGAAAGTTTTGTTTTTCTTAAAAACCGTAGGAATTTAATTGTTTGTTAAGTTGGTAGTTGTGCATTTTTATAGTAAAGTTAGAATTGAGCGCTTAATCTTTGACCTAAGTTTAACCTAGATTTAGAAGTCTGTGGCTGCTAGCTGTATCATTTTGTGACTATAACGACACTAGTGCTGTTATGGGGAATAGAGTATAGACTTCTCTTAACTCATATTATGTATGTTCTTATATTAGTGTTCGTGACCAAGTAAAAGACAGATAAAAGTACAGGAGTAGAAAAAGTAAGTTATAGAGCATATATAACATAAAAAATAAGCTATTTGTACTAGAAAATTCCTGTTTCAGAATTCGCAAACTAACAAAAGAATAATAGAGCGATAGCATAAAAAAATATCGCAATCTCCTTTTGAGCGAATTCGGGATCACATGCACTGTATTTTTTCGGGTTTTGCGTCGTTAAGGGGGCCATAAAATCACGAAAAACAGCCTCATTCATTGAACACATATAACACGCCTTCCGGAAAAAGGGAGACCAAACATCGTAAAGCTTTGACACAAGCCCGTTTTTAGGGTTCCGTACCCAAAGGGTAAAAACGGGACCCTATTACTAAGACTTCGCTGTCCGTCCGTCTATCACCAGGCTGTATCCAGAGTTGGGCAAAAATTTAGTTGACTAAGAATAAGAATAAAATTCCAAATTTTATTCTCAATCAAAATATTTGAGTAAGATTGAAAATCATGAGCAAGTTATTCTGATTTGATTTGAAATGATTAAATCATTTCATTTTTATTCTGATTTGATTTAAAATGATTAAATCATTTCATTTTTATTCTAAATGACAAATCAAATTTTGATTAATTTATTCCGATAGACTATTAGTTAAACTAACGTTTTAGTTGACTTATTAATATTTAGAATAAGATTGATTTTATTCTTCTTATACATTTAGTTCACTGATTGCACTTGTAATTTGAACTATTTCTCATACTTTTAATGTTCAGTTTTTTTTAACCATGAATAAATATGACACACAACCTATGGCATAGTAATTAGGTAGCTTCGAGATTATCTGATGATGAATGGAACCAGGAGGTAGGTAGTGGAACTCTTCAATGGCTATTGGTAAGACCTTCAATTCAAGTATGGATTCATTTCGCTTGTGGTAAAGGGTTCTATACATAGTATAGTATACATTACACTATACGGCGATGGTCAGCCAGCCAGGAGGTGGGTAGTGGAACCCTTCGTAGAGTCTTAGTAAACCCCTCGAGTTTGGGCTTATTTGATTTGTTGTAAAGAGTCTTATGCATTAAATCCTGTGGTGATGGTCTAGTGATGGATCCAGGACGTGGGAAGTGGTAATTTTAGTAAATCTGTCAAGTTTGGGCTCATTTTATTTGTTGTAAAGAGTTATACTCGTATGCATTACACTCTATGGTGGTGGTCTGACGATGGAGCCAGGTGCTGGGTAATGGTACTCTTTGAAGGGTTTTAGTAAACCCCGCGAGTTTGGGCTCATTTGATTTGTTATAAACAGGCCTTAACTTTTCGTGATTTTAACAAGCGTGACGTGTATAATTTAAAATGTCTTTATTATTTAGTACAACACTAAAAAATATTGATTGTACAACCAGAGATCGATTCAAAATATCAATCGTCATTTTTTAATGGCGATTAATTTAGTTGCGATTAAATTAGTTGTGAGAATGGTCGACTAACAATTAAATTAGTTTTAGTTTCAATCGACTAAATTTCACGGTTAAATCTATATTAAATAAAACTACGTAGTCGCTCGTTTTTGCATTTTTTATTTAACTTGCAATATAGATAACTTGCAATATAGATAACTTGCAATATGTAACTACGACGAGTAGGTATGTACATTGTAGGTACTCGTATGCGTACGTTGTAACTATGTTGGTTTGGGTGGAATCTTGCAACTTATATTGAAGCAGATATCTTCAACCGATTGAGCTAAAATTATGTATACAAGTTTAATTTGAAACGCTTGAATGAAAATGCAATATAATGGGCCTTAATATTACGATAAATAACGAAAAACTGCAATGCACAATGTTTACAAGTCGCAAACAATAGGTAGGTAGGTGCTCTATTCATAATTATTTTGATACTTTCAGTACTAGTTCTATACGATACTGAGTAAATCTTAGATATAGATATTATCAATATTTTGTTGTCTCTGTCATTAGTAAATCTCTTTTTAGTGTCACGCGGCGACAAAACAATGGGATAATCCTACTTACCTGGAAGTTGTTTGTTGCATTTTGGTGCAAGTCTGCCGCCATAACGCAAAAGGGCACAACTAACATTTTGTTTTGACACTGAGTTGTATACATATTCGGAATCAGTGAAATTTACTGATTCCGAATATGTATAGAACTCAGTGTCGAAAAAATTTTAGATGTGCCCTTTTGCGTTATGGCGGCAGAAGTGCCGACGAATCTTCTAAAAATAACACGTTCTACTTCTATTGAATGAAACATCTGCATGTTGTTTTCCGTTCAATTTGCTTCTAACATTATTTGCGGAAAAATAGTCTAACTAATAAGTCGATTAAAAAGTTTAGTTGACCGAAATCAATCGGCAGCTAATTTAGTTGCAACTAAACTAGTTGCACTCTATACAACTAAGATTGATCAGTCGTCGTTTTCAATCGTCCGTCGCAATTAATTCTGTTAATCTCAATCGTTAATCGTTAGTCGATTACATTTTGCCCATCTCTGTGTACAACTTAGTTTTTAGAGAAGAAATAAAGTAGTTTTTCTTACAATTATGAAGGAGGTAACATTTTTCCAAATCGGTCTAGCTGTTTTAAATTAATCGGGGAACAAACCTACATAAAAATTGCTCTTTGTTTTGAAGTCGGTTAAGACTGGAAACTTATTTCTAATAAGAAATGCACGAGAAACTAAGAAAAATACCAAGATCGCTATATGTGTGCCTCTAATATTTTAAGAGTTCCCTCGGTTTCTCCAAGATCTCATCATCAGATCCTGATTTGGTTGCAATGGGACCACCTCGGAAGTATACCCTTTCAAACAAAAAAAGAATTTTCCACATCGGTCCAGCCGTCTTCGAGTAATCGCGTAACAAATATAAAAAATAAAATAAAAATAAAAACATATAGACGAATAGAGAACCGTCCTTCATTTGAAAGTCGGTTAAAAATGCATAGAACTCATTAAAACGAGCCCACTTCCATGTTCCATCATCAGTTCAGTTCAGCTTGCTGATGTGATGCCTGTGTGCAGGAGTGAGTGAATAGTGGAACACGAAATACAAGATATTGCTACTACATTACTTACTAAGCCTATAGACGGGATAAAAATTTCAATTTCGATAAATAAATCAATCAGAGGAATTCATTTTAACTAAAAAAATCATGATTGAATTTATTTGATTGGTGATTAAATTAGTTTTACTCAAATTTTTGAGTGAGAATAAATCTTAAGTGATTTAATCATTTCAAATTTAATCTGATTGAAACTGAAGTGATTTAATCATTTCAAATTTATTCTGATTGAAACTGAAATGATTTATTCTCACGATTTTTTATTCTGATTGACGATATTAGTCATGAGTGCCCAACACTGGCTGTATCTCAAGAACCGTAATAGTTGAAATTTTCACAGATTGTGTATTTCTGTTGCCGCTATAACAAAAAATACTAAAAACAAAATAATAATGATAATTAAGGGGGGCTCCCATACAAAAAACGTGATATTTTGCTCGCTTACCTTGAAAACTTCGTATCTCGGGTATCTCATGAACCGAGATAGACAGTTGAAATTTTCACAGATGATGTATTTCTGTTGCCGCTATAACAACAAATACTAAAAACAGACTAAAATATATGTTTAATAATATTTTTCAATTTATTGTATTTACATCTAGCGCCTTTCGAAGATTTACGAGCAAAAGCCTCCTTTCGAGAATTAATAGCAATTTTATTATAGATAATGGTACGGAACCCTTCGTGCGCGGGTCCGACTCGCACTTGGCCGGTTTTTAGAAATGAAAGAAAGAAACAAAACGCCATACACCAATAAGAATTTTCTTCTATGATATTGAGTCATGAAAAAGATACATCAATCAATGTCTATGTAGAAAATAATGTGTTACGGAATAGCTGATTGGTATTAAATTAAGCATTTGAAATGTATAATTTTTTTAGGGATCCGTACCTCGAAAGGAAAAAACGGAAACCTAATAAGATTACTTTTTTGTCCGTCTGTCCGTCCGCCTGTCTGTCTGTCCGTCTGTCAAGACCCTTTATCTCGGGAACGCGTGGAGGTATCGAGTTGAAATTAAAACCATATACTCAAATCTACAGTCCCTTGGAGCTGTAAAAAATCTAACTTCTAAGATAAAGTAAAATAACTGGCCAAGAGCATGTCGGACCATGCTCAGTGTAGGGTTCCATAGCCGTAACTATAAGGTAAATAAAAAATACGATGTAAAAAAGTACAACAACAAAAGAGCGTATCTTCATAGCAGTTACGTCCTTTTGTTGAGAAGCGCAGTTTATCGGCAATAACTCAAAAACGGTACATTCGATCTTGTTGAAAATAATTTTCTTTGAAAGTATTAATTAAGCGTTACCTTCGTGATTTTTTTCATATTTTTCGGACGCACGGTTTAGAAAATAGAGGGGGGGGACACAATTTACACAACTTTCGGAGTGATTATTTCCAAATACATTCACTAAGAGCTGTCGAATTATGTACCACACGTTGATATTTGCTGAAAAATTTTTTTTTTACTGTCTTTAACATGTATGGAGTGCCCCCCCTAAAAATATTTATTTTAATTATTTATATACCAAACTAAGTAGCGGCTCATAAAAGACCCTATATTCCAAATTTCATCAATATCCACCATGTAGTTTTTGAGTAAAATGCCTGTGACATACGGACAGACAGACAGACAGACGGACGGACATGACGAAACTATAAGGGTTCCGTTTTTGCCATTTTGGCTACGGAACCCTAAAAAGATATGGCCATCAGTGGCGTGGCGTAAAAAATATCCTTGGGCAAGCCGGTGCATATTTGGCGTACATTTTACTTAAGAGCAGTATAATAAGGTGCTCAAATTTAATGCCTGATATTAGGTAAGCCGGTAGGAATCGAGTTCTTTGGACGCCACGCTACTGATGGCCATTTATGCCGCAAAAAACGTATATTTCGACACTCTAAAGAAAACCAAAATTTATAGGGTAAGTATCCCTAGACTTATAACTATGAAATTTGGCACGTAATACCATCTTATACAAAATGTATAGAGAAAAATCAGAAAACTTTACATTTTGTAATTAAATTAAAAAAAATATACCTAGGTAGTTTTTATTTTAAAGTACACTCACGGAAAATTAATTCTAGTCATTTTCTATAAACAATTATATAAAAAATTACCCGAATTCATTGTCCGTGAGTGTGTCCCAAAAGGAGGGTTATGTGTTTGACCTGTATGTATGTATGTATGTCCGTTTCTATGTCCGCTCGTAACTACTCAACGGCACACCGATGTTGATAAATGCTACATCATTAGATTTGTCTTGATGGCGCGAGTGTCACTGGGTATGAAGTTCGTTTAAATAAACAAAGTGGCAGCTTTTATGCACTTGTAAAGTTCACCGCGGTCGGGTTTTTTTTTATTAAAAATGTGGTTATTTTCGATGAGTGTTTAGAAATCGTAAATCCACCAGATGGCGGCATGGTAGCGAAAGGTCTTTTTAATAGTAGATTGTAAAAACTTGTCCGGCGATATTAAGTAAGTAAATTTCAATTTTTCATAAAAACATGGGTTGGTGGATATATGATTTTTATACACCATATTCGGTGATCACATTTGAAATGTACATCCATGACTAGGCGTATGATACTGCGCTTTGTCGCGCGATAAATAAATGATAAAGCATCCGTCACTCTCACATACATTTGTCAGAACGTGACGGATGCTTTATCATTTATTTATCGCGCGACAAAGCATAACATCATAAGCCTAATGGGCGAGCTTTGCTCGGAGAAACATCCATGAAAACTTGCTAACGCCCTTTCCCAGAGATCTAGTCGCGTCAGTTAGGTATTAAGAAAAATGAGGCGTTAATGTAAATGTATGTGTAAATTAATCAGCCCTCTGTTATTGATGTGCCCTTGCAGGGCCTCATATGTATACCTGCTTATTTATAAACCCATACATATGTTTGTAATGTGATATGCAATAAACATATAGCAAATTTCAGTGAAATCATTACAGCCGTTTGCGGGATCCCCGAAACAAATATACATACAAAAATTTCCTGTATACATTTATTATAACTGGCTCAAAGAAAATACTACAAGGACACAGGAAATGAGAAAGAAAACCGCGATCCTATGATCCGAGATAAAAAGCAAAATAATACACAAGGCTTTGACGAACAGAATAAAGAAATGCTTTAAGGCGAGGTGAGACCAGAATCGGGCACGGAAGCCTAGTTTCCAAATCATTTTTAGAGCACTTATTTGACTCTTAGGTCACTGTAAAACATATATAATAATATTCAGAACTGTATCTAGGGCTTCCTCTCACTTAGAACACGATAGCGAACACTTCGCTCGATAGAAAAGTAGCGCGAAAACACTATAAAATAAAGTATTTTTTTCATTTTTTTTCATTTTGTTCATCACCATCCACCATTTCTGACAAAATTAATACCTGACAATCATGATTTCACAGTCATGCAGGGCATCCTCTCATGTTTGGGTTGATAACGTATACTTTTATGTTAGAAATCGAAGATAATCTGCAATAATCTGCATTCCGCCCGACCCTAGTTTGTATGTGAAATGCGAGCCAGGTCCTACCGCGCCTTAACATCCAACGATAATACTGCATTACTGTTTGTGTATCACAGGAGATTGTACCAACAATAACTGGCTTAGGACCCTTAGGAATGGTATTGCCAGACATCCTGATTTGAGTGTAACGTTCCGTTTTTTGGAGTGCTGTCACGACCCGATTTGCCCTTGATCGGCACCAGTGGCGTGGCGTAAAAAATATCCTTGGGCAAGCCGGTACGTTATATTTTGTTTAAGTTGGAGTAATCAAAGTATGCGTTGTTTTTTTTCTGATAAGAAAGATCTTTCATTCAATTTCGAGGAAAACAGTCTGGAAACGGATATATAATAAATATAAATCCTGTTATTTTTAAAGCGTAATGTTACTGAAATACTTGAAATAAGTACAAACAATCCTCTTATATCCAAGAAAAACGTAAAAATTTTAATTTGAAAAAAAAAGGCTGAGATTGTATTTATTTCCGTTATCTCGATTTGAACACCAATGTCCCGATTTTTCTTAACCCTAGTCGATTTTTAGTAAATTGGAGCTGGCAACACTAAGTGACCGTTCCATCTCGGGGATCATTCAGCTAATAAACAAGCCCGCGAGCGGCTTATCCGACGGAATATCAGATAATGGAAAGGATTTTGTCTGCGAAGTTATTATGTTATGCGAAGTAACTGGGGCAAGGGCACAGACCTGCTTAAGATCGTTACAGACGGGCTGCATTTCAGCTGCTTTCTGGTAAAAGTGCAGTTTGAATGCAGTTATTTTGCCGATGAAATAACTGCAAAGCCACTGCGCGATCCGCTTGGGGTCGGCGTGCATTTTTGACGACTGCACAGCACACCTACTGAAGACTATGTAGGTATTAGAGATTACAAGCATAAAATGCATGTGTTCAGACTTAAGACATCTAAGATATGCTTAGTTTTAACAGCAAATCTGTACATGTCAAAGACTACACACACTTTTGTGACTAAGGTACTGAGAAATAACGTACATCCTAAACAATTGTAGTAGATAGCGGGATAAAATTTGCAACAGATGTATTTTTAGTAGAGGCGCGCAAATAAATAATTCATCTCCTATGGGATTCGAAGAATAAAAGTTTATATGAAAACGTCGGGACTTCACGCGGACGAAATCGCGTGGCAACATTTAGCTGCTAAATCATTCAAAGCTACTAATTGCGGTTGTTTTCAGACTAAATTACTGTCTTCTCTAATAACAGACAAACAAGGTACTATTATATACTCGTCAGATATATTTATCTGACAAACACAAGTCATTGTGTCAATAAAGCAGCCTTGATAAAAACAGAGCTCGTTTAAGGATAATTAAACCACACATGAACGTTCAAATAGAAGATTGCATTGCACATCTTATCATTTGCTATCTAACGCTCATAACTATTACATCAAAATGGGAGTGGAAAACATACAATCTGAATATAGTGAAAATAAAGATCGCCTACCAGAAAAAGTGGAAGAATCGATAAAGAAGATAATCAAGAAAGAAGGCTATAAAGATTATAACGTGGTAACAAAAGCTATATCTACTCTCGGTGGTAATTATTTCGGGTCTTTATATGAAGTAGACGTAAAAGGAAATACTGAAGATGGTGAAAAAGAAACAAACATATTTGTCAAAGGTGTGCTCCCAGGCGAACATGTAACCGTTGTATCGGTCACCAATATGTTCATAATGGAATTATTCATCTATAACGAATTAGCCTTAGTTTTTGATGAAATACAGGACGAAGCCAATATGCCTGCAAGCGAGAGATACAATATGGCTAAAGCGTTTCAAGAAAGTATACCCGAAGCGATAATTCTCGAGAATTTGGCAAAGAAAGGATACGAGACGGGATTTAGAATGGATCCAGTTTCTCTTCAATTCGCAGAGCTATCCATACAACAGCTAGGAAGACTGCACGGATTATCTTTTGCTCTAGAAAAGAAAAGACCACATTATTTTGAGCGAAAAATTAAATCTATATCCAACCCATTCAAATATAATGACGATTTGAAAGAATTTATTCGAAATTCTGCAAAAGTAATCGAGAAGTCTCTGGATGATGAACCGCGAAGAAGGTTCAACGATATCCTTCCTAGATTGTGGGACGACGTTCAGCGATACCATTTTGATGAAAAATATAGGAAGACGATAGTACACAACGACTACAGGGCCAACAATATTTTAATGAAAGAGATCGTTAGTGTATTTTTATTCATTGTATAATAACATATCTGATCTTTCTAGGGTTCTGTGCTTCAAAAGGAAAAAGCGGGACCCTTATAGGATCACTTTGTTGTCCGTCCGTCTGTGTGACCCTTTATCTCGGGAACGCGTGGAGGTGTCGAGTTGAAACTATAACCATATACTCAGGTCTACAGTTCCTTGAAGCTGTAAAAAAAACTTAAGTTAACGTAAAAAAAGATACGGCCGTTTAAATTCCGCAATTTTTTTAAATTATTTAATAGTTATTCTATTATTCGGGGCAGAGACTAACCCAAAAAATCAAACATCATTAAAATCGGTCCACCCGTCCTCGAGTGTAAATGGCGTAACTAACCCAGCTTTGTTTTATTTTATTGATATTAATAAAATTTCACCCTGTACTTTTTCCTACATTTACAATTTTTTTCTAGAAAAAAATGTAGGTAAAAAAAATGTTCACCATAAAATGTGCTGTCCGAAAAACTAATTACTAACGTGAGGAATACGCGTATCAACGCGTATGTTGTCTCGGCGACTCAACGTGGGAGCGGGGTAGGGGTCGCGGGGAGGGGACCGTTGCCGTCTCTCGCGCCGTGCGCTACCGCGGTATCCACAAACGTATGTTTTTTAGGATATCTTTCAGTTGCTGTTTCTCAATATGTTAGTATTGAAAGATCCTGACTGAAAAACACGTATTTTCTATTTTTCGCTAAAGAATCCACTGTCAAAATTTGGACGGTGAATAAAATTTCACCTTGTATTGATTTAAGGATCTCTGTATTTTTTTTGGTGTGCAATAAAGCGCATTGTATCGTATATTTTGCAGGATGGTGAAGTCGTCGACGTCATACCAGTGGACTATCAGTTAGTGTACTACGGTTGCCCCGTCATAGACTTCCTCTACTTCATCTTCCTAGGAACCGACCAGAAGTTCAGGAAAGATCATTTGGAAGACCTCAAGGACTTGTACTTCGAATCCTTGACCAAGATGCTGCGACACTTCGACATTGACGTGAAATCTGTCTTCCCGAGAGAGGAATTCGAAGATCTATACAGGGAAGTGTTAAGTTTTGGTCTGCACAGTTTTGTACAGGTAATCTATGATATTTTAGTAAAAATACGTTACTCTTACGTTCTAACCAAAAAAATGCTTCCCAGATTGCACACTTTCGTATTTCTCTTTTGTTTTTAAATACACACACTATAAAACTTGCGTAAAAAGGATGGCATATTTAAAGTCATCAAAAAAGAGACAGCTAGCTTTTGTTACTTGCGTTAATTTTGAAACTTCATCCAGTTAACCAATCATATGATATGATTGTTTACCTTTCACTCACTCTCGTTTTTAAGTGGATAAGTTTGTCTCTTTCATTCACGAAGTGTCATTTAAGTGGCCACGATGCCAAGATGGCGTCAAATTTTACACAATAAAAATTAGAAAATTAAATGATTTCAGCATTTGTGCGTGTGATAAGGGATCCCTTTTGCTTTGTTGCATTTTACTGTGTAATTTGTGTATACTTTTTCATTACACACGACGGCATTTTTTGCGAATTCTGCAAATGTCTACGCTTACATTCTCGTGCGTCTTGTTGACTTCCCCGAGAGCGACTAAGCGGGGCTACGCTAATTAGCGTCCATATAGTGTTTCACTTTTGGAGTGCTTCTAACCTATCTGCCTATAAAATATAATTGCAGGTAATGCCTTTCATTTTCGCGGTCGAGGATGACATCCCTGATGTGAATAAGGAGCATGTGGCCGACGTCAGCATTAACCCTGATCCTCGAATGCAAGAGAGGGCTAGGGGAGTAATCGATGATTTTATTCGATGGGGAGTTTTGTGAAATCTGTTAATGAATTTCGATTTGAATCAATGAATATTGGAATTAAAAATACTCATATTTGCTTATTAATTATATTACGAATTATTACTACTTTTCTATTTTTCTTTCACTGTAATTTAATTTTCAGCTGTTCGGTAAAACCTTTCCTATTGATCAAAGTTCAGCTTACCTTTTAATGTGACATAATATTGTTAGATACTTACATAAATATGAGTATCGTATTCTAATCACGAATACCTAAACAATAAACAAAAATAAAAAATATACTACTTTGTATTTTTATACGCCATTTAGTTCCGTCCTGTTTTATAAAATAAGTGAACCGTACTAGAGTCTGTGCGGAAAGAGAATAGGCGTGGCGAAAAACGGAACTAACCTACCCAGTATGGCAAATACGGCAAATATTTTTTTCTTCGGTAGAAAAGTATTACAGCGCCCCCCAATTTTAATCCTATTCTCTTTCCGCACAGACTCTATGTACATTTCGGGCAAAATAAGTATTCTTTGTATAGTCGAGTTCATCATTATCTGAGCAAAGATTGGACCAAAAGTATCTGAACAAGACCCTATTGTCAGAAGCATAAGAACTAGATCAGATATTTTTGATCCGTTCTTTGCTCAGATAATGATGAACTCGACTGTACTGAAAAGCATGAGACTATGCCCTCTAGCAAGTTCCGTCACCGACCGGCATTTGTCATACGTTCATAGTACGGTCATGGTATGATACGTTGTAGTGGGCAGAGGCCTTCGCACCAAGTCATCAGCCACATTGTGGTACACCTGAACCATGTTGCGTCTTCCGTGCGTGGTCGCCACTCGAGAACTCGTCGGCCCCAGCGGCGACGGTTCCACGAGTCGTGTGCCCTGTCCATTGCCACAAGCTTTGCAATGGGGATGTTGATTAATGTTGAATTTTCCAAAAAAATATAGTCACTTGGATTGGAAAATACTAAATTGTCATAACACAGAAGAAATAAACAAAAAATATATAAAAGTTATAATGTTATGAAACCACAAAGTTTCAAAAAAGTTTCGACTTTTTTTATCGTCTTAAAGAAAAATTAAAGTTAATTTGGAAATGTTTAAATAACACTGAACAAATAAATGTAATACAATTATGTGCTTAAACGCACTTTTTCGTGCTCAAAATGGCAAAATGCTATTTTTTTCATACAGACTTAGTACAGCCAGGACAAGAGATGACATCACATGGTGCGTCCGTTTTGTATGGGCCGTTTTCAACGTTCGGTGCGGTCGGCTACTTTTGATTGCAATTTGTGGATGTTATAGTAATCCAAGTGTAGTGGTTATAGGTATATATTTGTTCCTCATAAATAGTAGAATCGATTTACATTAGAATCAAAATTTAGGACACAAGCCTATTCTTCGAGCTATGTCGGTTACTTTGGTTCTTCTACGGGTTGAATCAAAAGTGAACAGTCACTTCTAATTCAATCTCGTAGACTTCAATACAAGGAAAATATGTATGCATGTAAACATAGCTAAATTACAAAGCAAGATTATTGTTTTCGTAAACATCAACTGCATACTAATGTATAGTAATTTCCGTGCAACTGTATAATAGTCCAATCTTGTAATTATGTCAAAAATACCATAGCGTATGTATGATGTGTTTCAATATCATAAGTATTTAACGTCACCGCAGGCCGTAAATGGGACTTTCCTTGGCACGGGGAGAAAATCCCGTTTTCTGGTCAGTGGAAGAATTATGTACATACGGTGGTAATAAAAACTCCTCCACATTTCTGAATTGTCTACATTTCTAAGTCTTTCCAAGCCTCTTGCTCCATATACAGAAATGAAATCATTTATTTCAGACATAAAATATCTACACTTAATAAATTGAATACATAAAATCCCTAAAGATTTTTTAAGTCCCATTTTGGAGACGTCTGCGAATAGGGATTGCAGACGAAATGGGAATTGGGATGAACTGGCAACGTGGACGAATGGAGAATGAGGACGAAATGAACACAAACGGAAATTAACAGCAAATATGAAGTCGGAGGTCACTTTTTGCTAGATTGTCAAAATTGACGACGGCTTAATCAAATAACATTATTAATTTGACCTCGGGACAAGTGACGCGGCAAAGATGACACGTTTAGTCTAATGGGAGTGACACCGCTAAATAACACCGGTACATAAACTAACGAGTACCTATAAGTGTACGTGACGGTCGCACCATAGTAATCCATCAACATTCCTACAAATGTCTTTAATCACGGATCCACAATTGGTGGCAAGGTCCTTATGTATGTCGTCAGATAAACACGACATATGCCAGTAATTTTAAGTAACGGACACTAGGTACATTATTAAACTGTCAATACTATGTTCAGAGCAGATATATTTTGAAGTGTAACTTCAAAATAAAGTGTTATCGTTGGTACTGTTCAGATAACAGATGATCATAACTGATAAAGTCCATGAATGGTCGGCTATAAGTCATTGAATCTTGCTGTCCATTACTGGGTATTACTACGCTTAATATGTTCATGATTGGTGTCGTCACCCTAATGTATAGGAAGACGGACGCGATATAATCAATACATCAGGGGCACGGCAGTGCCCCCGCCAAGTCGAGCAAAACAAAGGCAGGCCATTTTCAACCTGCTGTAATTTTCTGCCGAACTGCACCAGTAAGTTTACCTACCCGTGGAGGATTCTTTATTTGAAAACTATAAAATGTGTTCCTCCACGGTAAAATAAAAGGCAAGTCCTTCATTTTTTAGGGTTCCGTAACTAAAATGGCAAAAACGGAACCCTTATAGTTTCGTCATGTCCGTCCGTCCGTCTGTCCGTATGTCACAGGCATTTTACTCAAAAACTACGATTGATATTGATGAAATTTGGAATATAGGTGTCTTGTATGAACCGCTACTTAGTTTGGTAGTTAAATAACTAAAATAAATATTTTTAGGGGGGGCACTCCATGTATGTTACAGAAGCTAAAAATTTATTTTTTCAAAAAATATCAACGGGTGGTACATAGTTCGACAGCTCTTTCAAAAACATTTTAAAGTACTTAAGTAATGTTTTTGATTAAGTGAAGACCTTTGGAAATAATTGCTCCGAAAGTTGTGAAGATTGTGTCTCCCGCCTCCTCTATCTTCTAAACCTTGTGTCCGAAAAATATTAAAAAAATTATAAAGATAACGCTTAATTAATACTTTCAACGAAAATTATTTTCAACAAGATCGGATTAACCGTTTTTGTGCCGATAAACTGCGCTTTTCAACAAAAAGACGTAATTGCTATGAAGATACGCTCTTTCGTTGTTGTACTTTTTTTTAATCGTATTTTTTACCTTATAGTTACGGCTATGGAACCCTACACTGAGCATGGTCCGACATGCTCTTGGCCAGTTTTTTTTTACAAATCGGGCTTTAATAAAAATATTAAGATCCAAGGCCACACCTCCGCGACGCCGCCGCCGCCGTGAAAATTTGCAGTCCACGCCGCCGCCGTAAAATTGTCCGTCGGCGCTCATATCTAGAGAACATCCTCCACATCAGAACTTTTTACTATAGAAGAACTGCCTTGCAAGACTTGCATCTTTTTACATGTAATGTGGGATTGCTTATTTAACAAAAATGTATTAAATCAACCATCATCAGCCTATAATATACGTCCCACTGCTGGGCATAGACCTGTTCTCATATATGAGAGTGAATGGGCTGTAGTCCCAACGCTAGCCCACTGCGGATTGGGGACTTCGCATACACTTTTGAATTGCTTCGTGAATGTATGTAGATTTTCTCACGATGTTTTTCCTTCACCGAAAAGCTAATGGTAAATATGTAATAATAATTCGCACATACGTTCCGAAAAACTCATTTGTACGAGCTTTGACTGGAACCCGGGACCTCTGCTTGAAGGGCGCATGTCCGAACCACTCGGCTACAAACTTAATAAATGCACGCAATACTATAATAACCACATTATTACCAAAAAACCCGACTGCCGTGCAAAAAATACCGCGCATTAAAGTGAATCCTCCTGTGAATTTGACGTACCCAGTGACACTCGCGAGTAGGGTATAAATAGGGGGACTGGACCAATTTTGTATGGGTTTTTAGCATAGGGGAGCTGGACCACTTTGGTTGTAGTTTTTAGTGTAGTTGAAAAAATGTGTTTACTATGGCAGTATGGGTTAGATAAGAGTTTCCCAACTGCAAAAGTATAATTTAACGTGGTAATTTAGAAATATGTGCATTTTGTTCCTCATTTTATTATACATGGTCTCGATGTAATAGTATGGAGTTGCTGGAGGTGATAAGGATTGCAGTGACGCGAGACAGTGATAGGGGAGCTGGCTCAATTTTGTATGGGTTTTTAGCATAGGGGAGCTGGACCAATTTTGTATGGGTTTTTAGTGTAGTTGAAAAAATGTGTTTACTATTGCAGTATGGGTTAGATAAGAGTTTCCCACCCGCAAAAGTAGAATTTAACTTGGTATTCATGAAATATGTTGGCAGGATGTGTCTTATCACAGTTAAATTTATCATTGCAAGGATGTTGTTGTTATCAAACTGCTATGAAGTATTAATTTCAAATAAATCATATTATAATTTGAAATAATGAGTAAGGATGTGTCGACTCAAACTGCGGTCAGTGGGATCATGAAGGATAAACCGGTCTGCGTCGTCAGACCATTCACTTCATTGAACCTATCACAGCGGCTACTACGTATACGCATGAATCAGATGTTGGGGCAATCCTCAGGTGTTAACCTGAGTGCTGGAGGTGGTGTTGCAGGTGCTCAACCACAGAGCGCTTCCATCAACAATAATTTAGAAGTGGTGGAGTGGGACCCATAACAAGCTGTGTGTGTGTGTGTGTGTGTGTGTGTGTCTCTCTTCTAACCTCTGAATAAGAGGAATAACGTAAGTGTTTTTTATTCTCTTTTATTATAGTATGTATATATGTGTGTATACATGTGTATGTGTATGTGTTTTTTTTTTACAAAACTCAAAGTTATCAAAGTAGAAATTAGTGTTTTACTTTTCTAGATATGTAAATATAAATTTTAATAATATTTTAATTCGTTTTACAGGTGAAAGAGAGAGAGAGAGAGAGATATGTCATCATCAACGCAGCAACCGCAAGAACTACAACAGCAGCAAGAACACCAAACACAGCAGCAGCAGCAAGAACACCATCGAGGTAAGCATATGGTTTTTTTTTGTTATAAACATTGGGGGAATCAGTGGTCTAGTAGTTTGAGCATATTGCTATTACACTGGAGGTTGCGAGCTCGAACCTCACCCATACCACTTATCGATTCGTGTTGGGGTAAATAGGGAGTATTGATAATTCGAATAACAAAAACTGATTAAACAAATTTATTCCACAGGCAATCCTGAGATGGAGACTCCTTCGACCTCGGAGACTCTGACTCAACAAGAATATCAAGGTAAGCATATCACCACTTTTTTAAAACTTAATAATCAGGGAAATTAGTAGTCTAGCTGTTTGAGGTGATAATATTCACCAATCCCTTAAGAATGTAAATGAGGACATGAAAAAACGATTAAAAACTGATTTTTTCAACAGATGGCGCTGATGGGGAGAACCAGTCTCCGCCGCGCGGAGCACACCCATGGCAGGAGCCACACCAATATCACCTAGAATGTTCGGAATCTAACTATGATAGCGAAGAATCGTTAGAGTTAGATGCTCTTCACCGAATTCATCAGGATCATAAAAATAAATGGATAAATGCATTCACTCGGAATGCGGTTTTACATCATTGGATACTTGAAATGCCGCTATACGCATTCTCGGCAGGAGTAAGTGAGCTTTTGCGAGATTTATTTATAGCAGGAGTGCCTGAATATAGTAATATTTATCCTTTGCTAGTAATGTGGGGTGATATTCAATCTGAAATCGAAGAGAGGATAGGTGATCAAAATATTAACTTTGGAGACTGGTTAGGTTTTTTGGAGCAAGTGGATGCAGAATTGTTTTCGAGAGTGGTATTTAGCGAAAATGATTTTAATTTTTTAGTGAATGTTATGCTTTGCGTGCTTGGCGTGCAAATAAAACAATCCATAGAGTACTTCAAAGGAGGTTGTTAATGCTGCTGTTTGCGAAATGTTTTTTTATATATTTCTTTTATGTTATCTCTTTCTCTCTCTCTCTACGTCTTAATATATAAGTTAATTATCACATATGTTAATGCTATGCAATTATATTTTGCAATATTATAATATTTTGCTTAATAATAATGATGAATAAACACATTGTATAATAATAAAACACCATTGTTTCAATCAATCTCCCATTTATTTCACTGAAGATAACAATCTTACATCAAGTCTTTTTTATCAATCCAACTTTTTTCATTTAAGCCGAGCCATTTTACATACACTTTATTTCCACGTCGTTTCAAAACTTTTTCCACTAAGTAAATATCACTGTTTTCAGTCTTTTGCAGTTCTTGCTCATAAAAACAGCCAGATATGGGCTGGTGATTAACATCTTCAAGTAAATATGTCACTGGACTAGTGTTTTGGACTTTAATAATTTTGAATAATTCCGTTGTCCAGTTACCTGTGTAGCCCTTAGCAAATGTTGATTTATATTTAGATATTCTCACAGAGTCATTAACCTTGAACTTGCTTCGTGGTTTAATTTTAATATGATTGTAGACTCTATGTAACAACTGTTTAGAGTTGTTTTTGTTTACACTCGCTGGCGCTACTCCGATAGTACGATGCCGTTTGTTATTATAATAATGCTCCACATCCCTTATCAGTTGTGTCCATTTGTATGAACCATTCAAACTAAATTGTTTCCAAATCCAATGTTTTAAGGTTCTAATTAGCCTTTCCACTATGGATGCTTTCATAATGCTAAATGTAGAATAGTGATTAATATGGTGACGTAACATGAGTGATTTAAACTTGTCATTGAAAAATTCTTTTCCGTCATCCGATTGAATGTTTTTGGGTTTTCTTTTACTTTCACTTAAAATTTTACACATCGCTGTTGTAACATCTTCTGCGCTCTTGGATTTTAACGGCTGCAGCCAAGCATATTTGGAAAAGGTATCAATACATACCAAAATGTATTTATAGTTGCTATTATCTTTGGAATGCTTTTGCATATCAATTAGGTCAATCTGCCATGTATCATCAAGCCCTCTCTGAATAAATCGGCGACGTGGGAAGGTTTTTCTAGCATACTTATGTATCTCATTTACAACTTGAGCTTTACTCATCCTGCTTCTTCTTTTTTTGTTGGCGTAATACGTTTAATTGAAGCACTCGTCGGTGTGAATGCTGCTGGTTTTGGTGGGGCAGGTGTGATAATTCTGGCCGATAGTTTTTCAAGCTTCGTCTGTAAATCTTTTAGTTGTAAAGTATGTGTCTTGATCTTTCCTAATAGAAATATAGCTTGTTCATCCAATTGAGCTTTATTGATTGCATCTGTTTTAAGAATAGCCTTTTGTATTCCGGTCAATCGTTTATTTTCAAAATTCACCAAATCTTTTTCCACTATAATTCTATTGCGATAGGAGGCAGCAGATGAAGAATCACTACCCAAATGCTGTCCGAACTTGTTGAGAGGCATTGTGAAAGTGAATGATGTAGAGCACCTTTAACCGTATTTATTGCAGCGCACGTTTTCTTTTAACACCTGCCTCTGTCACTAGTTTAGGTATTATTGGCTTCTTTGTAAACAGGGCTTAGAACAGGTCTAAACAGCTTTGTAACAGGTTTTCAAACAGAAATAAACAGGTGTAAACAGCTTTGAAACAGGTTTTCAAACAGAAATAAACAGCTTTAAAACAGGTTTTCAAACAGAAATAAACAGGTCTAAACAGCTTTGAAACAGGTTTTCAAACAGAAATAAACAGGTATAAACAGCTTTGTAACAGGTTTTCAAACAGAAATAAACAGGTGTAAACAGCTTTCAGAACAGGTATGTTTTAATGTAAACAGAAATGAAGTTCTGTTCCTGTTTTTACTTTAAAATTATCCCGCTCTCAATCAGTTCCTCTACAATCGCATTGATCTCGTTGGTATGTGAGGTGTTGCCTGCACTCTGTGAAGCGATTAATAGCCTTAAACGATCTACCACTTCATTAGGATCGTCCCAGTAGACATAATCGGTTTTCGGATAAAACGTCTTAGTTGTCAATGTGTCTTTTTTAACCATCGAGCTCAAACACCCACCTTGCTTCTTAGATTTCTGTTTAATGTAGAGCTGATACTTTACACTTCTATCACCGCACAGTTGTCCGTTCGGTTCGAATCCTCTACGTTGAGCGTTGGTCAGGTGTAAAATTTTATTGTAATCGGTCACATCTTCCTTATTTATCAAAGTTTTATTTGGAATCTTTTTAAAGATTAATTCAGACAGTCCAGGTGTCATCTCAAAGCGGATATCTTTTACATGTATTGCATTATTGTCAACTGTCACTTGACTATCACCAATATACAGCTTGTCATCCTTGAGATAAGCACCAAATGGTATTTTACTAACTTTATCGAGGTGTTTGATGTATTTTTGAATATAACTTTTAGCCATGACTACGTCACGGTCAGAACCAACATCATCATCACCTTCATCTTCAAGAGCTGACTTCATGTCTTCCTCATCACTAATTTCATCATCATCATTATCATATTCATCAGATCCATCCTCATTTTCACCCCACTTTAATGGTTTACTTATGTTAGATTCAGATTTAACCATTCGATTCTTTTTCAGCGATGCATTTAACAGAGGTGTAGAGGCTTTCAAGAATTGAAAGTCCTTCAGCTCATGATCATTATCATGGTTTTCTTTAACAGCAGTACTATCTTTAGTTTCTAATGCTTTAGTCATTAAAACATTGAGCGGTTTTGTGATTGGTTCAAAGGTTTGTGCTAGTGAGGTGTCAAGGGATGACTTGTCAGCACGCAACGCCTTCACCTTTTTCTTTACACTCTCAATTGAGTCTACAAGCTTCCTTTTTAACTTTTTATCACCAAACATGTTGCCGATGTGTTTCTCAGTAGCGGGTTAGTGTTAAACTAATAACAAATCAGAGGTGATAATCAGTTTTATACATTACACATGTTTAGTTCAAAACAATAAATACATCAAACCCCTTACGATATCGCCCCTTATTTATGTCTCTCTCCTTATCAATCGATAGAAAATTGTACTTTTTACTCCAACACTCGTGACAAATCTCCTTAAATGTGCTCCAACTCATGTCAGTATTCACATGATCATCATAGGCATGCTTCAAATTCATCTCATCCTGTTTAAATAGCAATATTAGATTAGCATTGTCACGTACCAACTGTTTAGGTATCCTACTATAAGTTTGACATAGGTAAAAGCAATCTAAACACCGATGTCTGCCCATAGCAAAGTATTGACGAATCGCATCTTGATCCTCCAAAGCCACATCGTCAAACACAACAACACTATCCTCTTCAGCTTCTTCAGGTGGGACTACTTCACTCTTATCATTGTATGTGTGAAATGGTAAGTCGCCGGCTTGCTCTAATACCTCACCCAGAAACTGATATTTTGGTTGATTTAGCGATTTTGAATATAGATAAACATTATTAAACCTCACACCGTTCGGATCTAAGAGCAATGTTAAGAGAACATTAGTCTTGCCACAGTTTGAGGGTCCACAGATGAGGCATCTAATGTTGTTTGCCAACAGCGGACCGTGTTTAGCGAAGGATTGATTATTATTCAATTTTGCATTATCAACTACACTCCAATCTTTAACTGCAAGTGACGTGTTTTGCTTTTTAAGTTTCATTTTACTCTGATATGTTGAATCGTGAGGACGTGTATTTTATATACTAATAAAACATGTCATCCCTGCATAATATATCCTTTTATGATATGTTGATACTCTCCTCCTCCTCATCCTCATCATCGTTATTGAGCGATGGTGGGGTGGAGTCAGAGTCGGAGGTAGAGGCTGAAGTGGAAATGGAGACGGAACCTGAGGTGGAGCATGAGGTAGAGCCTGATATGGAGCCTGAGGTGGAGATAGAGCCTGAGGTAGAGATGGAGCCTGAGGGGGAGGTAGCATCAGCGGTGATGGAGCAAGACGTCATCATTAACGCTAATGATCTTGGAGCAATATTTTCATGCAACTGTTGCTATGCATGCTCTTATTGTATTTTCAATGAGGGTGATGAGACTTGCTGTGATGGTTAAATAATAATAAATATGAATACATAATGCACATATGCACAGTCAATTGTAGATACTTAATATGATAACACATACAGGTAGAGTTAGTGTTAATCGTAATTTCAAACAGCGAAGACATCGTCATAGTGGTAGTGGTATTATTAATAGTCTAATTAATAATCTACCATTCGAAGTTCACATACCAGGTTATAATTATTGCGGTCCTGGTACGAGATTGAAGGAGAGATTGGCTCGTAACGATCCAGGTGTGAACCCACTAGACGAAGCCTGCAAATTACATGATATTGCCTACTCCCGTGACAAAACTTTGGAGGGACGTCATCAAGCTGACCTGCGGCTGGCTGAAACTGCTAGAAATCGCTTGAGTTCTACTAACACTTCCATCGGTGAACGAATAGCCTCATTCGGAGTAGATAAGATTATGAGATTTAAAACCAAACATGGTATGGGTGTTCCCATATCGAAAGTTATAAAAGCTAGTCGTGATGCTGTCAAACGACACATTACAACAAAAAAGAAACCTACCACCACAGCGCTCCTAAAAGCAGGTGTTAAGGCTGCAAAGAAATGTCTTAAAGGGAAAAATGTCAAGGGACATAATAAACAACGAGTCATCCCAATACCTAAGAGGGGTGGGTTCCTACCTTTGATACCGCTTTTGAGTGCATTAGCTGCTACGGGAACTTTGGCTGGAGGAGTCACCACTGCTGCTAAAAATATTTATGAAATGGTAAAGAATAGAAACAATAAGACTAGCGGTACAGTTGTGGGGAAGGGTTTATATTTAGCACCCTACAAACGTGGCATGGGGCTCTATATCACCCCACCGCTAGGAACGATATCAGGTCGGAGTGTTGTCATAAAGAATAAAAAAAAAGCAAAAAATTAGATTTACCTCCTACCAACACCGCTCTCACTGACATTGATATTGCGAGATGTGTACGCAGAGAGAAAATCCCTTACTTTAGAGGTGTTTTCATGCGAGATAATCTCCCAACGAAACCTCACTACTATGAAACTGGTATTATTAATTTAGATTCACAGCAGGGTGATGGTACACATTGGTGTGCTTATGTAAAAAAGGGTGATTATTGCTTGTATTTTGATAGTTTTGGTGATCTGAGACCTCCCCAAGAGTTTATCAATTATATAAACAAGGGAGGGTGCAGTATGCGAGTGGAATATAATTATAATCGATTACAAAGATTTAATAGTGTTAATTGTGGTCATTTATGTTTAAGTTTTCTGTATGACAGTGCTAAGCATATGTTTTTTAAATAAATATCACATACATTACACCTGCAGTTTCATTCATACATCAATCGTCTACCTATAACCACTACTATAACCCAATCATCATGGCATTGACGTCATTCACATTGAGTTTAAACGGTTATGAATCCGTTTTGAATGTAGACTTTCAACCGGCTCTAGAATTGGACAGTGAGGGTTCCTATGAGTGTGCTCTCATATACTTTAAGACTTTCAACTCTATACCCAATGTAGATAAGAGTAATAATCTATTTCACTATGGTAATCATGTTATAACAATTCCTGAAGGCTCATATGAGCTTTCCAACATTATAAATCACTTGAACTATGAAATGATAAAGATATCTGACGGTAAAGGTGATGAATTGATTGATATTACTGTAAATAGTAACACCTCAAAGTGTATGATGTACTCCCCAAAGCTCGACATTCACTTTGACAGACCAAACAGCATCGGTTCCCTATTTGGTTACTCTTCGAAAACTCTTTCAGCGAAAACGGTACATTGGTCAGATAAACCCATTGATATATTGATTACAAACACTATAAGAATAGAGTGTAATATTGTAGAAGGTTCATTCATTAACAACCTTCCGTCACATGTAATACATGAATTTTCACCTCAAGTCCCACCTGGCTATCAGATAATCGAACAACCCTCCAACATTATCTATTTACCTGTGAAAAAGAGCAATAACTGCATTCAGAACGTTGAAGTGCGTATAATAAACGAGCGTGGTGATAGGGTAAATTTCCGCGGTGAAAACATCTCACTCCGTTTACATATTCGTAAAAAGTAAACGAAAAAATGATTATTCATAATAATAATAATAAAAGCACAGGTAACAATGACTATCTCATCAGTCGAGGTAGAGCTCTCAACGAGAAGACTCCTACTGCACTAAAGAAATTAACTAGAGAAAATAGTACATTTTTACAGAGTATTGGTTTTAAAGTATGTCCTCGTCATCTATATTAGACATTGGGGAGAGGGTGTCCTTCGATGACACCATAGAAAGTGTTGAATTTCACCCCTACACCCCGTATAATGACTCTTTCAAAAATAATGACAACATTCACATTTGCATCAACCGTCAAGATCTAATCCTACTGCCGAGTCAGAGTCAAATATTAGTTGAAGGTACAATGGAAAAGGGATTGCTGCTAGTTAACAATGGTGCAGCATTTTTATTTCAAGATATTCGCTATGAGCTGAATGGTGTGGAGATTGACCGAGCTAGAAATTGCGGTATCACATCCACCATGAAAGGCCTCGTTTCATACAGCAAGGAAATGGACTACGCTCTTCAAAATGCCGGT
The DNA here is from genome assembly GCA_947034925.1 of Eudemis profundana. NCBI lineage: Eukaryota > Metazoa > Arthropoda > Insecta > Lepidoptera > Tortricidae > Eudemis > Eudemis profundana. The sequence goes on from OX344803.1 coordinate 24,468,805, forward strand.
TGGGAAGTGGGTGTTAGTAAAAAGCGTGAAAAGTTTACTTTAACCATACCCCTATCACATTTCTTGGGTTTTGCTGAGGATTACAAAAAAGTTATTATGAATGGTAAACACGAGTTGATACTCAATCGTGCTAGCACTGATATAAACTGTCTAGAGATTGATAGCACACACACGCCGGCGGCTACTAAATTTGACATCAACATTACACGAGTCGTATGGAGGATGCCTGTAATACGAGTCTCTGATAAGGAAAAGTTACGCTTGATGACGTATGTAGAGACCAGCGTGCCCATACAGATAGCGTTTCGAGCGTGGGAATTATATGAGTATCCCTCATTACCTTCATCACAACGTCACATTTGGTGTATTAAGACGACCACGCAGTTGGAGAAACCACGCTTCCTTATCTTAGCGTTCCAGACTTCAAGAAGGAATGACAAGAGCAAAGATATGAGCATATTCGATCATTGTAATCTCGCCAATTGTAAGGTGTATTTGAATTCGCAATATTATCCATACGACCCCTTTTCAGCTGAATTCAAATATAGTAACTATGCGCTTTTGTATGATGCGTTTACCAATTTCCAAAGATCTTATTACAACCGGGATCATAGCAGTCCCCAAGTAAACTACGCTCATTACAAGACACAATCCCCATTAATCGTTATTGACACTTCAAGACAGTGTGATAGCTTCAACTCAGGTGGCGGAGCTGTTGACATTAAATTGGAGATGGAGTTTAAAGAGAATATACCCCCTAACACCGCAGCATACTGTCTTATTATCAACGATTCGCTGTTTGAGTATAATGCTCTAACCAGTACCACAAGAAAAATAATTCAGTAAACGCTTAGTCTACTTTTGAGTGAGTCAAGAGGTGAACGTCTGCAAAAAAAAAAGAAAAAAATGAATATTTCAAACATATTTTTACCTTCATACTCCCCATCGATTGACTGTTGCGGTTACAGGAGGAGTGCTGAAAATTATGGATGGGGTAGGCTTGAGCTATGTAAAAGTGTCTATGATTTCAATAACCACCCCACCAGTACTGCTTTGATTAAGAATATTCAGGTATACCTGAAGCTGCAGTATTCCGAGGCTAAGATTAGACTACAAACCTGTATCAGTTTTAACGGGCAGCATGAACTCACATGTGAAGAATGGAGCGAGACGATTATGGATAAGATTGATTACATTAGAGAGTTTTTTCTCAAACCAGATAACACATTTTCACCCTTAATGATTGCCTCCAACCGTCTTTCTGTACACGTCACTTCGCAACCCTCCACACGGATTATTGTTCTCCATGGTGCGGAATCAGAAGAAAACTTTCACTCCCTGATGATAGATCATTTGGAATGGAGTAATATCGATAGTATTATGGACTGCATCAACGCTCGAATAATACAGGTGGAGAGAACAAAGTGTACCTACGAAAACAGACTCAACTTTTTCAGGAAAAGTTTCAAGACACGATGTCCCAAGACTTTAGAGGAGGCTCATTGCATTCTCAACGGATTATGTAATATGGATGATGTTGTAGATTGTGAAATCAAATGTTATGTTACAGTGCTGTTGTACAATACCTTTTTCCTTATCTAATTTAATAAATATTTCTCTTTAAAATTTGTTCTTTCTAATCATTTACTACCGCAAACCACAAAACCCTCTAAAACCCATCCACTATCGTACCCGACTGCTATTATCATTTTAGTATAGTGTTAAGAATAATAAACCATTATAAAAGTTATTGCGACCGGGTGAAGACCACATACGCACCTAAACGTTGTTATCATCACCACGATGAAGCCGCACTTCTGCAGCTACTGCAATGAAGATGTACCATCAAACAGATTGCTGGCTCATTCGAACTCTAAAAAGCATCAAATCTTATGCAGTCAAGAAAAGGACTCTGACTACGCTGTTTACGTTGTTAATAGCGCATTCAAATGCAGAATTATAACGTATAGAATTAACGGCACTGCTGAAATACTCGATCCTAAAATTTATCTACTAAAAATTAAACAAAAGTTTGAAAATGTGCTCAAGACAGAATTACAAATTCATAAACATATCAAGGTGAATGTAAGCTTGCATTGTACTTTCGTTAAAACGGATAGTGAAGGTGAAGTGATAAGAGATTTGAAAACATTCAATACCAAGAACACGGCCCTGTACATGCACTTTGACTTCCCGGAGTACTTAGAAAATGTTGCAGCATCAATTTCCAAGAAGTGTGAAGAATTTCAAGAACGTGATAGTGGATGGGCGCTAGAGAAAATAGAATTTTTCAACATTAATATTAACAAACATCAACCGCTAAAGGCTTCCTCATACATACCCCTTCCAACAGAGATTCAAGCGAAAAAAGCATGTGTGAACGTGAAAAACACTGATAAGGCATGTTTCTTTTGGGCAGTCGTTAGTGCTCTCTACCCGAAGGATAAACATAATGATCGCACATCATCATATCCACACTACAGTGATGTTTTAAAATTAAAGGGTGTAAAGTGTCCCGTAACTTTTTTGGATATCAAACGGTTTGAAAAATTGAATGAACTCAGTGTAAACGTGTACGGTATTGAAAGCGGCAAGCATGAAGACTTAACGATAACACCTCTACGAATTTCAAAAGTGTATGGTACTATGGAAAAACACGTGAATTTACTATACTATGAGAAGGGCAACCTCTCGCATTATTGTTGGATTAAAAACTTACCACGATTAGTGTGCAGACAAATAACTAAATCTAAGAATAAACTATGGTTATGTGACGGTTGTCTACAGCATTTTTATAGTGATGAAAAACTAAAACTTCACCGTACAATAGGATGTGGAAATAAACTCGTGCAACTACCTGAGGGAGCGGAAAAATTCGTGAAATTCAAGAATATTTCACATCAGATGAAAGTACCGTTTGTGGTCTATGCTGATTTCGAGTCCATACTTACGCCCATTGAACATGAACGTGGAAAAAAGTCTGCTTTCACTTACAATACTCATAAACATGTAGCATGCAGTTTTGCATATTACATTCATTGTGAACATGATTCGAAACTGTCAAAGTTTATCTTACATCGTGGGGAGGACTGTGTGAACAAGTTTATTGAAAGCATCATAGAGGACGCAGAACGTCTTGGTAAGATTCTAAAAACCATTATACCACCTGCAACATCTTCATCATCTGCAGATGAACTCGGTGACTGTTGTCATATTTGTGAAAAGCTCATAGAAAATGGAGAACGTTATGTAATCGATCATTGTCATCTGACAGGGAACGTTAGGGGTAAAGCTCACAATCAATGTAACTTAAACTACAAAACACCCATATTCATACCAGTAATCTTTCATAATTTAAGCGGATATGATAGCCACTTGTTTATAAAAGAATTGGCAAAGTGTGATGGGGAAATAAAATGTATTCCTCACAATAAAGAGAAATACATTACTTTTAACAAAACTCTTCCCGCAGAAGACATAACCTTAAGATTTCTAGACTCTTATAAGTTTATGAGTAGTAGCCTGGATGTGTTAGTGAAAAATCTATCGCGAGAGCAATTTAAGCTACTACCTAACTACTTACCACCACGAGATCTTCACAACTCTATCGATACGGAGGTTTACATGGAGCTGTTAACTCGTAAAGGTATTTATCCTTATGAATATGTAGACAGGTGGAGTAAACTTGAAGAAACCTCTCTACCAAGTCGAAGCGACTTTTACAATAAACTTACCGATACACACGTGTCTGAAAAGGATTATCAACACGCGCAAACCATATGGAAAACATTCAATATTAAAACGTTAGGTGAGTATTGTGACTTGTATCTGCAGACAGATGTCTTGCTCTTAGCTGAAGTTTTCGAGAACTTCCGCGAAATCTGTATAAATACATACAAATTAGACCCCTGTCAGTATGTGACAGCACCAGGTCTAAGCTGGGATGCAATGCTTAAGTATACTAACATTGAACTGGAACTGTTCACTGATTATGAAATGATTCAGTTTATAAAGATGGGTATAAGAGGAGGAATTAGTCAAGTGAGCAAACGGTATGCTAAAGCAAACAACTGTTTCATGAAAGAGTATGATGAGGAGCAAGACAGCAGCTTTATTGTCTATTTGGACGTGAACAATCTTTATGGTGAGGCAATGTCTCGTTCGTTACCCATAAGAAACTTTAAATGGTTAAACAAAGATGAAATCGAACAATTTGATATTACAATGCAGCAGCAAGATAATGAGATTGGTTACATCTTGGAAACGGATTTAGAATATCCACAAATTTTACATGACGCTCACAATGATTATCCGTTTTGTGCGGAAACTAAAACACCGCCTAAGGGTAAAATTAAAAAGCTTCTACTCACATTCGACAGCAAAAGCAACTATGTTATACACTACCTCAATCTAAAACAATGCATTGAAAAGGGGGTTGTGTGTAAGAAGATACATAGAATTCTTGCTTTCAATCAAGCACCATGGCTTAAACCGTACATTGACTTGAACTCACTAAAGAGAGCGCAAGCTCAAAATTCTTTCGAAAAAGATTTTTTCAAACTAATGAATAATTCAATTTTTGGAAAGACCATTGAAAATGTGGAAAAGAGAGTTGATGTTAAGCTGTGCTGTGAGTGGAGTAATAGAAAAACACGAACAAAACCTCGATATGGTTTGGAAAGGTACATTTCAAAGCCAAATTTTCATAGTGTTACAATATTCTCTGAAGAGCTGGCTGCAGTTCAGTTAAACAAATCGAAAATCATCTACAATAAACCTATATATGTCGGATTTACTGTCTTAGAATTAAGCAAACTATCAATGTACAGTTTCCACTATGACTACATACTACCCAAGTACAGTACGAATGTAAGTCTCCTGTATACTGATACCGACTCTTTTGTTTATCAAATTAAAACCAAAAATTTTTATGAAGACATTAAACCAGATTTGGAACAAAGATTCGATACATCTACCTTTCAAAAAGATAACATCTACGGTTTGCCTCAAATAAATAAATTAGTTGTAGGTATGATGAAGGACGAAAATAAAGGCAGGATAATGAGAGAATTTATTGGTCTACGTGCAAAAATGTATGCTTACACTCTAGAAGATGACTATGAAGAAAATCAAGAAAAGAAAAAACCTAATTTAATTATGAAAAATAAAGGCGTTAATGCGGCTACTGTGAGAAAACTTAATTTTCAGAAATATTATGAATGTTTAGATTTAAGCAAAACCTTTAATAATGATGTATGCAATCTAGTGAGTGAAAAACATAACTTATACACTCAAATAAAGAGAAAGAAAGTGCTTTGCGGTAAAGATGAAAAAAGATGTATTTTAGGTGACGGTAGCAATGAGACAAGAGCATGGGGTCATTATGAATTAGTTTAATGATAATGTATATTTTTTTTAAATAAAATGATTGTTTTTTTTTTAAATAAACTGACTTTTTTTATTTTACATAAACACGTACGCACATACACACACACACACACACACACACACACACACACATACACACACACACACACACACACAGCTATTTTACAGCTAATAAAATCATATCGTCATACAAACCTCATACAATACTCATTTTCATAACTGCTCTCACTCAACCTAACCCAACCTAACCACAACCATAACGATAGTGATAACACAAAACAAAGTTAGATTTTACAGCTAATAAAATCATATAGCAATACAAACCTCACACAATACCCATTTTCATAACCGCACTCACTCAATAGTCCACCAACACCACTATAAGTTGAAAACTCCCTACAAAATAGCACATGTCATTGCAGCACTGACTGCGTCACTACCTCGCTTCAACCAACCACACTGCTAGTTGAGTGTGACGTCACAGCTCATTCGACCAATCACACTGTCTCGCGTCACTGCAATCCTTATCACCTCCAGCAACTCCATACTATTACATCGAGACCATGTATAATAAAATGAGGAACAAAATGCACATATTTCTAAATTACCACGTTAAATTGTACTTTTGCGGGTGGGAAACTCTTATCTAACCCATACTGCCATAGTAAACACATTTTTTCAACTACACTAAAAACTACAACCAAAGTGGTCCAGCTCCCCTATGCTAAAAACCCATACAAAATTGGTCCAGTCCCCCTATTTATACCCTACTCTCGCGCCATTAAGACGAATCTAATGATGTATCATTTATCAAAATCGGTTGTGTCGTTGAGTAGTTATGAGCGGACATAGGAACAGACATAGCTACATATAGGTCAAACACAAACCCTCGTTTTTGGACTTCGCCGCAGTTGCGTAAAAAATACCAAAATGGCAAAGGCATCTATAATATTCAAAAAGTTCCCTCGATTTCTTCGAGACCCATCATCAGATCCTGACTTGGCGAAAACGGAACCCTCGGTGAAGTTATTCTCCACTCCACTTTTTATCGTATTTTCTCCAGTGTGTCTTCTGTTGAAAAGGCTAAATACTGTATCTCTTAACTTAAAGGCCGAAAAAAAATGAAAATGTAGGTATATATTTTTTATTGAATATCTTTTACCTAATTATAATGATTATCCTTAATAAATTAAAGTACAATTTTTCTATATAATAACTAAATATTTTTACTAAAAAACCCGACCGCTATTTTGTTTATTTTAACGAACTTTATACCCAGTGACACTCGCGCCTTCAAGACGAATCTATTGATGTATCATTTATCAAAATGTTTGTGCCGTTGAGTAGTTACGAGCGGACATAGGAACGGACATACATGCAGTCGGGTAAAAATTAACAATAGGGGAACTAATTTACATACAAACATATTAAAACTAACAAAATACGCGAACAACGTAAACAGACAAATACTATTGTAGGCTACTTCGCAACTTATAGGTATAGCTGTCAATCTCATATAGGTACCCCGTCATCGTCAGGAGCAAAGTCAACGCAGAACTGATTCAGCTTCTGGCTCGACTTTGGACCAAAAAGCCATCAACCAGTTACCGCCCCAACCTAAGACGATGTACTCCTCCATCTCAAAGGGCCCCTCACTATGAAAGGGTAGATTTAACCCTCTCATTCGTCTAACTGAGACCCAACGAGCTCAAATACGATTAGCCAGGCCATAATAAGTCTTGGCTACTCTCCCACACTCATCCTCTGTTAGCTTTACAGGTTCAACAAAAGAGCAGCAGGGGCAGTCCGGTCTTGGCGTCTTAGACGTCAGGTTAGCGCCCCCATAACCTTGCAGATGAGAGCTCCTAAGGAGTTCCGGTCACCTCCGACGTGCAGCGACGGGCCTCGCTGTAGAGGCTCCATCACCGGTGTGGTTTTAGTGGGTATGCCTCCTCCTTCTAAGGGGTGAGTCCCACCCACATAAAGCTCCCCGAAGGGTCGTTAAGGGTCTGGGAAAGAGCCTGGTAATGCCTGGGGGGTATGCGTAATGAATTTCCACACCGTTAACATCAAAAATTGGCTAATTTTATATGGCCCGTGAATTAGAAATAACAGTTCGGAATCAGAGCTCAAGCTGATGTGGTCCGTCAAAGTCGAAGCGGCGAGCGCACCAATTTTTGACCTGACTCTTTGAAGACCATGTTTCTTAATTTTTGCTAGTGATAAAACAGCACCCCAATCGTACGAACTCTTTAGTTATTGTTTACGTAATTAAATGAGGGATCAATGGAAAATAATTATTTGCAAATTTTACCAACCCAAGCGGGATGTTCATGTGTATAAAACTTCTCACAAAATACCCCATTTTTGAAAATCTTCAACAAGCCCCCTGATTCTGTCATCCATTTTCGGATCTGGAGTAACAGATATGGCTGATATATCATCTTTAGCCAGGTCGGGGACGTCTGTGTCATCAGTGAACAGTATAGGAGTCATCATTAGACATGTGAACAGACCGAATTCCAATCTTTTCTCGTATTGAGCTTCAAATTCGCGCCTCGGGTATACTGACTTGACGTCCATGTCGAAGTATTTCAAGAATTTGGCTAAGCTTTCGTGGTACAGATCCTTGAGGTCATCAAGATGTTTCCTCCTGAACTCCTGATCGGTGCAGGGGAAAACGAAATATATGAAGTCCATCGCTGGGCAGCCATAGTACATTATTTGGTAGTCAACTGGTATGACTTCGGATATCTCATCACCATCCTGCAATAAATAGAAAGGTGTCAGCGATAGGAATAAAACTGATAATAAGGGAATACTGGCCCAGTACACAAGATATAAAAAACCAGGTCAGTTAAAAGGAATATTTCACATTGAGACAAGTTTGTTGTTGCATTTAAGATAATTGTGACGGCCATATTAGTCATATTACACATTTCTTCGTTTTCCTAAAATATCAGTTGAAGGGTTAATTGTAACGTACTAAACTACTAAGTTCACTTTTTGCAGCGATTTTGAAACGAGGTCTAAATTGGGTAAGTAAAGTTTTTCAAAGGTGTGTAATTTATATATTTTTTCGATAGTTCCCGACGTAATGATGTAGAAAATACCGCTATTTCATTTTTATTCCCTGTAATTTTTCCAAAATATTGTTTTAAATTCTTGATTTGAAAAAAGGGACGCCGGGCTGACAAAATTTTATTAGTGCCTAAGTTCGTAATAAAAACCACCAGTCTGACTATAAACATCATTCATAAATTCATAGAAAAAACACTTACTTTTTTCACAAGGATGTTGTTAGCTCTGTAGTCTCCGTGGCATAAGCAGCACCTGAAGCCGGCGTTTTCATTGTAAAATTCTTTCGTCGTCTGCGAAATGCGAGGTCTTATCTTATCCAGTCTAGACCTCATATCCTCATCGACACATTTATTAGTATATGTGCTCATGTTGTCAATGAAACTTTGGTAATCATCGCCAAACTTAATTGATGAATTCAGATTTCTTATTTTTTTCGCATAATATTCTGGATGCTGCTTCTCCAAGGCCCAGGACAAACCGTGGAACCTCGCCAGCTGTTGGATAGATAGTTCTGCAAACTTGAGGGGAACCACTTCCATTCGGTGGACAGTTGTGAAGCCCTTCTTTGCAAGATTTTCCAGTATTATAGCATCAGGATTTGTAGTATCGTAACTTTTTACCATAGCGTACCTTTCGTGGACAGGGATGTTGGCTTTCATCTGCATATCATCGTATACTCTCGAGAGTTCGCCGTAAAAGAAATTCTCCATGCTATAGCATTCTCCGATACTTAAGACTTTTATATTTGCGTCTTCTATTTTGTTTTTGATGAAGATATTGGTCTCCTTTTCACCATCGGCCGTTTTTCCTTTTATGTCGACTTCGTATAATTCCGCTAAGAAGTTTCCACCGCTTGTTGAAATCGACCTATTGAGAATTTTGTGCGTTACGTAGCCTTCTTTTTTGACGATTTTGTCAATAGAAGCTTGCAGCTGTGCTGGTAGAATAAAGTCACCAGTGGACAAAACCTTGAACTGGGTCTCACAGTATTTTTGCTGGACTTCCATGTTTCTTCACTGTTTACTTAATTGAAGTTGATGAATGTGCGTCTGCTCCCCGTAAGAACCTTAACTGAATAAGCGTTGTGCGTTGTGTCTTGTTATATACCAGCTTTATTATAAAGGCAACATCACACTTGATATGTGATATCAAACCCTGAGAGCATATCTACGCACAATTAAAATACAATACGCAAGAGAGTGGTGTCGTGAAATTGAATCAGACTAAATCTAAATAATTTTACTTACTTCCACTTTATTCAGAAACTTTTGGCCTTTCAAGTTCTATAAAAAAAAGCAGATTAACATTCAAATTGATAAATACTAATTTTCCAGGACTTTAAGGAGATTTTGATATTATGTGGGTACCTTAAAAGTGTAAGTATTTATTGTAATTAATCGGAAAAACTGACGCAGGTAGGGAAGTACGTACCTACTCGAGTAAACACTAGTTTCTCAATAATAATTCAGACACTATGATAACATAACTATACCGCATATGCATCGGCCTTTATGTAATTTAACTCAATGAAGAATCATCTGAGGTGGCGTGTTCCTGTTATTGAATATCACAGAGCATACCTTATGAACTACAATAGAGGTCTCTAGTGGCATTAATACCTAAACTATAAGGTCTATTTTGCTACATACCAATCTGTAAATCAACATAATACGTAATTATTTCCTAATCTTATCTTTTTATGTATTTCGTTGTCCTTTCTATGGCTTTTGTAATTATTTTAATAGACGTAATTAAGTATTTTAGACATAATATTTATTTAACGTGGAAGATAACGAGAAAGTAAATAGTGAGTGGTATTCTCATTATCATTACTTCACCTTTGCGTAGGCACTTTAGGGTATAATCTTTATATATAATTCTTCTGTACGTTTTGTCACCTAACGCCTTCCAAACGGTTGGACCGATTTGAATGAAATTATGTGTGTATATTGGAGCGAGTGGATGATTTGAAAATATAGTTGGACCAGTTCCAAGTGGCAAGATTTACCGCTCAACCGAGTCGTGGAGTGAGTCTCGGTCCTGTCAAAACTAAAATCCATGGCAATAATCTAATTGTAACTATCTGTCCCAGCAAACATCGCTCCGCCTCAGAATTTTTAGTTTTTTTACAGCTATTCTGTTATTCGGGGCAGAGACAAACTCAAAAAAATCAAAGATCATAAAAATCGGTCCACCCGTTCTCGAGTCATAAACGGTGTAACTAACATCACTTTGTTTCATGTATATAGATTTATCTACAATAAAGTATAATTGTATTATATTGTATAATTTCCCCCTTTGAACTAGTAATAATAGTTCAAATCGGGAGTTACATTTTGTGCCGTTCATCGCTTCGACTTTAACCGACCACAGAGTTGACAGTAGCGTGACCTCCAATTACGAATTATGATTACTAGTTCACGGATCAAATTATATTAGGAGGTGTGGTTGCCGGTCAGAGATGGGGATTATTCGAATATTTTTTTATTTGAATGATGATTCGAATAAAAAATAATTCACGATATTTTTATCCGCGGATGATTTATTCGCGAATAAATCATCCGCGAAGCCGGTTGCAGTCCGTCTGTATCGGCCCTAAGTCGCCCGCAGCTCGTTTGCAAATCGCAAGTGTGATAAGGCTCTAAGGCCCTCCGAAATGGCAAAATTTGTATATTTTAATAATATAAATAAACTCGGTTAATTTACTCAGTACCTATATATAGGATGGAGTATTCTCCTAAAGGATAAGATAGGTAATGCAAATAATTATTTAATTTGTTATCTAATCTATTCTATCTAATTTATTTTTATCTCACTACGCTATTGTACCTAATTTCAAATTCTGCTTTTAAACATATGATTAAAATGGAATTACGATGATTCGAGTCGGTGGGTTTTTCATACCGATATAAAGAGGGTCATTGTCTGCTTCCACGGCATTAGTAATGTTTGTAATGTGTTTTATTTTATAGCGTGCTACATTTTATTTACGAGAAGTGGCATGAGAACTCCATTAAATCAAAAATGGTGTATCGTTTTAACAAAAAACGTTTAATTACAAATGATGCATGACGCTGACATTAAACTCAAACTCATTTATTTCTGCAAGTAGGCCTCAAGGGCTCTTTTACATGTCAGATTATTTTCTTTTGGCGCTTCGGTAGATGACCTTCTGGTGAGAAGAAGCGCCCAAGAAGTCTCAAAAACCCAAAGTTTTTGAGACTTCTTGAAACGATATCAGAAGTCTCAGACGCTATAAAATGGAACACATTTTAAACATAGCTGGTGGCGTGAAGGCAAATAATGACCCTCTTTATATCTGTACGGAAAACAGACCGACACGAATCACCTTAAGAGAGTCTAACTTATATTTGCTCGTCATTACCAATATCACTATGCGTAAGGAAGGTCACGTTATGGAGACATTTGTTGACCAGGGTAGCAGGGTAGGGTTAATGGCTCAAGATTCAGAGGACGCTCTCCTTTGCGATGGAAGGATCGAGTGAAAGCCCTAACGGTACTAACATATTGTTACGTCCACGGGGTAGGTAGGTAACGTGATAGAAAACATTCCCGGCTATGCTGTCTCTTTCTAGTTGTCTCTTTCACACACTTCTCGAACCTCCTCAATATAGCTATCTCTCTCTCTAATAGTGCTGTCTCTTTCACTCCTTAGAGAAATTTCGCCATATACTGAAGTGTACTTCAAAGGCCCATAAGGGGTCCTGAAAATGCCTGAAAACGGGTTTTCAGGTTATTGCACCTTCTGATAGAGGGTGTCCTCAAACGGACTGAAAACATGTTTCAGGCGCCTGAAAACAACGTCAACTAGGGTGAATTTTCGATCTTCTAGTATGTGAAAGAGCCACCTCTGAAACGGCCTGAAATCACTTTTCAGCCTGCTGAAAACGCTTCTAAAGCACGGAAAATCACGTTTAAAGTTTTGGCCTATGCCACCGGCGCAACAATATGGTTTGGAACCACGTAGCCTCAGGAGAGACGTTGGCTCTCTGTGTTTGTTCTACGGTTTGTACAACGGGGAGTGTTCTGAGGGATTTTTCGGGCTCTTGCCTCTATTACAGTACTTCCCGTCTCAGGAATAAGGTTCATCCACACTTTTTAGATGCTTAGCATTCCAAAAACAAGCAGGCATCACGCTCTTTTTTGCCAAGAACCGGCAGCATGTGGAATGAACTCCCTGATGTGTTCCCAGCGCGCTATGACATGGAGTACTTCAAGAAACAAGTAAACAGGGCTCTCCAAGATCGGCAACGTATTGGTAACACCTCTGGTGTTGCAAATATCCATGGGCGACGTTGACTACTTTCCATTAGGCAGCTCGTCTGCTCGTTTGCCATTTATAACATAAAAAGAAACATCCCTAAATCTGAGCGTACAAAACGCGTCGATGTGGGAGAGATGGCGGGGGACAATCAAAAATCTCACCAGATAGAATTCAGAAACTACAGCCTACACATGCAACCTCTCGTCACGTCGAAGACTAAGATGTTCTGCTTGTTGGGGACGTTGCGGTCAAAACCTAGATGTGGTAAGTCAAGTTAAAATGACTACCGTCCTGACTTCTGCAACCCACAGCCAAACTAAACCGAGCGACACAATCACGATTACAGATATACATAGTGAATAACGTTTTGCTATCCATCAGAGAAGAGTGGCGGCGTGTTGTGAAGCTTGCCACCAACGCATGAAGTGATGACCACGACCACTCTGTCAAGAGTGATAACGACAAGGAAGATATAGTCTATTCATTTTTACTTGTCCAAAGTAGTAAACAGGCTTCTACCCTCATAGTACTAATTTTATGTCGTTGTTTTCTATTTCTAAATCTAGCTATTAATTGTAAAATAATTAATGCGTAATGCCCCTGGTGTTGCAAGCGTCCATAGGCTGCGGTGACTACTTACCATCAGGCAGGCCGTACGCTTGTTTGCCACCCTAGTTGTATAAAAAAAAACTCATTTATTGTTAAATCGTAGGCGCAAGTTTCTATATTTCCAAGAAAAGTCCGTTTTGACTAAGTTATGTGTATTTTGAGTTTATAAAGTTGTTTACTACTTTGGACAAGTATAGATGAATAGACTATAGTATTTTATCGGAAAAGTACAATCATCCCATTTATCTGAATATTAAAACGGATACGGATATAAACATGCCAATCATTTAACACGGTAATTGATTGACACTTAGGGTCCAGCAGTATTCGGATTTTCCCGATTGCAAAACATTATTTACTAGATCTATACATACATATTATCGGCCTATTTTCAGTCCTTTCGAAAGGTTTTTAGAAAGCACGGAACCCTGAATATACTTAAAATTCATGTCAGACGGAGATATCACTGCAATAGGATCCGACGGATCCTTTTACAGCTAAAAGGTGAGGCAATCGATCGCACCTGCGGAAATATTCACCGGGACGGGCGTGTGGCGCTTTTGTAAGCTAATTCACAACAACGTGGCCAATCTCGTTCCTAGTATCATTAGACCCTAAGGTAATTTGAGTTGGTCGGGTTTTTCATAACATAAAGAGGGTCATTGTTTGCTTCTACGGCACCAGTTGAGTTTAAAATATGTTTTATGCCACACCTGGCCATAAAGTGACTTTTTTCGCACGCTGCGCGTACGGAAAAAGCCGCTTTCTGGCCAAGTGTAGTCATAAAATGATGTACACAACACGGGAGGTAATAAAGAAAGCCCTCGATTGCATATTTACGTCCCTCGCTTGCAGCTCGGGCCGCAAACTTCTGCGATCTCTGCCTTTCTTTGTGTTACCACCCTAGTTATGTAATGTACTATTATTATATAGCCTCATACATTTTGTCATCGCGATATGACACGAGACGTCTAAAAAAACAGAATCATCGTGTTATTTGACCTTTAACAACAGTGCCATTTATTAGCATCATTTGAAACTAAACGTTTTTGTTAAAATTAATGCCGTGAAAGCAAACAATGACTCGCTTTATATTTGTGTAAAACCGGCCGACTAGAATCACCTTAATGCATTGACGTATACAAAGGACAGGGCTAAGCGAGCGCGCAGACGGTTCCAATGCTTTGGCGGTAAAAATACCGCCAAATCAGTACCAGCCGGCAGTGCGACACACGGCGCGTGCACTGCGCAGCTGGTCTAGCTGCATTTTTTGTTACGGGGAAAATAGTTTATCCTTACTTTTTAAATCATTGCCTTAATGGTGCTTCCACACTGCAGTTCGAAAAAACCAATCAAAAAACAACTTTATGTCAGTGTAGAAGGATTAAAAATTAAAATATAATTTTCCACGACACGACGTCGTATCGTGAAGCGATGCCGTGTCATAGTACGATGCGATATAGTGTCGCGGCACATTTAGAGAATGCAACCCGGGTACCCAAAAACCCGGGTACCCGGGTAACCGACTTAATTTAGAGTCGGGTAAAAGTCAAAGACAATAAATAAAATCTAACGTTGGCTGGAGTGTTGGTTAAAGCAAACGAGTAATAATATTTTTACAAAAAAAACCAGACCGTGGTGAACTTTAAAAGTGTATAAAATCCGCCATTTTGTTATTTTAACGAACGTCATACCCATGTATAATTTATCAAAATCGGTTGTGCCGTTGAGTAGTTACGAGCGGACATAGGAACGAACATACATACATACCAGTGGTGTGGCGTAAAAGATATCTTTGGGCAAGCCGGTGCAGATTTGGCGTACATAATTCTTAAGAGTTCTAGAATAAGGTGCTGAAATACCTGATATTAGGCAAGCCGGTTGGAATCGAGTTCTTTGGACGCCATGCTACTGATACATACATACAGATCAAACACATAACCCTCCTTTTGGGCTTCGCCGCAGTCGGGTAAAAACACCACTTGCTTGCTTATCTTACTTAACAATGCAACCCGGGTAACCGACTTGATTTAGAGTCGGGTAAAACTCAGGTTTCAAATTTGACTGGATATGGCAGGCACGTTGTGATATTGTGTCGTGACAATGATTTCAAAAGTAAGGATAGGGCGATCCGTACAGTTCGGGTGGGTCCTTTTTAATGGTTGGACGCCGTGATGCTGTGTTAGAAATAAATGTGGAATGGAAATTAAAAAAAAACATCTTGCAGGCCTAGGGCGTCAATGTTGTATGAAATTCCATTAAAGGCCTCTCGTCTAGCACTGGAAACGAGGTAGTTTGCGGCCTATTATAAGGCACGTAATGTATGTAGAATTGAAGTTAATAATGCCACGAGATTTAAATGAATGAAGACTTTTATTCGGAGCACTTAAACATATTTTAAAACATTTTTTTTGTCCGGACCCGAGCTACCCCGTACGTTTTCAACCGCCATCTTACATAAGATTGAACCAATTTCTTTTTCCTTTCATTCATTCACTTCACTCATACCACAGATAAGTTTGCAAACCTACATGTATTTCATTGCATTTTTGAGAAAATGCCATTTGCTAACTTAAAGCGACCGGGTACTTCCCATCGACCGCCCGAAGGCCGCGCCGCCTACTAAATTATATTACACAATGAGCGAGTACTTATAGTAGTACTCATGTTGCACTGGTCATTACCCGCGTTACTTGGACTTTCAGTCCAGGCGGTAAGGCCCAAAATGGGACAGCAAACGCAAATGGGTTAGTGATCAGATCGATAAGGCGCGTTTAAGTTTACTTTTATTCTGACTGTCTAGGTAGGCTTTAGCGGGAAGGACTGGGCTTAGGTACCGATTTTAACGTTCTTGAGTGTTTTAACTACCGACGCAAAAGAAGAGGGGTTATAAGTTTGGAGACTGTTTTGCCATTTGTAATAGATACACAGTCGCGATCTAAATCGTTCTATTAGGGATATCCAAAGTGGAGATATTATAATATGTTGTATTTTTGTTGTTGTTAGATCTTAACACTTGAGCAGTTCTTATAAAATATGTTTTGAGCGACTTTAAGACCCACAGTTATTATACCATAGTCATTAGTCATTTTATCTACACCCATATCATAAATCCTCCATTATGCGTTCGGAAACGTATGTAATGACCATTATTATTGCACCCTGTAATGTAACATCAGCGTTTTATCTGTGCAGGTGTTATTATAATGTATTAAAACCATAATAAAATCGAAATCGATGCTATTATGAAAATCAAATTGGTCGTGGCGGTGCAATGGTGGACATTTTTCCTGGTTCACGAACACATAATTGAGGATTTATAATATGAGTGAAGATAAAAATACGTATGCAACTGTACATAATTAAGCTTTAAGACGCTCGTGTGATCTTATTACACCCGTGTTTTAAGGCTTATCATTATGTATCAGTTGAATAAACTAGTAGTGAAGGCTGACGCGTAATACGTAGATATACCGGTTGAAATCTAAACTGTGATAAGATATAATAAAACTTTAATGTATCAGTGTTTTTCAAAGTGTGGTTCGCGACCCTCTGAGGGGTCGCAGAGTTTCTAGAAGGGGGTCGAGAAAACTCAGGCAAAAAGGAAAAAAAAGCTCAAAAGTGTAATGGAATAAAATTCAGATTAGAAATCGTAGAGAATAGGGGGCCACGAAATACTTTCGCATACAAACGGGGTCGTGCCATGAAGAGTTTGAAAAACACTGATCTATCAAATATTAGCTGTTTCACGGAAAAGGTCCATGAGTTGGTAGACCAAGGTGTATGAAAGAGTTGTTTTTTTTTGCTTTTGCACAGTTGACTCCATAATAAAAGTTGTTAAAATCATGGACAAATTGAGGTTTTATTATCTTATACTACTTACGGGTTAGATTTCCCTCGGTAAACATAAAGTACACCGTTCTGCCGCCATAAATAAATAATAAATAAATAAAATAAAATGTGTATTTATTTAGGTATAAACCCATTGATACAAATTATATCACAATTACAATTACAACAATTAACAATTAATTAAACAATTATTAAAATTACAACAAATTAAATTGTCAATTACAATAAAAATTAATTAAATTACATTACATTTACAATTACAATTAATTTCATTAATAAATAATTAAGGCCAATAATTTGGAATGTCTACTAACACTAAGACTACCACTTCATGACCGACACCTCACTCTTGAAGTAACACGTGGAACACGCCGTAATTATGTAGTTAGGCGATTCGCTCACCCTTCTGACAATATATAACCAAAAAGCCATAACGCAAAAAGGCACAACTAACATTTTTTTTCGACACTGAGTTGTATACATATTCGGAATCAGTGAATTACTGATTCCGAATATGTATGTGCCATTTTGCGTTATGGCGGCAGCATTGGATCTACGAGGGCATCTCGACTCGCTGATGGTATAGAACATATTATACTAAACTAGCATATACCCGCGGCTTCGCCTGCGTTATACCCGTTAATGTCCCAAGGGAACTCTTTAAGGCGAGGTGAGACCAGAATCGGGCACGGAAGCCTAGTTTCCAAATCATTTTTAGAGCACTTATTTGACTCTTAGGTCACTGTAAAACATATATAATAATATTCAGAAGTGTATCTAGGGCTTCCTCTCACTTAGAACACGATAGCGAACACTTCGCTCGATAGAAAAGTAGCGCGAAAACAGTATAAAATAAAGTATTTTTTTCATTTTTTTTCATTTTGTTCATCACCAGTTACCTTTTCTGACAAAATTAATACCTGACAATCATGATTTCACAGTCATGCAGGGCATCCTCTCATGTTTGGGTTGATAACGTATACTTTTATGTTAGAAATCGAAGATAATCTGCAATAATCTGCATTCCGCCCGACCCTAGTTTGTATGTGAAATGCGAGCCAGGTCCTACCGCGCCTTAACGGGATATAAAGTATACTATATTTCAATGCAGGCACAGGTCTACTTGCATGCCAAATTTCATCTCAACACATCCAGTTACCACATTATTTAGTAACAAATATCCAAATTTCTTCACAAACTTTTGCATTTATAATATTAGAAGGATTACTGTGCAATAAAGAAGTCGTATACATACATAGACCCTGTAAATATAACACTCCTTTGTTTGGGCAATTTTGTAATAAATTCTGAACTTGAAACTTACATGGATACTTGAAGTGAACTATTAAACTGTTTGAAATCGTTTATGCATTTGTTTGTATGGTCATGTTTAAATGAATTTTAATACTCTGTTTTGGAACATCTCTGTCTGCGCAAATAGCAAAATGGAACACCCTCGAATGAAATGCTTATTATGCTTGCTTGCTTGCTTTTTATGCTTGGAGTAAAAGTGGTTGTAAAGCGCCCCTCAGACAGTTACTAATTTAGTCCCTCACATTTGACAAGGCGACCTGGTTCGACCCCAGGCGCCCCCGGCACCCACCCAGTCCGATTCACTCGGGGTGGTCTGGCTAGCGACCTGGTTCGACCCTAGGGAACGCCACGGCCGACCACCCGGTCATATTATTGCTACGCCCACTAGGGTTGCAAGTTAGTCAGGCTTCAAAAAAAAGTCCCTCACATAAGGTAACACTAACCGGTAATGAGTCCACATTAAAGTAGCCTTTTGTAGGTTTGTGCTTTTGTGCAACAAAATTTAAAAAAATAAAATAAGCTCCCAAAACGAAGTTTCAATAAAACAATACTCATATTGCGTCGAGATGTGCATGTAAGTCCAAGACCACCTCCACTAGACGGAGCATGCCATACGACACGAGCTCACCACGCATATGGGCGATTAAATATCGGTAGATATTACTAGTACAACGCGTGTTTCACATTTTTTTTATCATTTTATGTTTCGAGATTGTCGTTGGATTGAACAGAAATATTTATTTCACGTTTGGTGCACACACAAGTCAGAAACATGGTCGCAACTGTACGAGCGGCCGCGGCCGGTCGCGTAAAGTCGTAATGCTATACAATTGACCATATCTGATGTGAGCGCGCGCCGCCCAACATGCTCCATCTAGTGGAGGTAGTCTGTGATGTAAGTACATGTGAAATAAACCTAGAAAAAGTAGATATCTGAAACTGTTCGTTCTGAAAATATGAATGAAACGGCAAAGTTCGCTTTCTGTACCGGATACTTAATGACATGTAAATATAAATAAGTTTAGTTGTAAGCAAATAAATAATAATCATTTTCTATTTCTATTAGGTTTAGGTAAAATAATTGTATTAGAATAGGTTTGTCCAATCATTTAAACGTCTTTACCCTTTACTATAGGAATCAGGCCTTAAGCCAAAGTGCATACTGCACTCAAGTGCATACTGCACTCAAACGCACTATGCACAAACAGGCCCTCAGCCTACAAAGTGCATATTGCACACATAAAAGCTAAGTGCGTCATGTACAAAGCTACAAAGGCCCTAAGCCTAGCTGCATGTGCAACAAATGCACATGCACAATACAGCCCAGTACATGACGCACTAGCAAGTGCATAGTGCAGGCAATAAGCCAAGTACACCTCACAGCACACAATGTGCAACAATATGGGCCATCAGCCAAGTGCATACTGCACACAACTGCACAAAGTGCATTCATGTAACCTAGATAAGTTTTCCCGCTTTTAATAAATAAACTATGGCAAAATGGAGGGAAAACCGACCAACCAGAAACGTCGGCCAATCACAGGCACGACCAATAGTAGGCCTCCCGTTTCTCCAACCACACTAACTGTGGACTACCGCGACAGCCGATTTACACCCACGCAATCGGCTAGCCGCCAGTTTTGTATCCAGCCGTCGACGCCAAAGGTCGCCTTCCTCTCCATTTAGCCAGTATTGTAAAATCAGTGTTTCTTCTCATTTCCTACCACCCATTAGGTACCCTGCTATCGAAGGTGTGTGGTCGCTTACAGTCCCGTCCCGCACATTGGTCCATTCTCCGCGGATTTCAAGAACCCAGAAGACTCAAGAACCCAGAAGTCTCAAGGCTCAAGAAACCAGAAAAAAGCTTCAAGAAACCAGAAGTCTCAAGGCTCAAGAAACCAGAAAAAAGCTTCAAGAAACCAGAAGAAACCAGAAGGCTCAAGAAACCAGAAGTCTCAAGGCTCAAGAAACCAGAAGTCTCAAGGCTCAAAAAAGAATAAAGAAACTCATCATGCCGGTCACAAGGTCGGTAGAGAGGAGGCGACCCCCGTCGTCCGTCCACACAGCCTCCACACCAGGAGGCATCACCGATTCATCGGAGCAGACGACGACGACGGGCACCACAACCACAACAGGAGCGTCGGCGGAATCTGGAAGAAACTCACCACGTATCACAAGACAAGCAAGGTACGATTCATTACGGTCACTCTCGGAGCCTCCCCAGGCCCGTGATACCGCCCCGGCCGCAGGCACCATGCCCGCCGCGGCCGAGACTGCTGGCACTGCATATGCCGCAACCGTGGGCGCGCCGCCCCAGCCCGCACCGCCGCAAGGCAACGCCGGCCAGGCCGCGCCCGCCCCCACCACCGAGCCCCCCGCTTCAGCCGTACCCCCTCTCCCGCGCCCGGGAGAGGGGAGCGCCGCGGGGACCTCCGCTGGGCTACAGGCGCCTATACGAGAGGCGCTCCCAGCGCCTGTGTTAGCGTCCGCTACAAGAGCGCGCTCGCAGGCAACATCGAAGAAATCGAAGCAACATCGCATCAAACTGGCGAAGGCGCAGGCAGAGCTAGCCGCGGCAAGGCTAGCTATCGTCCAGGCAGAAGCATCGTCGGATGAAGAGTTCGAGGACGACGTGAGCACCGGAACAAAAGTGAACACGTCGCGACAGGTCGAAACCTGGCTCGACCGGCATCAACAAGTTCCTGCAATCGACATGCATCCGCACATCCCAACACCGCAGCACGACACTCAGGTACTGTCTCACTCGGCGGGAGCCCACGCTGGGCCCCCGCCCCCGCTACCCGCGGCGATCCAGTACCCGGACCGGCGCCAGGAAGCTGATCCTGGCACAGCAAACCCGGTCCACCGGTCGATGCTGTTCTCTCAGGAGCGGGCAATGGCGATGCAACAGTATTCACCGAATGCAGACATGAACAACTTCGCTGACGCCATACGTGCCGCCATCGTCGCAAGCAAGCAAGAACCGTCCTTCAGGAAGCCGGCCGACCTCCCGGCGTTCACCGGCTCCCGACGGCAGTGGCTGTCCTTCAAAAGGGTATATGAAGACACAGCACCATTTTTTACAACAGGAGAAAATACAGCGCGACTGCAGACGGCGACAAGCGGGCTACGAAACGCCGCTATCGCCGACTTCATCATTTCGGGCGCACGGCCTGAAATCATCATGGAAAAATTAGAAGAATGCTACGGGAACACAGCGACGCTTGCAGCCCTCGAGTACAAGAATCTGCGAGAGCTGCCGAAGCTGACCGACAACGCGCAAGACATCTGTACATTTTCGCTGCGCCTCGGCACCATCATGACTACGCTACAGCTGGTCGACCCACATGCAAGTAGGTACAACTCCGAGATACTACGCTCGCTTCATGACAAATTAACAGTGAATTTACAGTCGAAGTGGTACACCTACTCTGCGGACAAGCAACGTCGTGAAAGTGACGTCATGCTGATGGTCGACTTCCTGAGAGCCGAGGCGAAGCTGCGCGAACCATACACAATAATGACGGACACGCCACAAAACTATCAAAGGTACCCCCCCCGCCCTACCTCATACAACACCTATGCCCCCCGCCCCGCCCAGAGCGCGCGCTACCCGCCCGCGGCAGCACCACGCTGGCAGCCGCCGGTCGCATCGAGCACGCAGCCGCGCCCACAGAAAACGCTGACAGTCGCTGAGAAAAAATGTCCGATATGCGCAAGTACAAATCACAGCGGGGCCGGAGAATGCGCAACCTTTCTTAACATGTGCATAGATAAGCGGCGGGAGGTGGCAAAAACGCAGCAACTGTGTTTCAAGTGTCTTCATTATCGTGCCCGCAGGCATTTGTGTAAAAAGATGTTGTGTACAGCTGAAAATTGTGGAAAAAATCATAATGTTCTTGTGCATAAAGATTATAATGAGATTTCAGAAGCTGTCAAACCTGAAAAGGTCTCCTGCGCATGGGCGCGCAAGGCGCGCTCGTTCCTGAAAATATTACCAGTGCAAGTGAAGGGCCCGCTCGGAACAAGGGAGGCCTACGCCCTCCTCGACGACGGTAGCAGCGTCAGCCTGATCTCCGAAGAATTGGCCGCTGCAATCGGAGCCCCCGGGCCGGTCGACCCCCTGCACATCGAGGCTCTGTCGGATAGCGCAATAAGCAACGACTCGTCACGCCGCGTCAAAATTGAACTACAGGGAGCGGGTAACACTGAAAAAATTGAAGCTAGAACCGTGAGTAAACTTTCATTATCTCCTCAAAGTGTGACAGAGACAGCGATATCTGACTGCGAACATTTGAGTGACATCAAAGATAAATTAAAATATGATAATGCTTCCCCCACCATTTTAATAGGACAAGATAACTGGCCTCTCCTTCTAGCGCAGTGTGTTAGAAAGGGACGATGCGATCAGCTGATTGCAAGCCAAGTTTCCTTAGGATGGGTACTGCACGGTTCATCCACACGCGCCATAGGACATCGAGTGAATTTTGTGAACAATTTAGATGAAAAAATTGAAGAAAAACTCGATTATTTTTTCAGTGTCGACTCACTCGCAATAGAGCCCGCCCGCCCTGCGACCGACCCGGAGCACCGAGCCAGCCGCATATTGGAGGAAACAACGCACCGCATTTCACCCGCAGAGTATGAAGTTGGTCTATTATGGAAGAAAAATGAGGTATGTCTACCTTTCAATTATAACTCAGCTCTGCGGAGGCTCCATGGCGTTGAAAAGCGGCTAGACAAACACCCGGAACTGCGAGCCAAGTACGAGACAGAAATGGCCGCGTTCATCGAGAAAGGGTATGCAGAGATAGCCCCATCAACGAGGACGCCCGGCAAGACATTTTTTCTCCCGCATTTTCCGGTTATAAACCCTATGAAACCGGGTAAGGTACGAATAGTGCATGATGCAGCGGTAAAAGGCGCAGACGGCAGGAGTCTCAACGATAACCTCCTGAGCGGGCCCTCCCTCATACAGAGCCTCCCCGGGGTACTCAGCAAATTTAGACAACACGCAATTGGAGTCACTGCGGACATTAAAGAAATGTTCATGAGAGTAAGTGTTCGCGAACAAGATCGCGACGCGCTGAGGTACCTCTGGCGGGGCGGGGAGCGCGGGGATACCCCCCCCACTGAATACAGAATGACAAAACTGATATTCGGGGCAACGTGTTCACCAACATGTGCAATTTATGTGAAAAATAAAAATGCACTAAGGCACATAGACCGAGAGCCGACTGCAGTAAGGGCCATTATTGAAAAACATTATGTTGATGATTATCTCGACTCTTTCAGGACTTCAGACGAGGCGATTGAAATAGCATCAAAGGTGCGCGACATCCACGCGGAGGGCAATTTCGAGCTACGCGGATGGACATCAAACTCGCCCGACCTCCTCGCCGCCCTGGGAGTCGAAGAAAATGCCGCCAACACTGCAGTCGCGCTCAGCGACGGCGGCGCCGCCCCCGTCGAGCGCGTCCTCGGGCTCATCTGGAAGCCGACGACGGACGAGATGACGTTCAACCTGGACCTCGCCCGCGTGCCTGCCGACGTGCTACACAACGGACAGCCTACGAAGAGAGAAGCCCTGAAAATCACGATGTCGCTCTACGACCCTATGGGTTACGCCGCACCGGTAACGGTAAGAGCAAAGTCGATATTACAGGAAGTGTGGAGGCGCGGCACGGCGTGGGACGAGCGTCTGCCTGAGGACTTGGCAGAACAATGGAGGCGCTGGATGGGTCATCTGAGGAACCTACATCGTGTCACGATACCCCGCGCCTACCTCGGCTACAGCGACGCAACGAGACTCGAGCTACACGTATTTGCCGACTCATCCGAAACAGCGTTCGCGGCCGTCCTCTACTGGCGCGCTACGACCCCATCTAACGAGGTAAAAGTATCTCTCATCATGGCGAAAGCCAAAGTCTGCCCGCTGAAAGTAACCAGTGTACCGCGCCTCGAGTTAATGGCTGCGGTCGTGGCGGCACGGATGGCCGACGTCGTGAAAAGCGAGCACGAAAGAAAACCCGATGCAGTTACGTTCTGGACCGACAGTAAAGTTGTCTTACAATGGGTACGTAACGGAGCTCGCTCATACAAGCCGTTCGTCGCACACAGAGTAGCCGCCATCCAGGAACACTCGAAACCCAACGACTGGCGCTACGTCCCGACCAAGCTCAACGTAGCAGATGACGCCACCCGAGACGTTCCTGAAGACTTCAATTCGAATCATCGGTGGTATAAAGGGCCCGATTTTCTATACAAAGATCCGTCCACGTGGCCACAGGAGTCTCCAGCCAATGAGAGCGAAGCCACGCCCACCGGTGAAGAACGCACGTGCTACGCTACAAGCGGACAGAAAATGGACGTAAGGCACGCGCTACCAGATGCTACGAGATTTTCACGCTGGGAAAAGTACCTGAGGGCGACCGCACGAGTACTACAGTTCGTTCAACAATGCAAACGTAAGCATGAATCAGTTAACTATAAACGAACCCGTGCCAACGCCAGCAAGGACCCTGATTGGAGGACCACTTCTGCGTCTCGAAAAGCTGCGAAACGCCCGCCCGCCCGACCGCTACGACACGTAGAGTGCTACGCCCCAGTCAGCGTAGACCTTCTACGACGCGCCGAGCAACTCATATGGAGGGCCGCCCAGCGAGACGATTTCCCAGAGGACCTCGCAGCTCTCGAACGAAACGAGAACCCACACCGCAGTAGCAAACTAAGTAAGCTCGCCGTAGAGATGAAAGATGACCTCATCATACTACGAAGCCGCATCGACGCAGCGACGGGAGTAACCTGCGTGAGGGACCCGCCCATCGTAGACGGCCGCCACGCAGCTACACGCCTCTACATCGACTACGTGCACAGGCGACTCAATCACGGGCGAGTGGAGCTAGTAGTCAACGAAATAAAACAACGAATATGGGTAATACATTTGCGTCAATCAACACGTCACGTGCTACATAAATGCCGGCCGTGTATCATAAGGAGAGCGACGCCATCAAGACCGCCTACTGGTAATCACCCATATACCCGTCTAGCTCACCACCAGAGGCCCTTCAGCTACGTGGGTTACGATCTCATGGGCCCCCTTACTGTGACTGTGGGTCGTTCCACACAAAAGAGATACGTAGCCCTCTTTACATGCCTAACAACCCGTGCCGTTCATTTAGAAATTGCAGGTTCACTGACGACAGACTCCGCCATCATGGCGCTCAGGCGCCTAATCGCGCGCCGGGGATGTCCGGCCGAAATTTGGTCCGACAATGGGACAAACCTGCGGGGCGCCGACAAGGAGCTGCGCCGCGCCGTCGACCCGGGCCTCAATGCAGAGGCCACGACCCGTGGCATCAGCTGGCGCTTCGTGCCGCCGGCAGCACCATTCATGGGAGGCGCCTGGGAGCGGATCGTGGGCTTAACGAAAAAAGCCCTCCTGGCCGTCATGCACGAGCGGCACCCCAGCGAGGAAGTCCTCGCCACCTTCTTGGCAGAGGCCGAGTTCACCGTCAACAGCCGGCCGCTCACCCACGTCTCAACGGACCCCGACGACCCCGAGGCACTCACACCAAACCACTTCTTGCTCGGGGGCTCCGCCTGGAACCCGGCCCCGGGCACCTTCAACGAAAAGGACACCGTGGGGCGCTCTACCTGGCGCACAGCTCAGCGCCTGGCTGACATGTTCTGGGCGAGATGGCTGCGCGAGTACCTGCCACACTTACAAGACCGGCGGGAGCCCACTCACAAGGGCCCCGCCATCGCCGTAGATGACATCGTGCTGGTCGTCGACAACACGCTTCCCCGCAACACATGGCCGCGGGGACGCGTCATCGCCACCTACCCGGGCCCTGACAACACCACTCGGGTCGTCGACATCAAGACCAAGGGCGGCGTGCTACGACGAGCAACAAAACGACTCGTCATCCTGCCGAGCAAGCCGGACACGCCAACCACCGCCGCGGGCGCCAACCAGCCCGCCGGCCCCAGCGCCGAGCCAGCACCACCCAGCGCGGCACCCACACAGCCCGCTGGCCCGAGCAACACACAGCTCGCTGGCTCGAGCAACACACAGCTCACTGGCACCATCACCGGCGCGGCACCCACAACGCCCGCCGGCCCGAGCAACACACAGCTCGCCTGCCATGCCGTCGGCGCGGCAACCTCACCGCCCGCCGACACGAGCAAAACACAGACTGTTGACCGAACGAGGAAGAACCAGCCCGCCAACCAGAGCATCGAGACACCGAGCGCCGGCCTGAGCACCGAGTTCCCGAGCATCGAGTCCCCGAGCACCGGCCTGAGCAACGAGACACCGAGCCAGAGCATCGCGTCATCCGGCACCAGCGAGTCTACCTATGTCCAATGACATAGCGGCGGGAGAAATGTACCGGATACTTAATGACATGTAAATATAAATAAGTTTAGTTGTAAGCAAATAAATAATAATCATTTTCTATTTCTATTAGGTTTAGGTAAAATAATTGTATTAGAATAGGTTTGTCCAATCATTTAAACGTCTTTACCCTTTACTATAGGAATCAGGCCTTAAGCCAAAGTGCATACTGCACTCAAGTGCATACTGCACTCAAACGCACTATGCACAAACAGGCCCTCAGCCTACAAAGTGCATATTGCACACATAAAAGCTAAGTGCGTCATGTACAAAGCTACAAAGGCCCTAAGCCTAGCTGCATGTGCAACAAATGCACATGCACAATACAGCCCAGTACATGACGCACTAGCAAGTGCATAGTGCAGGCAATAAGCCAAGTACACCTCACAGCACACAATGTGCAACAATATGGGCCATCAGCCAAGTGCATACTGCACACAACTGCACAAAGTGCATTCATGTAACCTAGATAAGTTTTCCCGCTTTTAATAAATAAACTATGGCAAAATGGAGGGAAAACCGACCAACCAGAAACGTCGGCCAATCACAGGCACGACCAATAGTAGGCCTCCCGTTTCTCCAACCACACTAACTGTGGACTACCGCGACAGCCGATTTACACCCACGCAATCGGCTAGCCGCCAGTTTTGTATCCAGCCGTCGACGCCAAAGGTCGCCTTCCTCTCCATTTAGCCAGTATTGTAAAATCAGTGTTTCTTCTCATTTCCTACCACCCATTAGGTACCCTGCTATCGAAGGTGTGTGGTCGCTTACAGTCCCGTCCCGCACACTTTCGAAATACTGAAGAGATTGTTTTTTCAGGAAAGTAGTTATTCTAAACGTAGACGGCACATGTACGTCACAACCTGTGTAGAATACACATTTCAGTACCGAGAATATTGTCTTTGGAAATGAAATAATAGCAGTGGGAGCGGTCTAAGTTAGCACGATTGATTACGCCAAGGGCACTTCGTGCTTGGATGCAACTTTTTGGGACTTTTGACGTGTTTGCGCAGACATAGGCACTTGTCCGACCGGCGAGTATGCGAGTAAAATTGGACGAGTAGCATTACATTGCGGATCTGGAAAGGTCGATCGATCACACTGTTCGTCAGCCCGCAATGAACTTACTCGACCAAATTTACTCGCAAAAACCGAGTATACAGGGCTGTTCGTTGCTCACTCTGAGCAATCAGCGAAAAGTCAAGGTGGCCCTGGCCAAACGACCTGGTTCGACTCCAGGCGTTCCGGCCCCACCTAGCCCGATCCTATCGAGGTGGATGACCTGGTTCGACCCCAGGCACCCCCGGCACCCACCCAGTCCGACCCAACTCGGGGTGGTCCGGCTAGCGACCTGGTTCGACCCCAGGGAACGCCACAGCTGACCACCCGGTCCGAAAATCGCTATGCCCATATGGGTTGCGAGTTCGTCAGTTTCTAAATAACTGGCCAAGAGCATGTCGGACCATGCTCAGTGTAGGGTTCCATAGCCGTAACTATAAGGGAAATAACTATAAGGTAAAAAATACGATGTAAAAAATTACAACAACAAAAGAGCGTATCTTCATAGCAATTACGTCCTTTTGTTGAGAAGCGCAGTTTATCGGTAATAACTCAAAAACGGTTAATCCGATCTTATTGAAAATAATTTTCGTTGAAAGTATTAATTAAGCGTTATCTTTGCTATTATTTTGTATTTCTTCGGGCACACGGTTTAGAAGATAGAGGGGGGGGGGACACAATTTTCACAACTTTCGGAGCGATTATTTCCAAAGGTATTCACTTCATCAAAAACATTACTTAAGAACCTTAAAATGTTTTTGAAAGAGCTGTCGAACTATGTAGCACACGTTGATATTTTCTGAAAAAAAAATTTTTTAGGTTCTGTAACATGTATGGAGTGCCCCCCCTAAAAATAATTATTTTAGTTATTTAACTACCAAACTAAGTAGCGGCTTATACAATACACCTATATTCCAAATTTCATCAATATCCATCGTGTAGTTTTTGAGTAAAATGCCTGTGACATACGGACGGACGGACGGACGGACATGACGAAACTATAAGGGTTCCGTTTTTGCCATTTTGGCTACGGAACCCTAAAAAAAGGGCTTTCAAAGTATAACGTATAAGCAGCGCCTCCGTTGTTGGATATCCATGGACGGCAATGACTTTCCATCAAGTGCCTCGTCGTCTATATAACATTAAAAAAATGTAGAAATAGTACTACTAACCGGATTTCTTTCAATTGAATGTAGGTACAGATAAATCCAAATAACTGGGCACATTATTTTTACCAAAAAATACACGATGATTTTTAAATGGTGATCAGGAGTAGAAAAATATTAATATGTAGCTAAAATGAAACTTAATAGGCGAGGTTTTACGCAATTGCCTCATTGTTTAATTAATTGAATGTTGATTACATATTTTAAAGTAATAACCACTAGATAGACATGGTCATCCTACATTAATTATTGAAGGAAAGTCACGTGATCACGATACGTCAAGTGCCATCGTTTTGGCGGGAAATTGGACAGACAATGACAAGTTATTACTCCTAAATTATCATTGCTATTAAATTTTTAAAGAGGTTATAACCTTACAGATGACAAGGAATTTAGTTGTTTTGAAGGTTAAAAGGACGGCAGGACACACTAAATAATATACAACTATAATTGAAAATCTCAGTGTAAAGTATCACTGAAACATAATACCTACCTACTTATTCAAATATCCCTCCCCTCTTAACGAGACACCGTCGCCAAATTGAATCTTCAACTCCCTAATTAAAACCAAGAACGTATTTTCTTTCCAAATTAATTAACTAAAAGTTGATCGGCCTTGATTAATGTGTGCCGTATAATATTTCGTTTCGCAAATTTATTTTGTCCTTGTGGCACCCCTGGGCACATAATTTAGCGAAAACGACTCTTAGAGCGGGGACGGCCCTGTTTCCCGAAGTGTCGCGATAAATGTGTCTTATAAAATAGTAGTTAGTTGCGAGCCGAGGGCTGTTTCAGTGTTAAATATTCTTGAGGTGCGTCATACAACAATTTAATCATGTTATTATTTTTCTTTTTTTTTTCACTATACAAGGTGAAATTTTAGTGGTGGTTTTTCGTTTAAGGGCATGTTCAGTATCGTGTCCTGATTAGGAAAAATAAGAAAAAAAAAATTTGACGTAAAAAAAAATTGTCTTTTGTATGGAAGGTCGGCTAATTTGAACGACCTGCTCCACTTTTTCCTAATCAGAACACGATACTGAACATGGCCTTAAACGGAAAAAAACCACTAAAATTTCACCTTGTATAATAAATAGTACATTACACAACTAGGATGGACAAAGAAAGGCTGAGATCGCAGATGTTTGCGGCCCGAGCTGCAAGCGAGGGACGTAAATATGCGATCGAGGGCTTTCTTTATTACGTCCCGTGTTGTGTACATCATTTTATGTCTACACTTTGCAAGAAAGCGGCTTTTTCCGTACGCGTAGTGTGCGGAAAAGGCCACTTTATGGCCAGGTGTGGCATAAAACAAAGAAAGGACGAGATCGCAGTTGTTTGCGGCCCGAGCCGCAAGCGAGGGACGTAAATGTGCGATCGAGGGCTTTATTTATTACTTCCCATGTTGTGTACATCATTTTATGTCTACACTTGGCATAAAGTGGCTTTTTCCGTACACGTAGCCTGCGGTAAATTTATACATGCGAAAAAAATTACAAATTAAATTAAAAACTAAATACTAAATTAAAACTCTGAAGTAGAAACAATATGCACCTAAAAATAAGACCGCTATACTTATATGTTGAGCGAGGAATCTGCCAGCCCTTCGGGCCCTTGTGACGTCAACCATCTTTTTTGCCATTTCTTTGAACGGCCATGGACCTCGACGCCGAACGGCACGAGTCACGAGTCACGACGTTGTACCCGGCGCCGGCACCCTTTACCGGGATATCAAGTATCCTATTTTTCAATTCAGGACTTGGTCTACTTGCATGCCAGATTTCAGCTTAATCTATTCAGTTGATACCCCGTTATTCAGTAAGAAACATTCAAATATTCAAACATCCAAACATCTTCACAAATTTTCGAACTTATAATATAACTTATAGTATTAGGGCTTTGTTCAAAATTATCAACAATTGAGTTAAGACCGTATTAAGATTGACACTAGATTATCTTTTTGTTAATAGACCGGTTTGTTAATTCTAAAAATATTCAGTACTAAACAAACAAATCTGTTCGAAACGCTGCAAAAAACAACAAATTCAGTAACATAGTCGCTGGGAACTAACAAAAAATATCGGCGTTCATCAAAATGCCTTCCCTTCTCGTAAACAATGTTCACGTTATCACTCGTTTCTCCCTTTGTTCCAACTCGCAGAGTTGCGTAACGAGTTTACGAATTTCGGGACCGATTGCTGTTTCAATTAATTTTAGAATTGACCCCCGAGGTCACTGCGATTCGATTGGTTCGCCCTTTTTAGGGTTCACAGTAGGGTTGCCAGATGGTCGGGAATTGGCGGGATTCTCCCGATTTTTTGTATGTTCTCCCGACTCCCGACAAAGAAGAAAATCTCCCGACAAACGACTTCATTTTAAAAGTTAGTCCGATCCACTCAAGGTGGTCCGGCCAGCGAAAATTTCTGCTGTTTCGCGCTAAAAAAAAGCTCGCGCGACGAGCCGCGCGGGGCATCTCCCGACCAGTCTCAAAATCCGACATATTGTTTCCTGCTCCCGATAATACGGTAATTCAATCTGGCAACCCTAGTTCACGGAGTGGCTCACTCCACGATTTCCCCGCGAAGCCTTGAGGCCGTAGCCGATGACCATAAAGAGCACGTGTTAGCGTTATGCGATAGAGAGAGACGGTCGGATCCGGTGCGTTCCTTCCGGTGGTCGGACCCGAACGACAGTTTTGTTAGAGAAAGACTTATGTACGTAGTACTATAAGAAAAGATTATAAATGTTTAATGAAGTTTCTAAAACATTACAATATATTTAATCATTAATTTTTTATTGTGAGGATGTGTAGTATAGTCCGTACAAACTCTTAAGACCAAATGCTGTCAAACGAACGCAAACCAAAAACTACGTTATGCTCTGGTTTCTGTCAATATTATTATGGGATTTGAAAATCTAATAATAATGGTATAATTAGTTGGTCAAATACCAGCAAATTCAATGGAATTTTTTCTATAACCAAATTACACTTTTGGCGTAAAACGCCAAGCAAAAACGTTATACGCTTTGTTCCCATAGAAATCGACGAACTTTTCCGTTTCGATACATTTCTGTGGCTTTAAGATTGACACCAATCTCGGCAGTTCTTAGCAGCTAATTAGTTTTATTAGGGCTACTCTAATACCATAGCGGTACATAAGCGACAAAAGATGTTTTCAAGGAAATATCCTAATAAAAAAAATATATTTTTTTAAATCGGGTCATAAAGGACGTAGTTCCGAAGATACAAACACCATATAAATACAACCAGCTAGAGCAATTTTTTTCAAAGTGTGGATCGCGACCCCCTGGGGGGTTGCAAAGCCTGTAGGAGGGGGGCGCGAGAGTTGAGAAACCTAAGGAAAACGGAAAAAAATACAAAAACACATAAAATCGTAACGTAATAAAATTCAGGTTAAAAATCGTGGAGGATTGCGAAATATTTTCTCATACCTACAAAGGGGGTCCTACCATGAAATAGATTGAAAAACACTGACCTTGAGGAGTCCTCTTAATAGTGAAGTTGGTTAATAAATAACTAAATATTTTTAATATAAAAAACCCGACCGCGATGCACTTTTCTTTATTTTAACGAACTTCATACCCCGTGACACTCGCGCCATCAAGACGAATCTAATTATGTATCATTTATCAAAATCGGTTGTGCCGTTGAGTAGTTAGGAGTGGACATAGAAACGGACATACATACATATACATATACATACAGGTCAAACACATAACCCTCCTTTGGGCTTCGCCGCAGTCGGGTAAAAACTAATATATTGGGCCAAGCTAAATACAACTGTTTAAAACATGAAAGAACCCTGACGCGGTATTTAAACAAAATTTCAAGTCCATTTCCCCAGCTCCCATTTTATTCGATTTCCCTTAAAGACAACTTTATCGGCGCCTAAAAGAGTTCGGAACGTTTTGCTTAGCAAATTTATTTTGCCCATTCGGATTTATTGTGAGCAATGTTCCATTGGATTTGAGGTTATCATTGGTTGGGTGTTTAGCACGTGATAAAAAGGGTGTTAGTGGAGTTATAACTCTGCACCATTGGTGTAGGGGATGAATTTTGAATAAGTGTAATAAAGTCAAGTGTGAATCACGCTTTATGTCTGCACGACAGTAGTATATTATTGAGAAGTCTCGACCCCATTCATTCGTTCTTCAAGAACTTCATTTCATTCAGTTCTTTCAGAACTTCATTCATGTGATCGAACTTCTCAATAATATATGTGATTGGGTTCAAACCGAAATATTAACAACACTTAATACTCATTTTGCTCTTAGCTTTGATCTAAAATTCTATTTATATCAAGCAAAATAAAAACTTCTATAGCGCGATCTATATCGCGGTATTCTATTGACTAACAGGGTGCTATCAGAACTTCATTCATGTGTTTCAACTTCATAAGAATATATGATTGTGTTTTAAATTTCCAATAATTTTGTGAAGCCTTCGTCTTAGAGAAATTCCAAACAGCAAAAGACACAACATGCGGTTCGAACCGGCCGATTCGGGTTGCATGCAAGGCCCCAGGGAGCTTGATCCCCGGCGTAAGCCTCATAGCGCCCCATCTCCCACAGAGACGGTTAACTATGGCGTTTCCAACACAACTTGTCGGGGGATTGATCAAGTCCCACTGTGACAAGAATGGACCTTCCAACGGAGTTGGTAAGGACGCGTTTCACGTGCTTAGGTATAAATCAATACATCGTACAATACTACACAACAGGGACACCTAGGTTGATCAAGTCCAGGTGTGTGGATTACGTGTTGACTGTACGGTTGACGACAACCCGTCAATACATTGATTTAAATTTTTATTTATATCGAACAAAATAAAAAACTTCTATAGCGCGATCTAGACCGAGGTATTCAATTGGCTAACACGCCCGCCGCACGAATACGTCATATCTCAGTCAGGTAAATATTAAAATAGAAGTATTTAGTCCAAATATGAAACACAATTTGGAACCGTTAGGGAATTAAAAATAAGGTTCATACTAGTATGTTAACTCCATGACTCATATATATTTATATTATTTAGCATACGATGTAAAACTGTTGCTGTAACCTGAGTCACATCAATTCATAGAGCGCTCGAGTATTACATGCATATTAAGGCAACTTGTAGGTATGATTGGTAATAAAGTATAGATATACTCTATATGATACCAATTGTAACAGAACAAATTAGTTCTATGTGAGATAAATTCCGTATATATTCAACCTTAATTAACCAAACTAATATGACCTACTTCCTCGTCAAGAGCAGTAAGACTAACTACGAATTCTTTCAACTTTAAGGATTAAGACAAATTGTTCATTCGTGTTGTTATCAAGATAAAGGTTCGTTGTTTGTTCAAAGATAGGAAGTGTTTGGTATAAACATGTACCTAAACAAATTGGGTTGTTATCAACAAGCTGTGTTCCATACATTTATGTATAACAATGCATTATCTGCTCTTAAGTAACGAATAAGAAGACAGTAATATTAGACCAGCATTATACAAATCGCAACATACATAAATGATCTCCTTTTTGAAGTTAGAAAATTAATTAGGTATTACGCAATTGCGCAACGTGTAGTTCATTGACAAAACAGGACGTTGCACAATGTCATTGACATCGAAACAGCACGCCAACAATAATTATTATGCGAGTGTAGTACTTTCTAAGGGCTGTCAGTTGTCTTTATGAGTACACAAATTAATTTAATTTCCGTCGCGTTAGAAATGCTATTATTTTGCTGTTTTTGGAAAACAAAACATCGTTTAGAATATGAATAAGGTAGATATAAAATAACTGATAATGAGTGCACAATTCTGCTGCTAGATTCTTGGGTATGCTTGGGTCTAAAAATATATTTCTCAATAATCAGAAGTGGAATTAAGAAAATAATTACACATATTTCTTCAATCTGAGGGCTTCCTTTCGAAATCGGTTAAAAGGAATATCACTCAAAGTATCTAAAAATAAAATCAATCTGCACTTGCACTTAATCCATTTAGTGCTTAGGTGTCAACCCTAACGCGTATAACAATATCAGCAGATATTGTCTATTAATTAGCCGGTTGTTAAACTTCGCGTTCTTTTTCGACCTCTTTCAACGCAGATTGCTGTTCCGCGCAGTGCTGAATAATTTATTTGCTGACATCAGTTAGCACTACCACTTTTAAAATGTTAGTAAGTACAACTTTAATTAAAAATGGAGAACGATTCCATAATTATTTGTTACTAATGAGTATTATTTTCAGGTCTGATAGTGAATTCGAGAGCATCATCGCCGCCCCTCGTAACATTGAGGCTGTTACCTCTAAACCAGGGCAGAAAAGGAAAAAGACGTCTTATAGGTATCTATATTTCTTAAGAGATTTTAATATATTGGTCTTTAAGGTGTTCTGAGTTCATATATAATATTTATATAACGATTTTTTTATTTGTTTCAGATCTGATTCCGATAACAGTATATATGCAGGAACACAAAACGAGGCTAAAATAAAAAAAACGCAAAAGAAAACCGTGAAACGGTCCCCCGCAAGGTAATTATTCCAAGTATTTTAAATAATTTCAGTACATTCTTCTGATTATTAAGAACACTTTCCTTACTTCCTAGATTTTATTTTTACTTTAACTATTAAAGGTTCTTAATTTTTTTTTTTATGTTTTACAGAGCTGCTGCACCCAAGAAAAAAAGTGAAAAGGATCCTTTTAATCTCTTTGGGATATTTCCTGAAGACGTTGGCCTTGTTGCTCCGCTCTCGACTTCTCAGCAGCTGGATTCATTGATTATAAATCGATTACCTACTGGGCACACAAAGCGGAGCTGCGATCTGAAGGGCGAATTTTTCCTGGAATTAAAGGTGTCGAAGACTGAGGACATACTTGGTGAGTCACCAGATCAACGATGGAAAAAAGCTCTCGTTTCCGTTAAGGCACAAATCGATGACGATACGCCGCAATGGGAAGTATTGCAAAAATTAATTAAACGTTTGGAAATTCTTTTTGAAGGCGTGGACGCCAAATTTTGTTCTTATAACAAGTAATTTTATCATTTACATTCTTTAACTTTTGTTGTGATTAGTTATTTAAATTAAGTATGCCCTTTTGCTCTAAGTGTTCAATTAGAGTAGAAAGAAACCAGTGGGTGGGACACTTAAAAAGTAATCAACATAAGAATAATTCGGCTGTAGAAATAAATGATAAGGTAATTGAAATTTCGTCTGCTTTTAAGGGTCGCATATCATCGTACAGATTAATTGCAACGGAAGAGTTTAAATTCTGTTTACCTGAAACATATTTAAATGCCTTAAAGTCGAAATGGTTAGTACTTTTGCAAAATTCACTTCAAAAACATAAATGCATAAAAGTTAATTTCGAATATTTCGGTAATTTCCTTTTATTCAAAGATGATAAACAAGAGATCAAATCTTTTGCGACTAAAAATTATTCAGTGCATCAAAATTATGAGTTGGAAAAGCTCTTCCTAACTTTTTTTAATAGTATAAAACAAAAGTTGGAAGAATTTCAGGAACGCGATTCTGGATGGACTTTTTTGTCTAATTTGTATTTAGAAATTAACGTAAATAAGTATGAACCATTAAGAGCGTCTTCTTACGTGGATTTGCCTCCGTTAATCAAAAATAAAAAAGCTTGTATTAATATTCGTAATGATGACGAGTATTGCTTTCTTTGGTGTATAGTTGCCGCTCTTTACCCAGCTAAACATCATAGCGACCGAGTGTCGTCTTATCCTCATTTCAAAAGAGTTTTGAAAACGGATAATATTAGTTTTCCTGTTACGCTCAGTGATATTAAGATATTTGAACGTAACAATGCAGATATTTGTGTTAATATATATTCTTTAGAAAAGAATCGAACGATTGTAGGTCCTCTTTACAGATCTGTATACAAAAGGAAGCATAGAATTAATTTACTTTTAATCGAGGAAGGTTTTAAGTCGCATTATGTTTTGATTCGTAACTTGTCACGTCTTGTACGTTCTCAAATTACAAAGCACCATGGTAAACTTTTTTTTTGCGAAGACTGTCTTATGTTTTTCGATTCTGAACAAAGTCATGAGAATCATGTTTGTAGTGGAGTTGCCACTGTACTTCCTGGTAAAGGTACATATCTCGAATTTAAACATTTCGAACGTAAACAAGATGTACCGTTTGTGGTATATGCAGACTTTGAAACCATTTTAAAACCATTCCAAGGATGTGAACAGGGTTCTACGAACAGTTTTACTTCTAATAAACAAATTCATATACCTGCAGCTTTTGCTTATCACATTGTATGTTCTTATGACGAGTCCTTAAATCGTTTTGTGCAGTATCGCGGACCCGATTGTGTTTCTAAGTTTTTAAAATACTTGTACAGACATGTGACTGAAATATACGAGATCTTGAATAAAGAAATTCCTACGATTTTTACTGAAGAAGATGCCGTAGCTTTCAAAAATGCTAAAATTTGTCACATTTGTAAAACTTACCTGTTTTTGGATAAAGTAAGGGACCACTGTCATTTAACAGGATTATTTCGTGGCGCCGCTCATCTAACATGTAACCTACGATTTTGCGTGCCGAAACTAATTCCTGTTTTCTTTCACAATTTATCAGGATATGACTGCCACTTATTTATCAATGAACTAGGTAAATGCTCGGGACCTATAAAAGTGATACCTAAAAGCAAAGAATCGTATATTTCATTTACAAAGTTTTTGTTATTACCTAATGATCAGTACGCTCAAATACGATTTGTGGACTCATTCAAGTTCCTAGGAACTAGTTTAGAAAAACTAGCAAAGGGCTTATGTCCATTGGATTTTATTCATCTAGGTAAATTCTTCCCTGAACAACCGAAATTTAATTTATTAACACGCAAAGGGATTTATCCTTACGATTATATAACCGACTGGGATAAATTTACAGAAGATAAGTTACCTGCAAAAAAATTCTTTTTTAACTCGCTTACTTCGGAAAAAATTAGCGAATCAGATTACCAACATGCTCAAAGTGTGTGGGATATGTTTCAATTAAATAACTTGGGTGAATATACTGATCTCTATCTAAAGACGGACGTACTGCTTTTGTCTGATATTTTTGAAAATTTTCGGAAAAACTGCAAGATTTATTATGATTTAGATCCCGCCTTTTACTTGACAGCGCCTAGTTTATCGTTTGATGCTATGTTGTACAAAACTGGTGTTAAATTAGAATTAATATCCGACTTAGAAATAATTCGTCTTATTCAAAAAGGTATTCGAGGTGGCATATGTATGTGTTCAACCAGACACGCTCTTGCTAAAAATAGATATATGAAAACTTATGATGTCAATAAACCCGATACGTTCCTCGTCTACATAGATTGTAATAACTTATATGGTTACAGTATGAGTCATTCGTTACCTATATCTAATTTCCGCTTTCTAGAGAATACTGATATACAACGATTAGACGTTATGTCGGTTCCAGACAACGCGGAATTCGGATATATTCTTGAGGTTGATTTGTCTTATCCTAAGGAGTTACATGATTTACATAACGATTATCCTTTTTGCGCGCAAAAATTCGCCGCCCCAGGGGGGAAGACTTGTAAATTAATTCCGAATTTGTACGACAAATATGAGTACGTCATTCATTATGTACATCTAAAAACATGTTTGCAGAATGGGTTGATTCTGAAAAAAATTCATCGTGTAATTACCTTTCGTCAAAGTCCTTTTCTCAAGAAATATATAGATTTAAATACAGAACTTAGAAAAAATGCAAAAACTACGTTCCTTCAGGATCTTTTCAAGTTAATTATTAACTCAGTGTTTGGGAAAACTCTTGAAGACGGTGAAAAACGAGTAGTAGTTAAATTAGTTAATCAGTGGTGCGATGAGAGAAACACAACTAAAAAGTTTACTGGTGCTGGAAAATTAATAGCGCGTCCAAATTTCCATAGCGCTACCGTATTTTCTGATAACTTAGTTGCTGTCCAAATGAAACCAGAAAAAGTTGTTTTAGATAAACCAATATATATAGGATTCGCGATACTCGAGCTTTCTAAAAGTCATATGTACCGATTTCACTACACTGTAATAAAACCTTACTACAATGACCGCATATCGCTTTGTTATACAGACACTGACAGTTTTGTGTATAAAATTGAAACAAATGACTTTTATGATGATTTGAAAAATCATTTTTTAAATTATTTCGATACGAGTAATTATGATATCTCAAACGGATACCAGATACCTCTGAGAAATAAAAAGATACCAGGTCTTTTCAAGGACGAACTACAGGGAAAACTCCTTATAGAATTTGTCGGTTTACGATCCAAACTATACTGCATTAAAAGTGAGGATTCAGTGGTTAAGAAGGCAAAAGGTATAAAAAAACCTGGCGTTCAAGAATTAACGTTAGATAATTATAAAGACGTTCTGTATAATAATAGTATTATTAGAAAAAAGAATATATTGTTTAAATCGATTAAACACCAGATCTTTACGCAAACTGTTAACAAAATTGCATTATCCTGTAAAGATGATAAGCGACTTACATCATCAGACAAAGTAACTACTAAGGCATGGGGGCATAAATCGATACTGTAGTATATATTATTTTACTTCTAGTTCTAAGTCCGTTCTAGTTTTTAATGTAATTAGTGAAATAATTATGTATTTGACTTACTCTATTCTGTGTTTGTAAAATACTATAATTTATAATAATATTATAGATGATTTTTGTTATTTGTGTGAGAAACTTAAATAAAAATAAATATGAAGCATTTTTGTTTTGTTTCAACCTATTCCCTGTATAGGTACCTAATCTTGAGTTAACTGAGTGCATTACCTATAAATTAATGGAGTTAAAGGATGCAGTCTCTTAAGTAAAAATAACTTTAACGTAATTCATAGTTGGTTTCGTTGAAAAACTAAATTTCACATGTTCTTACGTGTTTATTATAACACCAGGTTAATAACCTGCAGCGTCAAGTAAACTTGATCGTGGCGCGTGCGCTGATATATGATCGTGGCGCGTGCTTGCGTAATATTGTTTACCTACACATTAGCTCTATATAAATATGAGTTATTTAATGTAAATATCAATTACTTCTACATTAGCTGTCTTGGATATTACTACAAAGTTTATTTTGAGCCGAATTGCAACAACAGTTTGGTAAGTCATACGCTGTATTATTCTAGCTCTATATATGATGTTGTTTGATTTCTCGCTGCATCAACTTGTAGGTATAGACCTATAGGTTATTTTAAGCCTAACTGGTGAAGATTTTTACTGTTTTATACAATAAAATTGTTCATGGTCTTTATGATCCGACGCAAAGAAGTGGTGTTATACATTTGGCGTGTGTATATGGATGTCTGTCTGTGACATCGCAGCTCCCAAACAAATAAACCGAATGAGCTGCAGTTTTATTATTTTGAAAACTGGTTTGAGCGAGAGTGTTCTTAGCTATGTTTAGTTAAAATTGGTTTAGCCATTCAAGAGTTACTAGCATTTTACTTCATCATGCTGAAGGTATTTACTAGATAGGTGAGGTTATACAGTAATTTATTAAATAATGTTTCTTGTTACAGAAAATGGATAAATTTGAAGACATAACACCACTGTTTTCTCAATACGCGCAGGATCCTCTAGAGGGATTCACCGACGTGGAAGAAGACTGCGAATTAGGCAAAAAAATAAAGAGGGCAATACAACGGCCCAGGCAGAGGAAGCCTGGCAAAGTCATGAATAAAGTCCAGAAGAGAGGCGGACCTAAACAACTACCGTCTTTTGTAATTAATCAAAAGCCTGGGACAGGAACGAGAATGGTGAAGATTGAAATAATAGATTTAAGCGACTCGAGTACTGAAACACATGAAGTTGGAGAAAATGTAATCCTAAGTGCTCAGTATATAGCGGATAATGGATACGACGAGATTGTTGATAGCACAGAAGCTTTAGTCAATAAAATATCAAAAAAAGTGTGCGGATACAGTGCTAGTTTTTAAGGTTATGCAGCTGACTGTAGAATAAGTTGAATAAATTTATTATAAATATTCAGTAGTTTTATTTTGTGTGGAAATTAAAAATACGTCCTAGTTATCTGAAGAGCTAAAATTTATATTTACCAAATTGGTACTTTATCTTTATATACTTAGCGTTCAGGTTTTAGTATGTTTATTAAATAAAACAAAGTTCTGTTGTGAATACGTAATTTTATTTCATTTAAACTAGCAATCTATAACTGACGAATACATGAACATATTATTATCAAAAAACCATTTTTTGATACATATTACATTTTTTAAAGCACACTTATTTTTATGATATACACAGTTATATATCGAGTCATTGGTAGAATATTTTTCGTAAAGATTTTTTAAATTAGGATAACCTTTCCCTTCCAGTTCTATAACAGTACAATCAGGACACAAGTCCTTAAACCAAAGTGCTTTTTCCAAACCTTTTACAAAAACCTTTTTGTCTTGAAAGTGATATACAATTATTCGTTTAAATTCTCGGTAATCAACAAATCCCTCACGCCATAGAAGACCATGATTTTTCTCCACCCATCTCACGTTGCGTTTCTCGCTTTCCGATAAAGTAGAAAATGTATATGGAGGTTTTATTAAAAAGACTTGGGTATATTCATTTGTGCTATATGCAAATTCTTTAACAATAAATTCATTATTAAGCGACTTGAACCCCTGAAGATCGACGAATATGCAATCACTGTTCATGATATTTTCTTTGTTATGTTACTTAATGGTCTGTACTCTATGATACTATCATTCAAAATAAGACAATAAGCAGACGTATGATCAGGTATATCAGCTTCACACTCTATTTCAACACGTACATCAACAACACCTGATTTCAAAGTATCATTTTGTCTAGAACAGTCTAAGAAAAACAAAGGTGCTATATCTTTAAATTCGTGAGGACTCAGCAAAGGTTCCTGATACCGGTTATAGTATGATTTTTGAAATTTGGTATATTGCTCATATAATAAAGCATATTTTCCATCGGAAAAACTAACGTTTAAATTTTCGTATGGGAAATACGTAGAGTTTAAGTAGACTTTAACTTCTCTTAAATTACAGTGATCAAAATATGTCATATCTTTATCGGATGCATTTTTTCTACCAGTTTTTAACCCAATTATAACGTAGCGAGGTTTTTCAATTTGAGACGAGGTTTTAATTGCCCACGAATGTTTTGAAGTTCTTGGTAATAATGGATACTCATAAAGGTCCCAGTTCCTAAATGCAACCTGGATTGCTTGATCTTTTTCCAAATATTTGAGTAAATGTAATTTTTCACGATCTGAGACTTTGATATGAGGCATACGCCATACGACTTTGGTTAAATTAATATTATCTACATATTCGTTTGTATTCAATTTAACACTGTTTAAATTTGTATTAGAGCGTAGAAGAATAAGTTCATGTTTACAATTAATTATAATCTTGTTATAGTCCTCTGCAAAACCCAGAATTTTGTTCAAAGGAACAGATACAGAAAACGTTCCGTTAGTAATTTTATTACCTTTGATATCCCATCCCCATGATTTAGCCATTCTTGCTTCATGGTCATTCATAGATAACAGAGATTTCATTGTTGTTGTAACTCCGGCGTTTTTTATTTTATCTATTTCTATTCCATTCAGCTCATATCGAATATCTTGAAAGAAATGAAGAATTGGGTTGTTTGTGAATTGGATGCTGGGTACATGTGTTTTTGTTTCTCGATTGATCACAGTGATGGAACCCTCTATATGTAATGTACTGGCAGATGGTAGCACATATATATTTTGTTGGTTTATGGGTATACGTATTTCATCGTTTAAGTTAAAACTTGTTACATAAGGTTTGTAAGAATGATACTCATAACTTTCGATCGTGTTATCATAATTAAAAGAATTTGTTACGTCCAGTATGCTCATTTTAGTAAACCGATGGATCTAAGAAAAAATTTATTTTCTGTCGTTAGTTTACTTTTAGGTCTTCTTTTCTTGATAGCACAAAGAGTACTAATGGGTTTACTGTAGCTCCCTACAGTTTTATTAAAGTCGATCATTTTTTTCTTATATGTAAGTATATCTGGACTTCTTCTCCACGTAAATTGACTAAGTTGTCGTTTGTATCTAATATTCTAATTTTAAGTGAGCTTAAGCTGCTTTGAGTGACCGGAAAATAAATAACGTTTTTAGGTGTTTCAATGATTCGATAGCCAGGTGGCACATTAGGTACAAACTCATGAATTATATGGCTCGGCTTTCCGTTAGTAAATGATCCGCTCACGATATCACATTCAACCCGAACTATAGTTGTTGATAGAATGGATACAGGAAAGGGTGAGTCTCTTAATATATTCGCCTGTACGGTTTCGTTACCAAATCCTAATAATTTTCCAACTGAGTTTTCATTGTTAAAGTACACGTTTTTAGAGCATAGTATAGATGTCTTCAACGTGTTATTATTACATGATAGTTTAAAAGTGCACCCCTGAACATGTTTTTTAATATAGTCATCAAGGTCTTGAAGTTCATCTGAGCCTTCCGGTATCTCTAATACCTCATTTTTACCATAATAGAATTTGTTATTTCTATCGTCGATGTTAGGTATTGAATTAAATGTAGATAAATATAGTAGACCACACTCATATTCACCGTTCAATTGAAGGGCGGGTGAGTAATTTGTCGTGAGAGAAGAAGAGGTACCGGTTATGGATAAAGTGAAAGACATGGTGTGAATGATGAATATTTTATTGGGAACACTAATTTAAACGTTCCTTCCAAAATTTCTTCAAATATTTTAAACACAAGTGTCCACAATTGACAGTATCGAATTTTTGGTACGTGTTATAATTATATAAAATATCATATTTTTTTAGATAAGTTATCAATTCTAACGGCGGTTTAATATCGCCAAAGCTATTAAAATATTCACAATAATTTTTATCTTTGACATAGGCTACCCAGTGAGTTCCTTGGTTTGAAAATTTGTCTAAATTAACAATCGCACACTCCTTAACCTTCGGGTGTTTTGGTAAACGGTCCCTCATAAAAACACCTCTGAAATAAGGGATGTCTGAAGCGTGAGTTATGATATCGATATTTGTAAGAGCGCGTCTGGGTAACCTATAACTTAGTTTTTTGTAGTTTTCAAACAAAGACCGTTTCCATTTCTGTACGGTTTTATATGTAATCCCTTACCGAGAGCTATGGATTCCATCATTTTATTATGTCGTTCTGATTCAGAAAATTTATCTCTTGCTGCTTTATAATCACCAACAGCTTTAGCTATCCCAGCAGCTCCACCTGCTAGTGAGCCCAACGCTGATAAACCCGCAAAAATGGGTATCAATGGTAGTATACCTCCAGTTTTAGGGATGGGTATCATACGAGGAATTCGCACTTTACATGAACTAGGAAATAATTTTTTTGCAGCGGCATATGCATTGTCTATAATATTTCC
This sequence comes from Eudemis profundana, assembly GCA_947034925.1. Lineage (NCBI taxonomy): Eukaryota > Metazoa > Arthropoda > Insecta > Lepidoptera > Tortricidae > Eudemis > Eudemis profundana. The sequence continues at coordinate 24,513,445 of OX344803.1, forward strand.
TTTTTTGTTTTTTTTTAATGCCATTTTAATTTTTGATACCAAGTGCTTAAATGATTTTACACCTGCTCCAGCTTTGATTTTAGATTTCATGATTTTACTAACTAACCATGAAGCCAATTTTTCTCCTTTTCCAGCAGTCTTTGCTTTTATTCTTTGCTTAGCCATTTTATAAAGTTCTAAGTCAGCTTTATGACGGTTTTCTAAATTTGAATGTTTATCGTAAGCGATATCGTGTTGCATACACGCTGAATCTAAAGCATTTATTCCTTTATCACCACGGGTTAAGCGTGTTTGTAATTTTGTGCCAGGACCACAATAATTGTAACCAGGAAGATGTAGTTCAAACGGAAGATTATTAATAACACTATTTAAAAGTCCTCTTCCATTCATATCCAATATACTAATGACAGAATAGCATTCAAACAAGGTAATAAGTACGCCTATACAATTGCACTTCTATTGATCCAACTGTTTTCAGTGCTCTTTAGACCTAGCCACTTAACATATAGTTTATTACCTCTTTTTTTTATTATCTTTTCTATTAAGTAAACATCAGGATGTTTTGTTTTTTGAAGTTCCTGTTCATAAAAAGTACCTAAGATAGCATTTTTTCGTTGGTCTTCTAAATGATATGTCACTGGTTGAGTGTTGTTAACTTGTTTTATTGTGAATAGTTCTGTAGACCAATTAGGAGTATAGCCTTTATGAAATACACCTTTGTACTTGCTTATACGAACTCGATCTCCTAAATTAAATTTATTTAATTTTAAACAAGGAACAAACTGTATTTTGTTAATTATCTCTTTCACTTCTAATTCGTTATTAAAATTAACATCAGCAGGTCTAAACCTTATTGTGCGGTGAACTGTGTGATTGTATGCATTGACTATATCGTTTAATGGTTTTCCAACCCATTTATAATTTCCTATGATGCTAAAATATTTATAAAGTTTAGTCTTCAGCGTTTTTATAAGTCTCTCTACTATAGACGCCTTCTTAATTGAAAAAGTTGAATAATGATTTATTTGTAACGATTTAACGTAATGTGTAAATTCATTATTGTAAAACTCTTTACCCAAATCCGTTTGAAGATTACATGGCTTACGTTTTGTAGTATTAATTATCTTCTCAAAAGCAGTTTTAATTTCAAATTTAGTCTTTGATTTAACTGGCATACACCATGCATACTTCGAAAACGCATCAATAACAACCAAAATGTATTTATATCCTTTATTAACTGTTTGAAAGTTCTGTAAATCAATTAAATCAGCCTGCCACAAATCATCAATGCCCTTAAGTAGAACAGAACGACGAAGAAAATTTTTGCGAGCCGACCTATGGATCTCATTTACTATTTGTTCTTTTGACATTTTTTAACGGAGTGAAAATAAGGTCTATTTCCTTCTTTGTATAAAAGTCAGATTTCAACTGATGCAAAATTTGTTGAATTTGTGAATTTATACTTTCTAATACCGAATCCATTTTTTTCTTTTCGTAAGTGTTTTGAATACATTGATCAACGTATTGCTTATTAGCTGCATCTTTGGCAGATATAGGTAACTCAATGCCTTTCAGCCTCGAGGACTGCAAATCAAATTCGCCGTTTTCAGTACGAAGCAGTGCAGTATCATTAAAATCTGATACACGTAACCGTTTGTGAACATGATGACCGAATTTGTCAATATTCATAATTTAAGTGTAATACGTATCTTGTCGGAAATTTGTATAGACTGACTAACAATTTAATTGTATTTGCGTTATATATTGTTTACTATGCCAGACTCCTGCAATTCTTCAATTATAGATATGATTTCGTTGTCTAGTCCAGTATTACCAGCATCACGGGATGCGATAAGCAATTTTAATCTATCAACTAGCTCGTTAGGATTATTCCAATAGACGTACGAAACATTTTCAGACACTTTTTTCATAATAGGTAGACCTTGTCCAAGGGTGCAACTCTCGTTACTTATTAATCGATCTTTAGAAAATCTAAACAGCGGTTTTATAATGTGTAAGTATTTTCTTCCCTTATTACTTTTGATTGGTTTATTTGGTTTAAAATCACGTCTATGTGCATTTGTTTCTAAAAGCAATAATTTATAATTATGTTTATCGTCTTCAGTTATCATATCCAAGTTTGGTACTTTTTTGAATAACAATTCATGTAAACCTGGTGTTAAATTGTAGGAGCAGCTGCCTACCACAAGGTTATCTTTATTGACGGTCACCACGTGAGATCCAAGCATAAGTTTACCACGTTCATGTCGTACACCAAAAGGTATGTTTTCTAAAAAACCTGAGGAGGTAGAATCGTTTCGGGGAGAAGAATATGAATCAGACGTCTTAAACGATGCATCATTTTCTTCGTTCGACTCGTCACTATTGCTATTATCATTCGACGTTATATCACTCTCATTACCATCATCTTCTCCATCTGTAAAAGACTCTTGCTGAGCGCTCATAGGATTCTTCATAGTTGTGTTGTTAATATTATCACTAGCACTTTCGTCATAGTCAGGCTTAAATTTAAGTCTTTTCATAGTATCTTCCCATTTAGTATTATCTTCATAAAATTCGTCTTTTAAATTAACATCGTTTAGACCGTTAATATTATATTTTTCACTGTTCTTGACCATTGCGTTGAGCGGTTCAGTAATTGGTTTAAGAACCGAATCCAATACCATTCCGTTAGTAGTATTCATATCACGAATTAACTTAACTTTTTTCTTCACGGCTTCAGCTGACTGGACCAGTTTTTGTTTTAATGTCTTTTCTTTATTCATTTTAAGACTGATCTAACCTTGATGAGACTATAAGAAACAGTGATAGTTGTTTGTCGATCACGCGCAATAAGTATTATATTTAATCAAGAACAATAAATGTATCAAAACCCCTCCTATAACATCCGGAATTTTTCGCACAGTCCTTATTTATAACTAAGTAACTGTAAGGTTTGCTCCATACTTTTGCACACATCTCACGAAACTGATCCCACTGCATGTCAGTTCCAACGTGTTCATCGTAAACATGTCGTAAATTAATATCGTCTTGCTTGAATAAAACAATCAAATTTGCATTATCCCTAATTAACTGTTTAGGTATTTTAGAATAAGTTTGGTTTAAATAAAAACTGTCAATATTTTTGTGTCGACCCATAGCAAAATAATTTCTTATATTATTCTGATTTTCACAGGCAACATCATCAAATATAATAACTGAGTTATTTGCCGCATCCTGAGGACTGATCACTTCATCACTCTCACGATATTTTAAGTATTTTACTGTAGGAACCAGTGACAATACTTGTTCTAAATAGTTATACAAGGGTTGAAAAAGAGTTTTAGAATAAACATAGACATTTTTAAAACGTAAACCTTGTTCATGCATAAGAAGACCGATCATTAAATTAGTTTTGCCACAGTTAGAAGGCCCACAAATTATGCTGCGAATTGTGTTCGGTAAAAGTTTCCCATGACGCAAATTGTGTTTTGGAGAGTCTGTTCCAACAATATTGAGCTGTAAAGTTTGAGGCTGTTTTATAAACTTCATTCTTCTTCTGATTACGAAACACGGCTTGTAATATTGAAAGTATTTTCTATAATGAACAAAAATCATGCGATAGTGTTTATAACTTATGTATATATATATATATATATATATATATAAATACGAGTCATGGAGTTGGTATGCTAACATCAGCCTTATTTTTAATCAGCGCTAGGTTCTAAGTTGTGTTTCATATTTAGACCAAATACTACTATTTTAATGCAACTGTTCGAGAAATGACGTATTAGTATAGCATGCGTGTTAGCCAATGAAATACCACGGTCTAGATCGCGCTATAGAAGTTTTTATTTTGCTTGATATAAATAGAATTTTAGATCAAAGCTAAGAGCAAAATGAGTATTAAGTGTTGTTAATATTTCGGTTTGAACCCAATCACATATATTATTGAGAAGTTCGATCACATGAATGAAGTTCTGAAAGAACTGAATGAAATGAAGTTCTTGAAGAACGAATGAATGGGGTCGAGACTTCTCAATAATATACTACTCACGACTAACGCAGTATTTATTCCCGACTGCCTATATATGTCAGTACGGTGCCAATCACAACCCATTACCGTTATTACGGAGCAAATTTTTACTGTCATGTGGGGCACAACAACGATGACACTACCGTCGAAACAGAGTGTAATCTCAGACTCGAATTTGACTCTGACTCACACAGATGCAACGCATCCGTGTAAGTCACGCGCAGTATGGCGCTTGCCGCTGTCGTCACGGTATATTTTCTTTGAACAAAAGGTTAAGGTACATCGGGAGCGCGCATGTGTGTGCGCCGTGTACGGACGCACCACAGGCAAGCATTGCCGACTGGCGATGTGGCGATATGGCGTTCACTCACACAGAAGCGCGTCGTTCGTCTGTGTAAATACGTGTCGCGCACTCTTAAACGGCCGAAGTCGTACTACTTGGTAGTCTTTATACTTTGCTGTCGTTCTATAAGGTCATATGTATTGTATGGCGAAATTTTACTGTCATTCTAGTACAGTCGAGTTCATCATTATCTGAGCAAAGCTTGGACCAAAAACATATGAACAAGACCCTATTGTCAGAAGCATAAAAACTAGATCAGATATTTTTGATCCGTCCTTTGCTCAGATAATCATGAACTCGACTGTACATTCTTTAATTTGGGTACCGCTGGTGAACGTGTAAAACTATCGGCCGATACAAAATAATGTAGACTGCGGGCTCACACAGACGCACGACGCGCGTCTGTGTGAGTGAACGCCATACTGTGGCAGTCGCGGGCAGTCGGCAATGCTTGCCTGTGGTGCGTAAGTTGCGTACGTACACGACGCGCACACACGCGCGCTCCCGATGTACCTTTTGTCCGAAGAAAAACTACCGTATACCGTGCTGCGGGGCTGTTACTCGCAATTCCCACTTTTAAACCTAATTCCTCCAGTCTGGGGCCGTCGAATACAATTGTACAAAATGTATTTTTCGAAGTCGCGAGCCGCCCGCGGCTCTCAAGCCTCAACTCCCAAATGATGGAAGTTTGCGGAGTTTTCATTATTCAGGACTGGTCTTAAACAGAACACCGCTGCTAAATTATAATAACGGCTTTTGAGTGAGTTTGCCTGCCATAATTACAGTGTTCTGACTCGGGAACAACCGTAACAACTATTTGAGTTTAAAAAAAAATAGGTAGGGGAAAGTATTGTACCTATAAATAAAATAAACATAACTATCGGGGGACAAGCTTACACAAATCGAGCTAGTCCCAAACTAGTCAATGCTTGTACTATGGGTACTAGACGACGATATACATATGACGAGGAAGGCCTACAACCATACCTTTGGGTTCCGGATCACCTTTGGCCACCCTAGTGGTATGGTCCAATAATCATCCAATAATCCAGTATCCGCACCAGTTTGAGTACTGGTGTATTGCTCTTCATGTCTTTCTTTACACAATCTAAATGTCGCAGTGATAATAAACAAAGTTACACGATAAATTCCCAAAGAGCCACGTAATTCCGTACATTCTCTAAAGATGACTGACAATTCATCCATCAACGTCATATTTCCTCCCTTTAATCTAAACTGCCTGCATTACTCAAAAAGGATCTAATACTAAATGGTCAGTCATAACTAGCGCCCTCTCTGCGACTTTATCCAAGCCAATAATCAGATATTTTTGGCTAATGTAACGTTGTTATTTTATCACGATACGACACATACTTATATAGATAAATACATACATAATAGATAGATAACATCGTACTCGTGATCATCACTCAAATATTTACTCTCACTAGGATTTGAACCCGGAACCTCTAGCTTCGTAGGCGGTGGCACTCCCACTGACCTAAAAGTGTCGTCAAATCTATCTCTCAGTGGCGTGGCGTCTTTAGAACCCGGTTCACACCAGCTTGCCTATTTTAATGCATAACGGAACGATGTCATGTTGCAAAGAATGAGGAAGAAAGTACAAGTACTGCGAGCTGTCAAGTCGAGAAAGTTGGAATATCTCGGACATATTTTGAGGAACCCCAAATATCAGCTGTTACAGCTAATTATTCAAAGCAAGATACAAGGAAAACGCAATGTTGGGAGAAGACGAACATCCTGGCTTAAGAACTTGCGCCAGTTGTACAATAAAAGCACCCGTTCGCTGTTCAGATCCGCTGTGTCGAGAGTACAAGTTGCCTTAATGATCACCAACCTTCGGTAGAAGATGGCACCCCAAGAAGAAGAAGAGAAGATTCAAGGTCGAGATGCAGGGCTGTTTTTTCGCATTCGAACACCCTGCAGTACACACGGCCACGCATTTCGCGGGAGCGAGCGAACTCGGCACCGGCGCGGTCCCGACTGAAGCATTGCTAGTATTGCTACGCCACAGAATATAATATAAGCTAAAGCAGTAAGGAAGCTACAAACAAAACGATCGAAACGCACGCACACATAGACGCGCGCTTTTACAAGGCCCCTAAGGGAATCTCGCGGTGCCGTCAGTCGCGAGTGCGCATGGAGGCGAGTGGCCGCGCTTTGCGTTTGTTACGTGCGCGCGCCCAGACAGCCCGCGATCTTTTCATTTTAAACAACCCTAACGCTCTAATGGAGCGTAGGTATTTATTTCAAAAAGTAAGCGTAGCTTCCATACTGCTCTATTTATATTCTGTGGCTACGCGTAGCTAAAAGCAAGGACCATTAAAAAATGAGGACTGTCACTCTCCATGCAAAAAGCTGTTCCCCGATATTTACAACGCCATCTATGCATAAGCTTGGTATAAGAATTATTATTATTTACAATTATTCAACTTTGCAAGCGTGACACAGTATTTAAATGTTGGAATTTATTTATTATTACTGCTGTTTACGAACTAACTGTTACTGTACTATGTTTCCTTGTTCAATTATAACATCGTTAAAGGCCGAGCCACACCGGCTGCGTGTGCACGCACTGTACGCTGCAGCTCCTTGACTTTGAGCGTGACTAGCCGCCATTTTGAAAAACTTTCATACTATACAACGCGTACGCCACGCGCACGCAGACGTGTACGCAGCCGGTGTGACTCGGCCTTAAATGTTTAGTTTTTTAGTGCCATCTAGTTTTTGCCTGGATATCCCCTTGCGGTCGGGGTACGATCCAAAGTATGGAGAATGACAGTCCTCTTGTTTTAATGGTCCTTGGTCAATGTATAAAGACGAACAAGTAGTCCAACTTCGGCCGTTTAGGAGCGCGCGACACGTATTCACACAGACGCGCGATAGCACGTCTGTGCGAGTGCGATCCATACTGGAGCATTCATACGCATTATTTCTTTGCTAGTAGTGCGTTCGTACAGGCGTGCACATTGAAGCGCGCGATGTAAGGCCGAGCCACACTGGCTGCGTACACGTCTGCGTGCGCGTGGCGTGTGCGTTGTATAGTATGAATGTTTTTCAAAATGGCGGCTAGTCACGCTCAAAGTCAAGGAGCTGCAGCGTACAGTGCGTGCACACGCAGCCGGTGTGACTCGGCCTTCTCGTACCTTTTATGTAAATTACTGCTATTATAACAACTGTGGTTAACTCGTTAAGATATGAGGCAGTTCTAATTTGCGTTCTGGTTTTAAGCCAAGTCAAGTGTTCACAGGTAAAACCCTACTATTAAAATTAGATGGTCAATATTCTACCAATCCATCTAACTCCAAACTCGTCGATAGTTTAGTTTCTCGTGGAAACACACGACCGAGCGAACGCAAGTTTCACGATAAATGATAGTTCGACGATAACTCGAGACTCGAGTTGATCGAATTTGAAGATAGGTAAGCACGATCAGTTAAGGGGTTAGAGGAGGGTTAGCGGTGGCTAAAACTTCCACTGGCTCGACCATACACACATAAGGAAAAGGGTCGATTTCAGGCGTTTTTCTGGCGATTTTTTATTTCATTAGTGTCACTCGACTTTTACCGCGGAGGACTGTCGAGTGACGACAACTTTTGATTAAATCATGTGTAGCCTCGATACCATATATCGTTTATAATAAAATTTAACTTTGATCACCACTGCTTGCTGCTCTATATTTGCTGGAACACGAATGAAAAAAACCGCCGCTGTCGAAACGCTCTGAAATCGACCCAAAAGTGGAGTAGTCAGCAAATTGGCTAGTTACCACGGATATCGTAAAAGCTATGAATTAATTTGATCACTACTTTCATTAGTTGGTGTCAATTGTAGAAGCCATTTTATATAAATCAAGATGTGTCTGCCTGTGTTATCTTATTTTGAAATTGGAAAATAAATCAGAAACGCATTTTGATATATAAGGGACCGCATGAATATAATACATTCGGACAAGTATATGTCAAATATAACTGTCAAAAAAAACAAAACACTAAACTAAAACCCTAAAGGTTGTCTGGAAAAGATCGCTCTTTAACGATAAGACCGCCTATTATTTACCACTATTTTTATATAAGTTTGCAATGTAATTTTCTTTTGGTGTGCAATATGATTGTATTGTAAAGTAGAAACAATATACACGTAAAATAAAAATTAGGTAAATCGCATATCCGAGTAATATCTCTAATTTTCTGCTAAAATAAATAAAAAAAAACAGACGTATACGTTTTTACTTACAAAATGTCTTCTACCATTGACACCAATCAATGAAAGTAAAAAATATAATTAATTCATAATTTAAACGATACCGGTAATTTACGGTAACGGGAAATCAATGTAAATCCTTAACTAAATCAGCCTGTAGGTTGACATCATTTGCCTGTCATCGGCACCAACAGTACGCTCCCAGCTGATCAGGATTGGTATAGAAGAGTCCGTCGAGCTAATAGGCTCTAGGTAGGCAGGGTCAAAAATAAGGGTTACCGAGGAAATCGCGGGGTATATCCGAGGCAAATTATACTTAATAATGATATCCATCATCCATACCTATCCCGCATCGTTCCTGTTCCGTATTTCTCGGCCTCTTACATATATAAAAGATCAATCAAAGCGTTATGGAGGTACGGTACTTATGATTGATTGGGGCTTGCAACTTGCACGCCGAAGCGGCAACGCCGGCCGCACTAGCACGGTATAAGTAGTTTTTCTAAAAGGTTCATCGGGAGCGCGCATGTGTGCGCGCCGTGTACGGACGCACCACAGGCAAGGATTTGTACATGCGCGAGCATGCCACAGTATGGCGTTCACTCACACAGACGCGTGTCGTGCGTCCCTAAACGGCCAAAATCGTACTACTTGGTTGTCTTTATACTTTGGCAGTAGTGACTTGGCTATCGAATGCTAAAAACCGGTCAAGAGCGAGTCGGACTGCCCACCGAGGGTTTTTTTTTTTACTAACAAGCCTTACTGACTGTTGCAAAAATCGGACCAGGTGGGCGCCGTGGCGTTCCCTAGGATCGAACCAGGTCGCTTGGCCAGAACCACCTTGAGAGGGTCGGATTAGATGGGAGCCGGGGCGCCTGGGATCGAACCAGGTCGCTTGGCCAGAACCACCTTGAGAGAGTCGGGCTAGGTAGGGGCCGAAGCGTCTGGGATCGAACCGCACACAAACGCGCGATGCACCTTTTGTAGGATGAATAACTGGCCAAGAGCATGTCGGACCATGCTCAATGTAGGGTTCCATAGCCTTAACTACAAGGAAATGTGCTACAGATAAAAATAAAGCTAAAAATAAACAACTAGCAAAAAGTTTTAAATGCCGAGTAAATCAATGCACTTAAGACCTTTTGGTTGAAAAGTTTTTCGGCAATAACTTCAAAACGGTTTATTCGTTACTATTCAAAATAATTTTCGTTGAATGTATTTATTAAGCGTTACCTTCCTGATTTTTTTCATATTTTTTGGATTTACGGTTCAAAAGTTAAAGGGGGGGGGGGGGGGACACAATTTATGCAACTTTCGGAGCGATTATTTCCGAAAGTATTCACTTAATTGAAAAAAAGTACATAAAAGCCTTATAATGTTTTTAAAAGAACTATCGAATTATGTACCTCACGTTGACATTTGCTGAAAAAAAAATTTTTTAGCTTCTGTTACATGTATGGAGTGCCCCCCTAGATTTTTTTATTTTTATTATTTAACTAGCAAACTTAGTAGTGGCATCTACAAGACATCTATATTCCAAATTTCATCAGTATACGTCTTGTAGTTTTTGAGTAAAATGCCTGTGACATACGGACGGACGGACGGACGGACGGACATGACGAAACTATAAGGGTTCCTTTTTAGCCATTTTGGCTACGGAACTCTAAAAATGACTGCTATTGTACTGTGACGGTAGTGTTAATATTATATCTGCCTATCAAGGGCATGGGCCAAGAACAAACGTATTTCAAAGCTATTAGCTCGAGCGTGCTGCGCGGTCGTTCCGACTGGGACAGGGTTCGATCGACCTTGCCTTAATAGTACATTATCTTTTTACTTTCCAAACTATAGTCTCGGATAGTTTAACACTTTCACGCGAGCAACGTCTATAGACGTTGAAAATGTAGGCTTGACAACACTTCATTCATTGGTGCTCGCGCGAAAGTGTTAATTTTTTTTTCTACTCCTGTACTGTTATCTGTCTTTTACTTGGTCACGAACACTAATATAAGAACATACATAATATGAGTTCAGAGAAGTCTATACTCTATTCCCCATAACAGCACTAGTGTCGTTATAGTCACTTTACGTTATTGCTAGCATCCACAGACTTCTAAATCTAGGTTAAACTTAGGTCAAGGATTAAGCGCTCAATTCTAACTTCACGATAAAAATTCACAACTACCAACTTAACAAACAATTAAATTCCTACGATTCATAAGAAAAACAAAACTTTCCGAATTAAATTAATTGATGCCAACATAAAAAAAAGTATTTTAATTATCGTCACATCGTGTCACCAGCCATATCAAAAAAAAGTTTACCATAGACACAACTGTCATGCCGGCTGTACACACTCGGAGAGACCGGACGAGATACGCGTGACGTCCATGTATTTTATATTTTAACCTAGTCGTAGAAAAAGTATTGTATGCAACGTTGTATAATTAAGTCAAAAAACGCTCATTGCGTCTCTATTTGCGATACTCGCCGCATTCGCGGCTCGTATCGCAACTCACGCAATTCGCATTTTTTGAACCTTCTTATACAACTGTTGCATAAAATACTATTAAATGTTGTGAATCATAATTCGCCTGGTGACTGCAATACGGCCACATCTCAAAAAAAAACGTTTTTTTTTTGTCACGTACCTACTTAGTACGTGACAGTAATCAACAATAATCTCAAAAAAAAACAGAATTCGTATGTGGCTATATTGCAGTCACTAGAGTTTATGATTCACAACATTTAAAAAAATTAAATAACCAACTACAAAGGAATCTTATTAAGTCAGAAGAGAGAGGCGAAACATAAACAATAAAGTTGAAAACATTTTTTACACAAAAAGCATATTATTCAGTTAATGACTTTTTAATGACAGTGAAATACGTAACTGATCCTTTCTTGCCCGTTAATGTTATTCCGATGTAATTGATTGTGTAATACTAGTATTTACTGTTTAACCACATGTATGATATTATTAATTATAATGTTCAATACTATTTATTTTAGTTTTAAGGACCAATTGCTAAACCCTATCAGGGTCCATGAGATACCTTCTTATACTGTTTAACAACTTTATATATTACCATGGTGCAATAAATAAAGGGTGATGTAATTTAATAAACAGAGTTATATACAAATAATATATAACTACTTACTACAGCAAACTAACTATAAATAAATGAATGAATAAATGAAACCTATTTGCCAACAAATGCCCAAGACACCCTTTACATCTCTAAAAATGTAGTTTTAAGTTTAATGTATTATAGTATTTTATGCAACAGTTGTATAAGAAGGTTCAAAAAATGCGAATTGCGTGAGTTGCGATACGAGCCGCGAATGCGGCGAGTATCGCAAATAGAGACGCAATGAGCGTTTTTTGACTTAATTATACAACGTTGCATACAATACTTTTTCTACGACAGGTTTTAAAATTATAAAATACAAACAAGGCATAACCTGCAAAGAAGGCAAATATGACGTATGACTGTCAGTATGTGTCTATGGTAAACTTTTTATTTTTTAAATGAAGTTGACACGCAGTGAATATATTAAAAATACTTTTGTTTTTATGTTGGCATCAATGAATTTAGTTCAGAAAGTTTTGTTTTTCTTAAAAGCCGTAGGATTTTAATTGTTTGTTAAGTTGGTAGTTGTGCATTTTTACCGTAAAGTTAAAATTGAGCGCTTAATCCTTGACCTCAGTTTAACCTAGATTTAGAAGTCTGTGGTTGCTAGCAATAACGTAAAGTGGCTATAACGACACTAGTGCTGTTATGGGGAATAGAGTATAGACTTCTCTGAACTCATATTATATATGTTCTTATATTAGTGTTCGTGACCAAGTAAAAGACAGATAACAGTACAGGAGTAGAAAAATGTCATAATTGTTGCAATATTTTATATTTTTTAAAAGAGAAATTGGTGAGTTTCTTCCGGCGCTTCTTCTCACCAGGAGGTCATTGCCCGAAGCGCCAAAAGATAAGAATACATGTAAAAGAGCCCTTGAGGGTCTACTTGCAGAAATAAATCATTACGATTTTTTTTAATTTTGAATATAAAAAAATCGAGGTCCCTCGATTTCTTCAGGATCCTATTATCAGATCACAACCTGGTTGCGATCGGAACAATCAGAAAGAAGCAAAAAATACTTAACACTGGTCTACAGTGGTTTTGTTGCCCTAGATATGAAAGTGATTTTGGGTCTATTTATGCACACAATTCATGAAACTATCAATGATTTTATAAGATTTGCTCTGATTTTTTTCATTTTACATTACCGCCGACATAAGCCGATAATTGTCCAAAATATAAGAAATGCAAAAGTCATGAAAATACAAGCACATAGAGAACTTTCATGAATATATTCGTAATCTGGGCACTTGAAAACGAAATGACAATTGAAAACGAAAATTTGCGATGATATCCAGGGCAACAAAAAAATTTTTTGTTGAGTTGTGTAATCTTTCAAATCGGTCCTGCCGTATTCGAGTAGGTAATCGCGTAATGAATACAAAAAATAAACAGACGAATTGAGGTCTGTTCTTCATTCGGTGTCAGTTGAAAAGAGGTCATCATATGCCGTCACGAAGAAAGTTGCACGCAAATTCTAATTTCTTCAGACCGATTCTATGCATTCTTAAGCGTGCACCGTTGCCCCGCAAAAGGTAACATTCCTTTACAATTTCCTAGTAACTTAAGCCTTTTCGTGTCCAGGGCTACGGACATCGGCATCAGGCACGTACAGAATGGAAATCGAAGATTCCTCATTCTTTTTAAGTTCTGTATAGTGCAGTCTATATGTCTAAGACCGGACAGAATTTTACAGAAAACGTTGCGTTATTTTTCTTCCTTTGCCATAGGTAGGTACATTTTCTGAAAAGAAAATCATCATCAGAACGCCAAAAGTGTAATTTAGTTTTGAAAAACATACATTTTCCATTTCAATTCAATCATTAGGTGGTTTTTGAACAATTAATTATACCACTATTATCAGATTTTTAAATCAAATCCCTTCTTTTCAGCACGCGAGGTGCATACGCTTTCTCCTTTTACCACGATATATTTCTGAGCACTTTGATTCGTCATAAAAAGATGCTTATTTCATCTGTCATAAACTAAATATTTTTAAACGGTTTTATTTAGCTTACCGTGTTTGTGTCAGGTTTGTTTGGGTCAAATCTTGCAGCAGCTTTTTCAACTACTTCTACTAAACCGATTTTTATGAAACTTTGCACACAGATTCTGTTTCCGTGACAATACAACATTATGATAAATTCAAGGTGGTCTGATGATGGAGTCAGGACCTGGAGAGTTGAACTCTTCAACCGTTACTACTAACTCCATCGAGCGTGGGCTCATTCGCTTGGTATTGACGAGCCCGATTCGTTAAACCTGGTGACGAGGGTCTGATGATGGAGTCAGGAGGTAGAGAGTGGAACTCTTCAACCGTTACTACTAACTCCATCGAGCGTGGGCTCATTCGCTTGGTATTGACGAGCACGATTCGTTAAGCCTGGTGACGAGGGTCTCATGATGGAGTCAGGAGGTAGAGAGTGGAACTCTTCAACTGTTACTACTAACTCCATCGAGCGTGGGCTCATTCGCTTGGTATTGACGAGCACGATTCGTTAAGCCTGGTGACGAGGGTCTGATGATGGAGTCAGGAGGTAGAGAGTGGAACTCTTCAACTGTTACTACTAACTCCATCGAGCGTGGGCTCATTCGCTTGGTATTGACGAGCACGATTCGTTAAACCTGGTGACGAGGGTCTGATGATGGAGTCAGGAGGTAGAGAGTGGAACTCTTCAACCGTTACTACTAACTCCATCGAGCGTGGGCTCATTCGCTTGGTATTGAGGAGCACGATTCGTTAAGCCTGGTGACGAGGGTCTCATGATGGAGTCAGGAGGTAGAGAGTGGAACTCTTCAACTGTTACTACTAACTCCATCGAGCGTGGGCTCATTCGCTTAGTATTGACGAGCACGATTCGTTAAACCTGGTGACGAGGGTCTCATGATGGAGTCAGGAGGTAGAGAGTGGAACTCTTCAACTGTTACTACTAACTCCATCGAGCGTGGGCTCATTCGCTTGGTTGGTATTGACGAGTCCGATTCGTTAAACCTGGTGACGAGGGTCTGATGATGGAGTCAGGAGGTAGAGAGTGGAACTCTTCAACCGTTACTACTAACTCCATCGAGCGTGGGCTCATTCGCTTGGTATTGACGAGCCCGATTCATTAAACCTGGTGACGAGGGTCTGATGATGGAGTCAGGAGGTAGAGAGTGGAACTCTTCAACCGTTACTACTAACTCCATCGAGCGTGGGCTCATTCGCTTGGTATTGACGAGCCCAATTCATTAAACCTGGTGACAAGGGTCTGATGATGGAGTCAGGATGTACAGAGTGGAACTCTTTAACTGTTACCAGTTACCCGTTCTTCCCGTTACCCCTTCGACTTTGGTCTTAATTGGTTGATATTTACGAGCGCGTTACGTTAAACTTGATGGCTAGGATCTCATGATGGAGTCAGGAGGTAGAGAGTGGAACTCTTCAACCGTTACTGGTAATTCCTTTGAGTGTGGGCTCATTCGATTGGTACTACTGAGCTCAATACGTTATACTTAATGACAACGGTCTGATTATGGAGCCAGGAGCTGGATAATGCATCTCTTTCACCGTTATTAGTAACTTCTTCGAGTGTGGACTCATTTTTTTCGTATTGACAAGCCCGTTACGATAAATTTGATGGTGAGGGTCTGATGATGGAGTCAGGAGGTAGAGAGTGGAACTCTTCAACCGTTACTAGCTACTCCTCCAAGTGTTGGCTCATTCGCTTGGTACTGTTGAGCTCAATGCGTTATATTTGATGGCGACAGTCTGATGCTGGAGTCAGGAGGTAGAGAGTGGAACTCTTCAACCGTTGCTAACAAGCCCTTAAAGTTTGGTCTCATTTAATTAGTATTCACGAGCCCTATACGTTAAAGTTGGTGCCGAGGGTCTTAAGATGGAGTCAGGATATGAAGAGAAGATAATCTTCAACCGTTTAAAGTACCTAATCTCTTCAACCAAACGGTTGGTCGTTTGGTATTGACGGGCCCAATACGTTATACATGGTGACGAGGGTCTGATGATAGAGTCAGGAGCTAGAGAGTTTAACTCGTCAACCGTAGTAACCCCTTCGAATTCAGCCTCATTTGGCTGGTATTGATGAGTCCAAATTACGCTTGCTAACGAAGGCAATGATGATAAGTCACGAGGTGGAAAGTCGAAATCCTCAACCGTTACTATTAACCCTTTCGAGTTTAGGTTTTTTGGTTGATATTGACGGTTGGCTGATGGAATCAGGAGGTAAAATGTGGAAATCTTCAACTGTTACTAACAACGCATTCGAGTTTGAGCCCTTTGTTTGGTACTGACGAGCCCAACACGTTATGCTTGCTAACAAGGGCTCGATGATTGTGGCTCTTCCCTAGATATAGGTAGCCAGATAGGGTGTAGCAATGTTCATGTATTTGTAATCGTTCCCTCCTCCCTCGTGTTTGGGCTCATTTGGTTGGTATTGATGATTCCTTTACATTGAATACGAGGCGGCGCAGCGGTTTGGCGATGAAGGTTTTATGAGGGAGTTTGGAGGTAGAAAATGAAAGTATGTTGACGTTACTTAATCCCAACGAGTTTTGTGTAATTCGGTTTGTATTGACAAGTCTGGTAAGTTATACTTAGTCCCAAGGGCCTGATGACGGTGTGAGAAAACTGAAATTAAAAATATTGAACTGTTCATAGTAACCCCAAACCGTAGGCGTACAAGGCGAGCCCATTCAGGTATTTACAAACACCCAAATGCCTTTAACGCGGTCCATATGCTTGCGTAGGTGCGAGCTACATTGGGATAATATGCGTAGTTGGTGATACGCAGAAAGTTACTCTTCAGCTCTGCAGTATTGAACGTGCAATCATCGGTTTTGCACCCTGAAACTCGTCATTGGTACTCGCAAAAATGAGATGAGACTTTACCTTTAAAATTGATTAGTTGCTTTCGCTTTCTAAGTCAATCATCAGTTCTATCTATAATCAGCTCATCAATGCCAACCAAATGAGTTCAACCAAACTAGAGAGGGTTACTAGTACCTAATGTTTGAAAAATTCTCCTGTCCAACTCCTGACTTTCTTCGGGCTCACAAAAATGAAATGAGGATAGTTCAAAATAAGGAATAGTTTGCGCAATGGTTTTTAGTCAAAAGTTGAATATTAAACTAAAAACTAGAAAATAAAAATAGGTTAAAAAAACTTTTTAAGTTAAACGGTTTTATCTTACGTTAAAAAATGTACCAAAAAGTAGAAAATAAATTTAGGACACAAAACTGGATCTTTTCGAGATTTTGACATCTGTTAGGTGGAAAATCGTCCAATAAGCGGAATAACTAATAATCTGGGACTTAACATACTAAATAAAAACGTGGGGCGCAATTTTTAATACATAATATTCCTTTGGACGGGCTTTCAAATACATGATGAGTTTTCCTACTTACATAATTAATAACACCCGCATCATGCCTTGCCTGGATTATAACACACAGATAATATACACAGTAAGCAAACTACCTATGTTCTAAAAGCATCTCAACTCAAAGTATCAAGCAGTTAGTGCAAACCGCATCAACGTAGTCCAGCAGTCTTCATGTTTATAGGACAGACAAACAGATGCGGGCAGATATATTGTTTCATAATAATATGTAAATAGATATGTAGATAGATGCAAATAAAATGCGCCCCACGTTTTTATTTAGTATGTTAAGTCCCAGATTATTAGTTATTCCGCTTATTGGACGATTTTCCACCTAACAGATGTCAAAATCTCGAAAAGATCC
The DNA here is from genome assembly GCA_947034925.1 of Eudemis profundana. Taxonomy (NCBI): domain Eukaryota; kingdom Metazoa; phylum Arthropoda; class Insecta; order Lepidoptera; family Tortricidae; genus Eudemis; species Eudemis profundana. The sequence goes on from OX344803.1 coordinate 24,530,928, forward strand.
AGTTTTGTGTCCTAAATTTATTTTCTACTTTTTGGTACATTTTTTAACGTAAGATAAAACCGTTTAACTTAAAAAGTTTTTTTAACCTATTTTTATTACTAAAAAAAACCCGACCGCGGTGCACTTTGAAACTGCATACAATCCGCCATTTTGTTTATTTTAACGAACTTCATACCCATTGAATTGACACTCGCACCATCAAGAATGTAATGATGTATCATTTATCAAAATCGGATGTGCCGTTGAGTAGTTACGAGCGGACACAGGAACGGACATACATACATACATACATACAGGTCAAACATATAACCCTCCTTTGGGCTTAGCCGCAGTCGGGTAAATAGCCTATTCCTATTATTATTGGCCGATAACTACTTACAATATCAACCATTTGACAAGCGTAGTCAGCTTAAGCAACCATTAAAAACTAACAGAAATTAAATTGAATAAAAATAATTTATTCCAGATTATTATTTTAACTAATTTTGTTAATTTTAACTATGCTTCTATTTTAATATTCTTTAAGGGTTTTATTTTGTTATATGTTATCGATGCTTGTATTAATAAAGTTATGGTTTTACCTTCATAAAAAAAATATTCCAGAACCAAGTGCCATAGAGTTGCATTAAGGCAAGACAACAGAGCATGGTGGAATGAGGGCTACCGTTTTTATGCTCACCAGTTGGCGCCACTGTCGAGTAGGGTCCTGAAATATAGCTGTCAGTTTGTTATTACGGGTGTGGAAACGAAGTTTACATTTCAATCTTATTAAATGTTTTAAAACCGTACCATAAAAATATCAGCATGCCGCAGTATTGCGTTTAGTTCGGAAAAAAGGAGGACATAAGTTTCCGAAAGATGAAACTGTCTCAAAGCACTGACATTCGTTGCACCGTAACTTATATTTGCCATAAATAATCTCAGATATTATTGAATATTGATAACATTATTCTAATAACAAATAAACCCATATAGTCACATACAGTGTCATTTGACATTTTGGAAACCTCACTTGTCACGATTTGTTGTGATTCGGGGTAGCCCTCATTGAACATAAATGCCCTAGAAATATGGCATTATCTCTCGGTGTCAACCAAAAGCCTGGGTCTGAAAATAGCAAGCCAAAAGCAGCGCATCGATCGGAGCTATATTAGCCCGATTACGTATGCCGCCATTACGGAATCGGTTAGGCAACTAGAGCAGCTAGAAATACCTACTTTCTTAATATTTGATACCAAACTTATTACATGACTAGTGTGAAGCTCATGGGTTAGAATCTTGAGAATGTCTCAGATCACAGGTATTTGACGCCCGAGCGGAAGGCAAGAGCGATAAATATGCGATCTGAGGCTTTCTTTTACCGCCAATGGTGAGTACAAAATTTACGTCTCCCCTCCCCAGGCCAGGAAGTGGGATTTTCCGCACGCATAGCGGGCGGTAATTGCCACTTTACGGCCAAGTGTGACGTAGAGACTTTAACCGGGCTGTTTTGGAAACATAATTAGCGTTAATTAATTTACTTGTTGCTAAATACCCTATTAATTCTAGAAACCGCAAGCATTGTATTGAACACAATTCACATGTGTACACATTGTATAGTTAACTGGGAACTTCAATTGCTGTTTATATAAACACAAGTACCAGTATTGTGAAATGTATGGCTTCAAGTCACAGTAAACGTGCTGTCGCAGTATATGGACTAGCTTAAAGTTATATAAAGTTAGCACTTTGTGTGCCACCGCCCCAAGTATGCAGTGACATAGGTATATTAAATTTCAGGCGAGTGGGGAACCAAGGTTGTTAAATCAGTCCGACTTATATATTTTTAATTTTCATCATGATTGTACATTCAGTTTATTATGATTTTCTCGCTCTCATTTACTTGGTAGGTATAGGGAACGTGCACGACGAAGGTGCTGCCAACTGGTGCCACCAATCTAAATCGAGTACCCTCTCATGTTTATTGCGATGAAGGACGATTAACGTCAGTGTAGCTACGACTTTTTGATTGATCGCTTGATTTGACAGGGGTGATAGTTTCCTTTACGGTCCACCCGTGTCTCTTTGGTCGTTTAGTGCTGCCACCTATAGTTCGTGCAGTTCCTATACCTTTTTCTGCGTATGGAGACTACTGATACGTTTACATAGAGTTCATATACTGATTATAATGGTTATATTATGCTTACACAACGTGGGAGCTCCAATCAAGGTTCAATTTGTTCACGTAACTATACAAGAAACTTAACGCAGAACATTTTGGGCTTAAAGTGAACGTAAAGAGGGTTAAAAATCCGAACTCACGGGATCAATATTGGTAAAAATGTGTTTCACAGCGTGTTTTATGACGAAAACATTTATGCGAAACATAGGTAAACTATACGTCCTACCAGCGGATATCAAATGTACATCAAAATTACATTAAATTGGAATTACCCAAGTCGAGTGTCTACTCATTAATGAGAGCAATTAAAGCAGAATCCAGTTTACGACTGACACCATCTAAATACGTGTTTGGAAACTTAAACGTGGTAATCTCGTCATTAAATGCGTTTCTGTCAAGGGATCTGCGGGGAGATTTCGACCTATTACTTACCCCATTCAGCTCGACACTTTTTCAACTGAAGACGGTTTTGTATGAAGTTTTCAATCCTCTATCGATTTATGAAAAGTGGGCGTTATGGCGCAAATTTCAATACATTATATTTCGATGGATAATATTGATATAATTAATTTTTCAAATACCACCAATGGCATAGAAAATGTATGTTTTCCATTACTAAATTACACTTTTTATCATCGATTTGTATAGAAAAATCGCGGGGTGGCGCACACTGGCGCGTAAATCGCGGCGACTCGCAACTACTATGCGCAGCTACACGGAAAAAATCGCGGCGACGGGCGATTTCAGTGTGTTGTTCGCCTTACTTAGAGAGTTAAGAGAAATAAATTTGAGTTTAATTTTGTAGTGAACACAACCTTTTTGCCTATCTAGGCCGATAATTTATGAATAAAATGCATTCTGACACATTGTTGCAATTATTTGTCATAACAAACAAACCAGGTCAGGTAAGCGTGACGTCATGATGGCTTACCAAACTACGAGATTTTAATTTATTTATTTTGTTAGCAAACTAGAGTCTGGCTAATGAAAGATGAGACTGACATTTATTCCAAACTTTTTAAATGGCGACATTATACAAACGTCAAATGTGTCAAACGTCATTAGATTTCTGAGGATAGTATGCTGTGGTGATTTTGATACTCAATATGCAACATAAGAAAGTAACAGTTTCCGAAAATACTTACTGAATTGTTTTGCTTTTCTTTCCGTGGCTAATGTGGGGAGTAAATATATATCATAAATAAACACTAACACTCTAATAAAAGCTATGTACTTACCAATTTTCACTAAAATCGGAAGAATTAAAAAGGTGACAACAACTCAAAAATCGGCTCAAGTATCATTACCGTTTTTGTCACCCTATAAACAGTGTTGCAACCCGTTGTTTTTTTAAATTTGCCGCTATTTTTTAGTCTCATCTTTCATTAGCCAGACTCTAGCAAAAGTTAATTACGACGTATTTTAATAACTCAATTCGTGCATTTTGTTCTTTGTCGTTAACTGGGCCGGAATTGTTTAATTTGTATTACGTTTAATGTAACACCATGTATAGTAAGTGCTCTGAAATCGGTACACCATAGACAAATGAGGAGCCGTCTTATCGTATTGTCTATCGACGGTCGACTGATTTATGTTCTGTGGACGAGTGACGGACGAGCGCCCTCTGTCCGCAGGGAGCCGTTTACAAACAACTCACTAATGGGGGGATTATTTATACACTACGAGGTAATTGAAAGATACGGAAAGTAATACCTAAATATATAAAACAGGGAGTAAACAGGGTGCTCAGAAGTCGGCAACGTGGGTATACAAGGTGTCCCTAGCCTCTGGACAAATCTGAAAGGTACATGTTGATTAGGGTATTTCTAACTGATATACAAAGTATCATAACAATTAGAGCAGAACTTACGGAGAAATTTAACGGATTAAGTAGTATTTTTGCTTTGGAACATTCTGTATGAAGGCAAATGGCAATCGAAACTCCTTCAGCAAATGCAGGTTGCATGCTTTATATGAAAACGTCAATTTAAACTTCGTAAAGATTAATCATTTTTTTTCTCTCAAAACATTTACCTAATGCTGTAAGAATAAAATTGCCATTATGAGAACTATGTGTTTTGATGCCAGGGTTTTTTGAGATCTGGATGTATTGGCATTAAGGTAATGTGACATTTGAACCGGTAACGAAAATTTGCATAAAACATTCTTCTTTATGTACACAGATAAATACCGAAGTACTAAAAATTACTTATAAGAAGAAAATACATCTCAAAAGAGCAATCTGCCACTTCCTCTGGGAGGCCCGGAGGGAGCACTCAATCGGCCCTCCCCACTACTCCTAATTTTGAGGTTACACGATGTACTTAATACCATTTAAGCTGTGAAGATTTATCAAAGAATAGAATTGGTAAAACGTTGCAACCGATAAAAACTTGAAAAAGAAATTATATTTGTCAAACATGGACATGTTCAAGCAATCATGTCATGTTTAGGTCAAAAACAAACAACTATTACCAAATCATCAACATAAAGTAGGGTAAACCAGGGTGTGATTGCCCACTGACAGTGATTGCCCGCTTTAAAAAAAACATGATCGAATGTTAGCTTTGGATCGTTCTAGTTGGATTAGAATTCGCTAGATGGTGCTGTAATTCGATGTTTAGTAGATTTAAAATTGAAAACTGGTAACACTCATAAAAAAAATTTAGTAATGGCGGATTTTGTCCAGATGGGTGAAAGTGTTACTCAAACAGGTAAACATTTTAACATTTTTCTTAAGAACTTACTATCTGAAAGGTTATTTTTGTGTGTTGATTATTTGATATTCAGCTTCTATTGCATGAATATGATAAAATTAAATATATTTACATCGTTTTTAATGTAAATCTGTGTTCAATTTCGAATCCTAACGGTCATTTTAGCTGTGGGCAATCACTGAACCAAAATTTGAATATTTTTAGTTATTGCCCACCCTTTTTTTAGTAATTGCCATTGGTAATGTCTATAGTTATTGCCCGGGCAATAACCGTCGTGGTAGAATATTGATCAAAGTGTTGCCAACATCACCTATTTGTTGTGTTTAAAATGCTTAAATCCTTCGCAATCCTTGTGCATTTGAAATAGAGCAATTACCAGCGTCTAAAAAGATAACTGTTTTAAGTAACGTTGTAATAAAGCCTGGTAATAATTAGTCTTTGCGGGTTTTATCATACTAATGTGAAAAAAGTCAACTGACTTGCCAGTGCTTGTTCAAAAATCTTTCATGTGCGTTGCATTCCTCGAAACCATAAGGAATATATACCCGACAGCACCGATTTGAATTCATTTTTATGCCATCATTGTTTTGTGGTAGATGATTCTGACTCATCATCATCAGCGAAAAAACCATTTGATGCTGTTATGAGCTAAACGCAACCCTTTTTAATTTATTGAAAACTATCCTGTTAGGTTTGAGTTTAATGTTTTGTTATATGTTTATTTATATTTAAAGTCAATTCAGAGGACTCACGTCAGACAAAGACTTTGATTTATGATTTTAAGGTATTGGGCAATTACTGTGCTGTGATGTTGGCAATTACTGTAGGCTATGGGCAATGACTGTACTTTTTAGATGATTTTAATTTCGTTGCATTATTTCCTATGTTATGTAAGTTTTAATTAAAAACTGTTGATATTCTATAGGTGAGTTTATTAGGTCATAAGAAAATAGTAGTAAAAAGTTGCTACCTATCATATTTTCTTTTTTATTGCATGTCAATGTGTTTGACATCCTTAAGTGGGCAATAGCTATATGGTTTACCCTATACGTCTTTCCGTTGGACATTATAAAATTGTTAGGCTTTAAAGCCTAATTTTCTTACTGGATCCTCATACACTTATACAAACCTTATTTTTCTTAAAACCTGTATGATAAAAGGATACGTAAAATGTACCCAAGTCGTTAACTTTTGTATTGTCCACAGAAAAGACGCCCGTTTTCCTGAACGTGAATGCCCCGTTTGCATATGCTTTAGATATGCTTGGCCCTCCGACTAAATATTTACTGCGGGTGAGTTTTGAGTGACATTTGTATGAAACTTCGTTTGTGAAGTGTGTGTGAGAGAGAGAGAGAGAGATCATTTATTTGTCAAACATAGGTACATTAAAGGTCTTAAAATAGTTGCTGCTGCTCATTGCTGATCACTATTTTTTACCATGAGTATGGCATACAAATGCGAAAAGGCTCTTACGTTTGTATGCAAAAGTCATATACACGGTGGGAAATTAGTAACCCAACAAACTTTAACCACGTATTTCATGTCATTACAAGTAAAAAATGTATCATATAATATAAATAGATCGAATTCGGTCATTCTACATTACTAGTTTTTTGGAACAAAATAAATCAGTAAATCCAGCCCCTCCTTGTAAACAAATATGTCCTTACTGGAGGAAAAGATATCAAAAAGGAAAAAAAAGTTAAAATGGAATCAAAATTACATTTGTTTTGGCTTCGTAGTCGCTTACCATCAAATGCTACGAAAGGTTAACTGCTGTTTAGCTAGCAGAATAAAAGTTTAGTAAAAGTATCTTAGTCACATTTATTAGGACTTGTTACACACTTGGGAATTTTCATTTTAAAAATGATGTATATCTTAGAAATATACAAGTGTGTGTGTTACTTTCTAAGTAAGCGTTTTTTGACTATACATCATATAACTTTCTTTACTCTTAATGTTCGTCGTTAGAATCTATACTTAAAGTTCGTCGGGTTACTCATTCCCACCGTGTATACGGGTTTTTTTTTTCAAATTAGATGCCAATACTTTTAGTACTGATAGAATTCGTCTTTAGAAGCAGACTTAAGTATAAAACTACCTAATTTGAAGTTTTTGTTAGTTTTTGGAGAAAATTAGGAAAACAACTGTGCTACGTTAAACACCCTGTTAATGAGATAAGCAGAATTCAGCGATTAACTTCTTTGATAATCGTATAAAACCTCTTAATGCACGCTCACTTGATAGAAACTTGTAGTATTACATAGTGTAGATTGTAATAAATTTATAAGGTTGTGATTATTATTATAACAAAACGGGACTTAATCGCGTAAAAACATGCTATTACCTCGACGTTTCGGACGTGCCGTGACGTCCATGGTCGCGAAGGGACTGGCGAGGCGGGTGTCAACATCTTCTAGCCGCGCGGGTTTTCCGAACTGCCCGCACTTGGTCTTGATTAATACTTTGCATATTAGGGTTGTTACTCGACCGACACACAACACTAGCAACATCAGGCGATTTGCCGGAAGACACTTGATGATATTTACACATGCTGATGACTGGATTCCACGACGAAGAAAGCTTAAAACCATCTTCCCGATTGAAATTGCGGTGTTTTTTGATTTCAACCGCTTCACGGACAACCTCACGGATTCCTTTACAATCGCTGGGTGTTTACAGGGTTGGTTGCAGTTGCGGGAGTTCTTATATTGGGCAGACCAAGCGCACCATAGCGGAAAGGGTCAAAGAACACATCGCGGCTGTTAGAAAACTCCAAGTAGACAAATCGGCTATAGCGATCATGTGTTGGAGTCTGGATCAAACCACTGGATGGAGTTTCATAATACCAAGGTCCTGTCTACAGAACGCAATTAGTATAGTAGAATTCCAGAAATCAAAAAACACCGCAATTTCAATCGGGAAGATGGTTTTAAGCTTTCTTCGTCGTGGAATCCAGTTATCAGCATGTGTAAATATCATCAAGTGTCTTCCGGCAAATCGCCTGATGTTGTTAGTGTTGTGTGTCGGTTGAGTGACAACCCTAATATGCAAAGTATTAATCAAGACCAAGTGGGGGTAGTTCGGAAAACCCGCGCGGCTAGAAGATGTTGACACCCGCCTCGCCAGTCCCTTCGCGACCATGGACGTCACGGCACGTCCGAAACGTCGAGGTAATAGCATGTTTTTACGCGATTAAGTCCCGTTTTGTTATAATAATGAGTGAAAATCGTGAAAGTTTATATCAATATTAAGGTTGTGATTTTTAAGTATTTACAAAGGAAAGCAAATTCTATTCTATTGCTACGTTACAAATAGTACTCTTATTACGTAGATATTGTTTTAGAATTTAAGGATAGTTAGGCTTAAATATCTACCTAATTACTAGTATATCATTAATTAAAAGAATGTATAAATTACATGTTGCAGTGCCCTGCAGGGTTTCATAGCTGAGCTATATGAAATGTAATAATATAATAATAGATAATGTAAACCTATGAAAGCAATAAACGAACTGATAACTGATAGAAACTGAAACCACTTTTGACAGTTAAATGCATAGAATGATTATGTTTGGGCAGAATTTTAATTTAATTATTTTGTTCGGAAAATCAACACAAAAATTTCATATAAAAAGTTTTCTTAGTTCCTATTTCAGTTCAGTTCAGTTCAGTTCATTTATTCAGTAACAATATACATATACAATATATATATATACAATATATATATTTAAACTGAATTATTTTGATGTAAGTTAACGTCTCTTAAAGTATTGGCATCTAATTTGGAAGTACCTTATATATACACATCTGCATACATAAACAGTCAAATGCAAAAACAAGTATCGAATAAATCGTTTCATAATTGTGGCACGATGTTCTTATTGCCACTGCACGTGCATTCAGACATATTTTAGGGTATTAATTTGAAAATATGCTATGGTGACTTTTCATGTAACTTGTCCTTGTTTGCGAACTTTCACAGTGACGTCACACAATTAGCAATTAGCGCTAACGAACGGTTAATTACCGGCGAGTTGGCTTTCATTAGTCGCGTGGAACGTAATTATGCCAATACGTATTGATTGCGAAGAGCGACTTACACGAGCATTAGGGTATGCTGGGGCATTGTAGTCTGCTGTCATGCGGTTTTTTTTTCAAAATTGAGTCACATATAACATTACCCATTCATTTACGTAAAAACAATTTACCAAATACAAACCAAATATCCACAACGCAGGTTTCGATAAAATTCCCATGGTGGTAAATATCCGCAACAACCTTTGTCAAACAATACGAAAAAGAAAAACATAAAAAATGATTAAATCGCGGCCTCATAATCACCCGGTCCAAAAGTACCAAATATGCAGCATTGCCCCGCTGTATGGCCAGAAATATGTTGAACCAGGTAAGAACCAGACCGGGGATCACAGCCCCTATCCCTCAAACATAACATACATGTTTCACATAAATGTCGCCATCAGATTGCCGATAATTCCCAGTCGAACGTCGGTTTCCATCGGCTGGAGCTCGAAAGTATCATCGCGTTCGACGGAGGCAGCCTCCAGAGGCCCCCGTTCGTGTTGGCGGCAACTTGTGTAAGTAGTTACGGCTGCACATATCAAAAAGCACACAGGTGAGTGTCACCAACGAAGTTGCCAAGCTATAGTCATAATAAACAAGGGAAGTTCGTCTTTATACTTTACCACCGTCGAGAAAAAACATGTTTCGTGAAAATGAAATGGAAATATTATGTTTCCATCACTAAATTACACTTTTGGCGTCAAACGCCAAGCGCAAAAGTTACAAGCTTGGTTGCCGTATAAATCGACGAACTTACTTATATTATATATTATATTAGGGGACAATCTTACACAAATCTATCTAGTCCCATAGTAAGCTCAATAAGGCTTGTGTTATGGATACTAGACGACGATATATTTAATAAATACAAATACTTAAATACATAGAAAACATCCAAGACTCAGAAACAAATATCATCACACAAATAATATTTGCTCTTACCGGGATTCGAACCCAGGACCGTCAGCTTCGTAGGCAGTCAGTAACCAACCACTAGGCTAAACCGGTCGTCTACTTCTATCACGATATATTTCTGTGGTGGCACACCTCAAAGTTATTAAAACAAAGTATATGTGAGTACACTCCTGATTTTTTCAACAAAATCTAAAATCAGCCAGCATACACCTTCAGCCGTTTTCATATGGAATGACTCGTGTACATTCACAGACCTTACACAAACACAACCAATATCCCGAATCGTATACACTAATGCTCAAAAAGCACTTTAAGGCTTCGCTTTTCTAAGCGGAAAGGAAACGCCGACTCATCGGTATACAGGATGGTATAATGCGAGCCATTAACTTTTTGCCGCCCGTTACGCCGCTTTCCGGACACCCTGTAATGGCCAGGGGTAATATGCCGATGATGGGACAAAACGTGCATAGAATACTGTATTAGGAAACCCATGGAAGCAATTTTGTAATTAAAACAAAAATATTGCTTTGCTAATCCGCGATATGATAACGTGTTAGTCAATTAGTGCAAGCCCGATATGATTACTTGCGTATTTTTCCATGCATTCACATGCAAAATAAAAAACATGCAATGAAATATAATAAACCGCCACCAAAAACACAAAACTCGACACGTGTTTCGCCTCTCTACGAGGCATCCTCAGGAGAAGCGTCCGTTGGTGGATGGATGGTTGATGGACGATCAACATCTCCAGCTTCTAAAGGTGCTTCTAAACGGGCAATATTTTTCTGCAATTTGTGACTGGCAAGTCTTGCTATCTTTCTCTTACTTCGTATGTTAAAGCAAGATGCACATAGTGGCCGGGCCACAAATTGCAGAAAAATATTGCCCGTTTAGAAGCGCTCTAATGACGGTTTCGATGGTAGTTTGTTATATTTATCTGCATGTTTTTTTTTATTTTGCATGTGAATGCATGGAAAAATACGGAAGTAATTGTAACGGGCACTTATTGACTAACACGTTTTCATATCGCGGATTAGCAAAGCAATATTTTTGTTTTAATTAACATGGATTTCCGCAAAGTAACACCCAATATGCGCCTGATTCAATCAATTAGCAATTTTGTAGGTTATTTGTTGCTATTATACGAAGCTATCACGAGAAACGAGCCTATTTGCTGTATTTCGGCCATTGTCACGAAGTATGTCTGCGGTCACCTAATTACCGCGACGCTGTTTTCATACTAAATGTATGGAGACGCGGTAATTAGACGCAGTCATACTTCGTGAGAATGGCCGATTAGCACCAGTAAAAAAGAGTTTTCTCGATTTCACCGAGGTCCCATTATTAGATCCTGTGGTTGCAATGGGACCACTTTGAAGGTATAACTTTTAAACAATAAACATCCATCCATCATCGACTTCATCTTCACTTATAAAAACTAAACTAATTTCCAAATCGGTCCCGCAGTCTTTGAGTACCTAATTGAAGAACGAAATTCGACGAAAATATTTTGACACCCAAACGAGGAACGACGAACGATAACTAGTTCATGATATGTATGGGAATACGGGGGACACGAGTGAAACAAATGCTGGTCTAATGCACACTGGTTTAATCCGTATGCGGGTGGTGGGAGCGGCCACACACACATAGGCACATATATAACAGTTCAAGAGTCGAATAATATTAAGGATAAGGACTAATGGTATCTGCCTATTACACCGTATCATACCATGACTGTACTATGAACGTTTCAGTCAAAATAGATATTCTTTGTATTGAAAAGTATGAGACTAGCACGCTAGCACGTTTCGTCACCTACCGGCATTTGTCATACCGTGTCTGATACGTTCATAGTACGGTCATGGTACGGTGTAATGGGCCAAAATGCCAATTACTCTACAATTCGGTGTAGCAGCATATTCATGCACGAAGTCCAGTTTGGTCAAAATAATGATGTTACCGTGTCGCAGTAAGTGGTCAACTCGGGCACTGGCGGGCTGTTTGGGCGGCCGCCAAACATAATATCCCGGCTAATTGCTCGTAAGGCACGCTCTCAATGCGTTATACAACCAAACTACATTTGAGAACAAAAACTGAGCATTCGGAAATTTAATCTATTTTTTAAAAGCAAGCTACAAGAATACACATTTAAAACTAAATTAAAATTAAATAAGTTAAAACTAAAATAAATCTAAAAACGGCCCCTGTGGCATGGTGCCGAAGATGCTGGTAGCATTTCCTCGCTGTATTGTAAGGCTTGTACGTTGAGCGAGGAAGCTGCCAGCTCTTCAGTCCCTCGTAGTTTCTGAAATTACTTGATAGGTGATATATCTCGTTTTATTTGGACTTTTAGGGTGGCTTCCCACAAGATGTTTTGACGAGCTGCATGATTAGGACACTTTCTCTTTGCATCGGTTTCCTCATTACTGAGGGTCGTGGTCATTTTTTCGGAACAATTGACGTCGGATGATGTTCTGTCATCTCGTTTTATTTGCAGCCGAATGTACAGCATAGTGCACCGTTGTTTCGAGTTGTGCGTACATTTTTCGAGTTGTACATACATCATTCTCCCCCCTTGTGACACAATTACTATTGCCACACGGGCGAAGCCGCAGGTAAAAGCTAGTTAATTAATAATATCAACCTACTCATGTATATACCTAATGCTAGTTTTGTACAAGTTTTAATCTGTGAGGGGAAACTATTTGTGACGTTCCGCAGGAAAAGGTACCTTATGGAGGGTCGGCACTTACGTCGTGTAGCATCAAATTAATATAGGAGTGCCGTTAATAACAGCGTAAGCGCCTACCCGCCATAAGGTACCTTTACCTGCGGAACATCACATTTGGTTAACTTTAAAAGACGTTAACTTACATCAAAATAATTAAGTTTAAATAGGAATTAAGAAAACTGATATGATATGAAATTTTTGTTTTCATTTTCCGAACAAATTAATAAATTAAAATTCTGCCCAAACATTAACATCCTGTGCCCTGAGTAGGTGGTTATCACTTTCTGTCAAGTGAGCGTGTACAAAGAGGTAACCAAAGTACGTACGATAATCAAAGAAGTCTTAATCGCAGAATTCTGCTTATCTCATTAACAGGGTGTTGTAACGTGGCACAGTTTCTATCCTAATTTTCCCCATAAATTAACATAAACTTTGAATTAGTTTTATGTTTAAGTCTACTTCTAAGGACGAGTACTCACTAAAAGTATTGGCATCTAATTTGGAAACACCTTATATGTATATATATTTTATCGTCACGAACTGACAACTAGGCGGTATTTCTACATAGCTTAAGTTTCGCCTAACCGTACATTAAAAAAAATGTCCGTATTTCAAATTGTCTAAGCCTCTCCAGCTCCAATACACTATTTGGCCAAATATTATGAAAGAGTTATTTATGGTTTTCGAACTCAAACAAACTTCAGTTCAGTACATTTCCTTCGCAAAACAACTTAAAGTATAAGGAAATTGCTTAGAAAATAAATGTTATGCCTTAATTGGGAGTAAACGGTTGGCTTTAGGAATGACCGCTCCTATCCACTCATATCAGCAACGACGTATCTTCTTCAGTCTTCACAGAAGAAGCTACCTTACTGTATAGTTAATAGGGTTCACAATTTATGCAAATGGAACGTGATTAGTTAAGAAAACACTCGATATCACAATAGGCAAGCCGTTATTCAATCGTTTATTAATAACAGAGAACGCAATATCGCGTTTTGTTCAGCCTAAACGGTCGTATAAACGTGGCTTTATTATTTATGTTTCATTTTTACCGATTACAAAAAAAGAGGTTTGGAATATTTTTATACAGGTCATCATCATCAGCCTATACACGTCCCACTGCTGGGCATAGGCCGACTCTCGTAGACGAGAGTGTATGGGTTGTAGACCCCATTTTGAATTTCTTAACTGTATATTATAGCAAACATCGTTTAAATATTGTTTTTTTAATGGCATGGAATGAAATTGGAAAAAAAAGCAGGCATAGACCGGCAATGTTGGATGAAATTTCATTAAAGGCCTCTCGTCTAGCCACACCGGAAACGAGGTACTTTGAGGCCTATTATAAGGCACGTAATGTCAATATTTCATTCCATGTTTGACAAAAATAAACTTTAACAGCACACAGTGAAACCATCCCTTTGCATCACGGCTTTGTCATGGAAATGTGCAGATTGCCCCGTTGTCATGTAAATGCCTTAATGGCCAGAAAATGACAGTTTTAAATTATCCCGAGGGACGGCTTTATGCATCCCGGTCTATGGAATCGGTCTCGTTTTATATTTCCCGTATCGTTGTCGGGAACTGTTAAGAAGAACAATTTGAGTTAGAAAACAGAGTGCGCAGCCAAATTAAAACACGGCAAATACGCGAACCTGGAACTAGTGTACGATTTCGTTCCGGTTGCTGTTGAGACTGTGTTGGGCCATGGAGTGCCGAGGGGAAAACCTTAATAAAAAGCCGGTCAAGTGCGAGTTGAAGTCGCTCACCGAGGGTTCCGTAGAAACTTGTAGTATGTATTTCACACACATTTCATAATCTTTGAAATTATTCATTTACATTTTATCACCCGGTCTTATTAAATAAAATAAATAAAATGTAAATAGTTCAAGATAAGATGCATTAAGAGGGAAACTTTACTTTCCTGTCGGAAAACTGTCCCCATACATCGACATAAGTCGCGGTTAGTTTAGCAACTGACAAAATAAGTTTGTATTAAAGTTTTAATGAATTTCTAAAAAACGATGCAGGTTAGGAAAATCGTTATATTTTTCTTATTATTGTAACCCTTATTGTAAAGAAGAACAAAAAAATATTTAATTTAATCTTATGCAAAGTATAAGGAAAGAGAAGTAGGCACACACCGGCCCTTTAAGAGCGCACAATGCCTATTTATTTATTCAACATCGCGTCGAGGCGCAGGGCTCCCGTCCATCGGTAATTTCGCATCCGAAGACACTGCAGTATTACGATACATTTCATGGGGGCAAAAGCACGCGGTGACAATGCGAACTCGACTGAAGCATTACCACGCATTACTAAAATTTTGCTTGTAATGCGTTCGTACCTACACGGCGCACACACATTCAAGCGGTGCAATGTACATTTTGTCGGAAGAAAAATTCGGTACTGCTATTATACCGCCGAGCCGTATCTTTTCGCACCCACGATTTTAATTCAGTTAATAATCGTGTATCCTTTCCTTCGCTCTAGACAGTAGTGTTGTGTAAGTTTGTTCATCATAAAAGCTAATCGAAGTTTCGTCGCGGCGCCGACCAACTTGGATTCAATCCCAACTTGCGGAGATGCTCAGACAAGAGTGTTTCGATACAGAGCTCTTAATACATGAACAAGTCTTGGGTTTTGTAAGATTCTCACCGATATAATACAATAGTCAATATATAACACAATAGTCATTGTAATGAAACAACTTTCACGGATTCAATCTCCTATATTGACGTGACAACGTCTTATAATTCGATGGAGCCGGCTGCACGCACGAAAAAACATGACGTATGCGGCTTTACCTCGCCCTGAGGCGTTCCATTGTCAATTGTTTATTTTCTTATGACATTGTCGCGTTCAACTATCGTCAGTAAACCGACTTTACAGCCAACCGATTTTTTTTATTTCATTATTACGTCCCGACGTTTTATAACCCTTTTTAGCGTCCGTGTCAGTCTACCCGCGACCACGAGGAGTTCCGAGACGTTGGTACGTAAAATGAAGTAATATGCATAATTCAATCCGTTAAAGTTGATTTTTAGGGTGCTATAGCCAAAATGGCAAAAACGACAATAGAAATAAGGTACCTCTAGCCGCGGAACGCCACATATACCGTGTTTTTTATTGATTTCCATTAACTTCGAGGGCACATTATCCAGGTCTAATTAAGTTAATTTCTCTCTAGAAACTAATGCTGTAGCTCATACCGTTTATAAAATATTCATAATATTAATTTAATCACCAACCAGTATAAATGAGCTGTCATAATCCCAACACTGTCATAGTTGACGATAATTTTTGAGTAACTCAGAAGTGTCTTTTAAAATGGTTATCAACTCAATATTAATTTATTTTGTAAGAAAAGTTAAAAAAAATCGAATTTAACAAAAGGAGATATACCAGGTAGCTTCTGTTGACGTACGAAACAACCTGTCGAATTTAACGGAAATAAAAAAACACTGTGTATTTCTGTGTCAGATACCAATGACGCGCAGCCTCCCAGTCGTAAGGACGCGCGCTTAGGTTTTAGTAGGTAAGAGACACATTGACACTGTTTCCTTCACACTCGTCCATGAGGATTTCCTAAGTGCATAGCCTTCCTTTGTATAAAAAAAAAACATAAAAAGCTGTGTATGAGAATGTCTACGCCGCGGCGTAGAGGGTCTACGCCGCGGGCTACGCGCCGTAGCGACACCAAGTATTTGCCATTTATTTACTACGGGCGTTTTTGTCCTGCAGGCTTGTGATACCGTAAAAACATCTGTAAATAATGTTTACGTAAACAGTGGGCAGTCTGCCAACGTTGAAAAGAAACATAATAAGTTATTATTCATTTATTCAAATGACTACATAACAATACAGTACATCGTTCCAAAAAACTGTTGTCACAGTTTGACTGTGGGATCCATGAGTCTATCTATACAATATTAGAAATCTTAATTCATAACAAGATATATGTACTAGGTAAATACCCAGACCAGGGGTTTCTAAACTGTGCGCCGTAGAAAATAAAGAGGGGCGCCGTGAATCGATCCTCTATCATTATCTAAAATCACAAATATTCGCGGGTACCTATAAAGCAACAATACCTATTTTGAGCGAACTAGGGTAGGGCGCCGTGACGAAGTACTAAACTTGTAAGTGCGCCACGGACTGAAAAAGATTGGGAACCCGTGACCTAGACAGTAATCAATTTAAATACTGTCAAAGTAGTATTTTAACGAGGATTTTTTAAAATTACTTTTATTTTACTCCATCCTAATAGTCGCGCAGATAAGGCGTTGACTAAGTATGGCAAGCGCTTTTGTATTTACATATATGACTAGGAAGTCCTAAAACATTACCTTCGGGTCCCTGATCACCTTTGGTCGCCTTGGTAGTTGTAGCATAATCCAATATCCACAGTTTGATGACTGGTGTTTTGCTCTTGACGTGTGTCTTTACACAATCTAAATATCGTTGATAATAAACTATGCGTTACATGATAAGTTCGCAGAGACCAGCACAATTCCTTACGTTTTCCAAAGAAGACTGCCATTCCATCTTTCAACTTCATATTTCCTCTTTTTAACCTACAACGGCCTACATTTCATAACCAACCTCAAAAAGGATCTAGTACGAGATGGTAAGTAATCACTACCGCCCTCTCTTGGACCTTATCCAAGCCAACAGTAAGATATTTTCGGCTAATATAACGTTGTTACTTTATCACGATTTGACATATGCATATAATATATTTAACCATTTAACTATCCCTGTTTTGACATATTCTTTGTGCTCAATTTATTTTGACATTTAATGTGTATTTTGACCTTGCTAATTGATGTTTTATTTTGTTTTTATTATTTTTTAATTGTATCATTTGATTTATTCCATTTAATTGACGATCTCGCTTTAAATTCTTATAACTTGACATGCAATGCAACTTATAATGTAATTTTAAAATGAGAAATAAATAATCTAATCTAATCTATACGCATGTTTGGCGAGTTTAAAGGAAAACAAAGGTACCAAGTGTCTTTGAGATAAATTAATTATAGAACAGTTGAAAGACAATTTCTTTTCTAGATTTTCTCTAAGGCGCGGGGTACTGTTACTGAACCTCCACCATATAATGTAAGAGGTAGGGCAGTACCGGGTTTTGGAAATTCCCGAAAATTTTCCCGGTATTACTGCACGCCCTAGTCAGAGGTCTAGCTCAGGTGACCAGGAAGGAGGTGGGTGAGGTAAAAAGACAGTCCTGTGAATTTGGGTTTATTTTAGTTCTATCATGTTTATGTGCCGGCGCTCAAATGAGAACTAATAAATCCAAATTCAAAGTACGTCTTCTTATAAACTCTACCTTAATTAGACTTCTTACAGTATCATTCAATCGATCTGTATGAAATTGGATAGAATGTAGTTAAAACAAATGTAGTTTGGTAAGTTCAAACTTGACTTGAATTAATTAGGGACTTACTGAGTCATGGGGATTAAGGAAATCGACAAATCTGGGAGAAAATATGCACTTCTGAAGTCAAAAATGATACCGTGTTCTACGGCGCTGGTTTTAACATTAGTAAGTTGGAAGTTAACGTTATTAAGTAATAAGTTAATGCAATGAAATGCATTTATAATGTCGCTGAAGTAAGTTGCTCGCTGTTGCGAAATCGTGCAGTGTTTTGGTTGTCGATTCAATAATAATATGTATAGTTTGAAGGCTAATAGAGCATTAGGTAACCAGGCTATTTTATCCTGCTAACGCGAATTCCTATTTTTGATGTTATTCCCGTCATTTCTTATACCTATTTTGATTATACTTTGTATTTTTGCCATAGATACCGATCGTTAAAACTAAACAATATTCTAAATAGTGCTAAAAATAATGCAAAATACTAGTTTTACATAACCTAATATATAACACGAAGCAGAAACTTATTTTATATAACCCTTTATTTGGAAACAATAACCTAAATATTAATGAAACTAATATAAAAATTGAGAATTGAACTCACTTACCGTATTACATAAACAAACGGGCAGTGGCAGGTAGATTAGCCATACCTGGTTCACACACAACCACAACACTACAGAACGGGAAAGCACATCCAAAGACGTGAAGGTGTCGCTACATTTTCCCCGGATGGCGTGCGGCCGACGGGGCGCGCCGGGGAGCACTGGGGAGGGCGCCCCTACGCTCCTATACTACGCGGTGGCATAGACTAGCCAGTCTATAGACGGGCTATTGGGCAAAAGCGTTTGAATGAACGAATGAAATGAAATGAATGAATACAAAAACACACAGATACATGTATAACAGAATGAGAGTATAGATGGATTTTTTCTGCGAAAAAGGAGTCCACTCAGCACGGTTTCAAGTCACAGAAGGTATTAGAGTTTTTTCCTCAAAAGCAAAAAAAAGTAGTCTTTCACCTAATCGCACTTTATTGCCTCCTGATGTGTGTTCTACCGCTTGTATAATGGGCTGTGTTCTGGGGTTTTGTTCGACATGATGCCTACGGCCACCTTCTATCACCGCACCACTCGCAGGGTAGGTTACTTTGGAACCAAAATGGTCGCGTCCCGTGTGGTTCCAAAGAAATTGCCTACCGCGCACAATCTGAATGTGGAATGAGCTGCCTGCCGCGGTTTTCCCGGAAGGCTACAGTATAGAGTTCTTCAAGAGCGGAGGGAATAAATATACGATCGAGACACAACGCGAAAATTAAATATGCGATCGACATGAAATGCGATAAGGTGAAACGCTACAAGATTTTTTTTGCTTTTGATATAAAATACGAATTATGTGACCATAAGGAGACATTCTCTTTCTAATAGGTAACTTTTGCACTCGAGAGGGCCTACGCTCCTACACTACAGCGGTGTCATAGACTAACCAGCGTATATGTAGACAGGCTACTGTAGAAACCGGTGACGTGACGTTAGTAGACAAGCTCCTGAAAAAACCGGTGACGTGACGTTAGTAGACAAGCTCCTGAAAAAACCGGTGACGTGACGGTGTCGCAACATTTGCCTTCTACTTATATGGCGTGCGACCAACGAAGAGCGCCGGGGAGCGCTAGAGAGGGCGCTCCTAGGCTCCAATTCTACGATGATGTCATAGACTAGTCGGCGTAAAAACTGGCTTCTATTGGCAAAAGTCTCGTAACGGTATCACATTTTCCCCCGTAGATAGCGGACATTCACAGAGGCTTCAATACTACGGCACTCCAATAATACGGTGCCGTCTCAGTCAAGGTAACGTATGGACAAGCTACGACAGACACGCATTCACAGACATCATTATGTGACCGTGTTCTCGCTCTAATGCCCTCTTGCACTGGAGAAGGCGACGTTCCAATACTACAATACCGTCACAGACAATACCAATATTATAATTACCAGTGGTTCCTAACCATTTTTCACTTTGCTACTTGTTTTTGTGGAGAAAACCTGCGTAATAAGGACCTAAGAAAAAACCTGGATTATGCTGCATCTCTAATCTTCATACACCGGCAATGTGAATTCATAAACCCCTCCGCGCTCACAACTTGATATTCTACCTACTTTGCAAGAGGTATCGTATTTTTAATCCTATTTACTAGATCCTTACTACCCCTACAATACCCGCAAAACCCCTGCATCGGTAACATTACCATCAGGTATGAACTCAGAAGGACAATAGGGTGTCCCTTATTTTGCCTTCTTCGTAAGAACGTTGTTTTTTTTTATTGGATAGTTGGACACCTCTCAGAGTCTCCGCGACGTTATGATTAATCTTTGTAAAGTTCAAGAGCGAGCGAGGCGGCACTACAACAGATTAGGCTCACCCGCGGGTTTTGTTTCACCATCTTTTGCCGGTGAAATAAATATGAGATATGACGGCTCAACATCCTACTTCCTCTCCTATCCTACTTTGTATGCTACCTTATTAACAATAAATGTTAATTTTGTAATCCTACTTCTTACAAATATCCTAGTAATATTATAAGCGTCAAAGTTTGTGAAGATGTTTGAACATTTGAAGGTTTGGATTGTTTATGATGTTGATTTCTCTCAGAGGCACTTTGAAGTTAGGCATATACCAACAGTTAACTATTCTTCGTAAAGTTCGGGGGCGAGTGAGGCGGCGCTACAACACTCGACTCACCCGCTGGTTTTGTTTGACCAACTTTTCCGTCGAAAATAAAATATGAGACCTGACGGCCTACCGTGATGGATCCACCCTGTGTAAGACATATTGTATTCAATAACCACATTTTTACTAAAAAAACCCGACCGCGGTGCACTTTGAGACTGCATAAAATCCGCCATTTTGTTTATTTTAACGATTTTCATACCCAGTGACACTCGCACCATCAAGACGAATCTAATGATGTATCATTTATCAAAATCAGATGTGCCGTTGAGTAGTTACGAGCGGACACAGGAACGGACATACATACATACATACAGGTCAAACACATAACCCTCCTTTGGGCTTCACCGCAGTCGGGTAAAAAGACAAAGATGACAGTTTTAATGGTCTCTTGTTTCGATTCTTATAAACTTGTCTTATAGTTTGGGGGTTATGCACTTGCAAGTGGGTCATACTTTTGTTTGTGCCGAGCCGTTACTGCCGTGTAGAACCTAATCTAGTCCTCCCGCATAAATATAGATAGATAGATAGATCATTTATTTCACGACACAAAATAACAGTATAAATTTGTACAGACAAAATTATAAGTATTCACGCCATGATCGTCAAAAACAAAAATACAAAATGAGAATTAAGGTAACAATGTCAAAAGATTTAAAAATATACTCGTAAATAACCCCTTCGGCCGCCATCGCAACCATGTTTCACAACCAGTTGCAAAGGAAGAATTTTCCTCCTTTGTTGGCAACTAGTTGCGTTAGCCGAATATTTTGTCTTAATACGCAACCAGTTGCGAAGATGTTATCCATTTTCCATCATGGCAACTATGTTTCGCAACCAGTTGCCAAATATATTTTTCTTTTCTGGCTACACAACGAAGAAGTTATATGATATATAAAGTAGATGAAGTATAAAAACTTTTTCAACCTTGGGAAATCCATGTTTTATTTTAGAAAGTTTATCGGAACTAGTTTGACATATTATTTTTTATTGTGACACTATTAGGACAAACCAAATCGTTGGATCGTGACGTCCAAAAAGATTACCTAAGTTTCTGACAATGATCTTATGTGCAAGAGAGATGTTCCTTGCATTATTTATTACCGCTCAAGTATTTTATTCTGTCTGTTTGCGTATTAAGAAAGAAAAACATTTTGTCGCAACTATATTGTTAAAAATTAAAAATATTCTTAGTTGACAACTGGTTGTGTATTAATGTAAAATGTTCTTCATTCACAACTAGTTGTCAACAAAGGAGGAAAATTCTTCCTTTGCAACTGGTTGCGAAACATGGTTGCGATGGCGGCCGAAGGGTAAATAACAATCAATCAATAACTATCAAGTCAGAAGGATATAGTTCGTCGATTTGTATCGAAAGTGGCATGTCTTAGAGTGGTGCTAAGGCGCTAAGCCTTTCAAACAAAATGGTATAGAGGGCGCTAGTATCTCCGATACGAATTCATTCAAAACTTACGTGCGGTGACGTCATAAGCTAATTGGAGAAATTGGATAACTCGCTGTCCCGGAATGACAGAGGTGCGGGTTCAAATCCGGCATTAGCTGTAGTCGATCGTATTTGATTTTTCAATGCATTTGCTCAATGTATCTATAATTATAATAAAATGGTGGTGTTTCCACATTAAGCTATGAGGATTCAAAATATTTCCAGTAAATATGATGATTCCTTAAAAATAGTGCATAAGTTTTCCATTTCATTTGGTGTTATTTGAACAATTATTTATACCATTATTATCAGATTTGAAATCCTGATAGTAATATTGACTGCAACTGAAGTTAACGGCGTGCGAAGTAGGTCGCCGGCACTTCTTTTTCTGTAGGAAGAAAAATTAGTCTGACTCGCCCACCCAGGGTTCCATACAAATTTATAGGCACATATTTTTATATATGTGTACCCCTATAAATTTTGATTCCCTTAGCAACGTCTATTTTTAGGGTTCCGTACCAAAATGGTAAAAAAGGAACCCTTATGGTGCGACTCTGTCTGTCTGTCACAGCCAGATATCTCAGGAACTACTGCTGCTATCGATTTGAAATTTGGAATAGTGTTAAAATTAGCTAACCCGAGCTTATTGGACATAAAAAATATCTTATACCTTTTTTACTTTTTTTTTAAAAGGCTCCGTTATGGGACTTTGAAAATTGAAAGTAGGGCTATTATATTGAGTGGGGTATCAAATGAAAGGGCTTAATTCGTAGATTAAAACACCATTTTTTTTTCTTAAATAAGTAGTTTTTGACTTATAAGTGCAAACGTACCATCCCCCCCCCCCCCCTATTATCTCCGAAGTTACTGATCAGAAAAATGTGTCATAATTACTAATTAACAATATCAACGTGAATATTATAAGAAAAATAGAACGCTCTTCCTAACTTTAATATTTTTTTAGAAATTTACAAAAACTTAAAAATCTTAAGGTCCATCTAGCGGAGAGTAGCAAAACTAAGCGATGGCCTGTTTCACGCTAGGGGATTTCCGGGCAAAAACTAGATGGCGCTAAAACACTAAACATTTACGATGTTATAATTGAACAAAGAAACATAGTATAGTAACAATTAGTTCGTAAACAGCTAATAATAAATAAATTCTAACATTTTAATACTGTGTCATGTTTGCAAAGTTGAATAATTGTAAATAATATTATAATTCTTTTACCAAGCTTATACATAGCTGGCGTTGTAAATTCGGGGAACAGCTTTTTGTATGGAGAATGACAGTCCTCTTGATTTAATGGTCCTTTCTATTAAATAGAATCATTACTCGTCAGGTTCTAAATATTACAGGAAAAATATAACTGTTTTCCTAACTTGCACTGTTTTTTAGAAATTTGCAAATATCATAACATATACTTATTTGCTCCTACTAAACTAATCGACATACAGTTTTTCTTGAGCTATTCGCGTATCTACTTATGAGTTTGTACGGAACCCTCGGTGCGCGATTGCGACTCGCACTTGACCGGTTTTTTTTATGATTTAATTACAAATGTATAGTTTTCAGGCTTCTTAATGCGAAAAACGCAAAATTTCTTAATAAAGAAAAAACTCACTTGTCTCTCTCTGGAGTCGGTCCCTGATATCTGAGGATCCTGGTCAGCATCAGGGTTGCATCTAGAGCGAACAGCCCATTCACTTTCATCTATTAGAGTAGGCTGTGCCCAGCAGTGACGTATTACGCTGATGATCATGGGATCTAGGGTTGCCAGATTCAGGCATTGGACAAATGCCCCCCCCCCCGCTCAGTAGCAAAATAACAAAAAAAACGGATTTTGGGGTGGCAACATAGATATCCTCGGGTGTCATTCATTGTAGCTACGCCACTGTCAATAGTAAAGTATACGAAAATAGATAAATATTTCAGTAAATAGCTTTACTTGTAATATTTTACAAACACGCACGTAGGTACGCTTCTTACCTACTAATAACCTACTAGTAACAGAAAAAAAACTAGAAGAAGATATTGGAAATCCGGGACTATAAAGTGTAATTCCGGGACACGGAACAAGAACGATAATTCCGGGACAATTCCGGATTTCCCAGCCATCTGGCAACCCTAATGGGAGCTCAACAGTCCTGATCTCAGCAACAACGTAGAAATAAACAAATAAATAAATATTATGGGACGATCTTACACAAATCGAACTAGCCCCATAGTAAGCTCAATAAGGCTTGTGTTATGGACACCAGACGACGATATATTTAATAGATACAAATACTTAAATACATAGAAAACATCCATGACTCAGTTCTGGATTCACATCACACAAATAAATGCCCTTACCGGGATTTGAACCCAGGACCTCCTGCTTCGTAGGCAGGGTCACTACCAACTAAGCTAAAGCGGTCGTCAAAAGAAAGAAAAGCAAGAAAGACGATAAAGACTGATTTTAAATCTCAAAAAAAAAACATTAAGTATTTGTTGAGCATTTTAAACGTCTAAGGCTGCGGCTCCACTGAGGATTATTATATTCGATTTCATTAATACGTTACAATTAACTTAAAACTACATTTTTAGAGATGTAAAAGGTCTCTAGGCGTCAAAACAAGACAATTAAAGTAATAGAAAATAAATTAATAGTAATATTAATGGAGATATAAAGTCTCAGTTGTCAAAATATTGAGTATGAAGGTGTTAAGGCCCTCCAAACGTCAAAATATAAAATAGGAATGTTTACTAAATATGTAGGGATCGACCAATCATATTAGTGTTCGCTGTTTCTATTGACATTGACGAGATGTGGATTTCAACTAAAGTGATTGGTCGATCCTGCACGTCTCCTCTCCGATCCGCTCCGCCTCAGTGGAGCTGCAGCCTAAGGCCTCTTAATAGTAATTTAGTATTTTAAAATCTCCTCAAGTATTATCGATTGCACATGCATAAACAAAAACTTTAATTATGGTTTTATGTGTTCAAGCTATAAAATGTCCATTTGTATACTTGCTTGAGATTCATCATTAACAAAAAATGTTGATCGTAGCTTGTGAGTAAATACAATATTTACTTTTTATGTGGTTTGTTCTTTCTTCGGCGACCTGCTTAAGGTCGGCGAAAGCGAATACAGAAAACTTGAAATCATTAATTGAACATTTTTCAAAAAGTTCGTACATAAATTTGCATGGATGCATTAATTCCTATTTTATTACCAATCTATTTTAATCATAAACAAAAAAAATATTGATTATATTGCATAATTAAAATTTTATAGAGAATATTTTACCCTAATTATCCAAATAAATTAACAAAACATGAAACAATTAATAATCATCAAAAATATTGGCAACAAAATAGGAATCATTTAACGATATTTTTAATGATGTACAAACTTTTTGACAAATGAGTATTTGTGTAATTTTTAAGACTTATGTTCAACTCGATGTATTTCGATTTCAACGAACGAAACCGTGACATTTCTTGCGACATGTAACGATGAGATGCGACATCGTATCGTGACACGTGGCGGCCAGCCTTCTGGCACCCTACTACCCAGGAGAAACTAGGGTAGCTATTTTACCTTTAGGGTTTATTGTAGTTTATTTTCTATCCTTTTATTAACCTTAATATTATACCGGGTGTTGCCTGTAACAGGAGCAAATAATTAAAACGTAGATTCTACTTATCAAACAACTTTCATTCTACAACATTTAAAAATGATGTAATCTATAGATTTCATCTTTTTCATACAAATTAAATAGTATTTTCAATGTATGTTAACATCAGTCTAATTGACGTCGCTTATCAGCAATACATTGCGGCTTCAAATAAACTCTTAAGAAACATTTTATATGTTATAAATAAATGCTCAATCCATTTGATTTCAGCACACCATATTCTAGATTCAAAATTATAACCCTGTTTTCAAAAAACTACGACGTAACGTGCTACGACATGGCGACGTGTCTTGTAATTGAATATCAAAGATTTTTTTTTTCGATAGGCCTCATCTTTCAGGTCCAAAAAGTATCGCTACTGCATTTTTATTACCTGTCATTTTTCCAAAATATTATTTAAAATAATCGATATGACAGTTCCGAATTAAATACGCCAGGCACACAACATGAGTGACTGAGTTCGTAATAAAAAAAACAGGTATGAGGACTAGACCAAGCAAATTACCTTAACCTGGACATAATTCGATAACTGTAATTTTCTTTTTGTGTGGTATAAAGTATTGTTAGTAATAGTTAAAATAAATAGAACTAAACATTTTAGGGTTCCGCGTCAGTGTAAAATAACCAAAAAACTAAATTTTCATCATATTATGATTTTATGAGTACAGCGTAATACATAACTTTTTAAAAGTACCTCTATTACGATATAACGCTTGCATCCCAGTTAAAGTAATCAAAATTATACTAATTAACCGATCGCGACTGTCATTAATAAAGAAGGTTCAGTAAGTTTCACGTTTTCTGGCTTATCTTATCAGAAATTATAGATAACTGTAATTCGCCAATTTACTTTACATACTATATTATGTGAGTTGATAAATTATTAAAACTTATACAAATTCTCTTTACGGATCTGTAAAGTCTCAAATATTGGTAATTTTTGGATAGCCCTAATACATAACTACTTCAAAAGTGTTTACTTTTTGCCGTCAACATATTATTAGTACAATAAAAAATAAATTAAACAGAAAGTGTCCGCGTTTATTCATTAATTGATTTTTTTTCTTAGTTAAGTTTCAATATGGACGTTATTTCTGGCGCTCTAAGGTCGTCATTTCATTGTGCCTCAATTCCGGCCGTGCGTCGCGAGACTTGCGCGTCGCGGGCGATACTCGTGTAGGTAGGTATAAGTCGTCACATTCATTCTTTTTTCTACTCCTGTACTGTTATCTGTCTTTTACTTGGTCACGAACACTAATATAAGAACATACATAATATGAGTTCAGAGAAGTCTATACTCTATTCCCCATAACAGCACTAGTGTCGTTTTAGTCACTTTATGTTATTGCCAGCAGCCACAGACTTCTAAATCTAGGTTAAACTTAGGTCAAGAATTAAGCGCTCAATTTTAACTTTACGGTAAAAATGCACAACTACCAACTTAACAAACAATTAAATTCCTACGGTTTTTAAGAAAAACAAAACTTTCCGAACTAAGTTCATTGATGCCAACATAAAAAAAGTATTTTTAATTTATGTATATTTTAAATTAAAAAAAAAAAGTTTACCATAGACACCATACTGTCAGTCAAACGTCATATTTGCCTTGTTTCCAGGTTATGATTAATTTTGTATTTTATAATTTAAAACCTCGTCGTAGAAAAAGTATTGTATGCAACGTTGTATAATTAAGTCAAAAAACGCTCATTGCGTCTCTATTTGCGATACTCGCCGCATTCGCGGCTCGTATCGCAACTCACGCAATTCGCATTTTTTGAACCCACTTATACAACTGTTGCATAAAATACTATTATAGTCAACGATCGTCAAACTTTTATAACCACATGCACCACGGTTCAACTAGGGCGGAGGCAGAGATTGTTTGAAATATTGTCTTCTTTTGATCGATAATAAAGATAAAGAGACTGTTTATAATGAGATATAATTATGAATGTCGTGGAATGACATTTACCTATTTGTAAGCTGTCAGTTTTCTGTACAGAATTATTTAAATAATAATGACAGCGCACAGCTTGAACCGCTGAAGATATATAAGTCTGAAAATTGGAACATGATATTCTACAAAGTACGTAAACATGTGCTAAGGAAGGCTTTTTCGAAATTTAACCCTTAAGGGGTGATATAGGGGTTGAACGGTTGTATGAAACTCGTTCATTTGGAGATTTGAAAGTTTGTATATAGATTCTTTTTTAACACACAAGATGTTTAATATAAGATTGTTACTAAACGGGTGACGTTTACTAAGGGGGTTAAAAATGGGTCGAATGTTAGTTTTTTTATACTTTATAAGCTGGCAAACAAGCATGTGGGTCACCTGATGGTAAGTGATCACCACTGCCTATGCGGGCGGTTCTCCTCAAAACATTATTCTTGACCAAAAAAATTACTATTTTACAAATCCCGCGACAGAGCATCTTTATTAAGCCACATGTATACATACATGAAAAACATAATGTTTTATCATAAAGGCACGGAACAAAACCCATTAATTTTCATTATACTTACTTTTTTGTTTAAAATGGTGTTTCTGATAATGACTCCTTATGATAATAATGACGTTTTTGTAGAAAATAAGGACGGCTCGTTGCCAACAATGATTTTCACCTGAGAATCAGGTCTGATGTATATTGATTTAAGTGTTTTTTTTTGTTGTTATGGTTTATCATATGGACGACTAAAATAAAATTTGAATACATCGACACTGGAAATTTCAAATTTCGTAAGGGACATTTTGTCGTAAGCACACTAAATACACTATTGGAATCAGTAGGTATTTCTTTTCTGTCTATCTGTTCTATTGAAATTTTGATAACACTTCAAATAAAAAAGTCATGAGATGATTAAAATTTGTCGTAACTTCCTAAAATTTAAAGTTGACCCATACAACATAGTGCCCATACGGTCACTTTGTTATAGGGGTCAATTTAGCATACAAATTTATATTTTCATACATTTTATGGTTACTTATAGGGATGTAACGATACCGATACCGATACCGATATATCGGTATCGCCGATAATATACAACCGATATTTGAAGAACGCGAAAAGAATATTTGTATGAAAAATATCTGCAAAAAGTAATTTCAATTTCTGACTTAATTTATGTATTAGTCTATTACATATTATACCTTGTGCAATGATAATTACTATATTAATTAAATCTTTGTTTCTTAATAAAAAAATGAATTTTGAGTCGACAATTTATTTATTTTTACTTTACACTTTCAAGGTTGACTCTCTGTTAAATATAGGCTATATTACATAGCCAAGTTTTAGTTATAATAAGGACATACATATATCTGAATTTCATACTTCATTATTTAGCTAAGATATCGGTATCGGTATCGCCGATATTAACTACAATATATCGGTATCGGTATCGTATCGGCAAAACTATGTATCGTTACATCCCTAGTTACTTACTTATGTGCTACATTTTTTAAGTCCCCTTTAAAAAGGGACCTTAACAATGTAGTAATATACGCGTTTTAATCAGTTTAAGTTGTTTTAGTACAATGAGTGAATATCTCGAAAACCGAAGACAATATTATAAACTTATGCTTTGCTTAAACAGTTACGACAATACTGATTATCTCGTAGGGTTATTTGGAGCTCTAAGCGCTGCGCGTACGGAAAAAGCCGCTTTCTGGCCAAGTGTAGTGTAGACATAAAATGACGTACACAACACGGGAGGTAATAAAGATAGCCCTCGATCGCAGATTTACGTCTCTCGCTTGCAGCTTGGGCCGCAAACTTCTGTGATCTCGGCCTTTCTTTGTATTACCACCCTTGTTGAGTAATATACTATTATGTGCAAGCAGCCGAGTTTTGAATATATTACACCACAACCAGGCTTCGGTATTGCAAATAGCCCCAGGAAACTTTACATACCTGTTTCAGTCAAAAATAAAAGACAAAGCTAATTGTTTACTATTATTAAACCGCGCTTATAATACGATTGAGCACATATGTCGTTTTTGAATGAATACTTGAAATGACATTGTCAATGGTTATGTGCATATAAATGAAAATACTTATTTCAGTACAAAAAAGTTCTACTTGGGAAAAAAACATTAATTATATCACCTACTTAAATAAAATAGAAATAATGTAATAATTCTACTTCGAAAATTATTCCCTCATAACACTATTGTCTTCAGTGCTATCTGTATCATCACCTGGCACAAAGAAAATAACATAGACGATTAGTGTGCTAAATAGTGTTAAGTATGTACGTTGTAAATAATTACGTTCGGTCACAATTGTATAACATGAAAATTATTTGGAAAATAATGAGATATTTGTCGAGTACTGTCGACTATAATATTTTTTTTATAAAACACACACACACACACACACACACAGCATTTACCAAGAAGTACGTTCTAAATGTATTACAGTGAAACCTGGATAACTGGGACCTGGATAAGTGAGAAACCTCCATAGCTGGAATTCATGCTTAGGTCCCGGCACCTAAAGCACTGAATTACCTCTGTTAGTGGGACACAACAGACCTCTATATCTGTGATTAGTTCTTTCGATTTTATCGTCTTATTTGCCTCTGTAAGTAAGACGACATAAAAATGACCTCTGTTAGTGGGACACAACAGACCTCTATATCTGGGATTACCTAGTTCTTTCGATTTTATCGTCTTATTTACCTCTATAATTGGTATTTGTTTTAATTTTATAGGCACCTCTGTAACTGAGACGACAATTTTTTTTTCTTTCCGACTCGGAATGTATTGCAGATAAATTTCCGTTTTGTTTACAAATTTTTAGCCTGCCTACGAATTTCGCACGTGGTAATTGTGCCTAAATTACCTCAAGTTTTAGTTTGTTTTTTCTATAGTCCGGATGTTTAGGTAATTGATAAATAATGAATGCTGAAACGAAGGTTTAAATTAAATTGAAATATGCAGAAAAGAGTGCTTAAATCTTTATCACTGCGTGAAAAATTAAATTAATACCTATCCCTTTATAAATAAAAGTCGAAAGAGCCGCGATGAAATCTCTGTCGTTTATAAAAAACATGTTTGATTAGTTATATTATTTTTCATCACACTTGCTCGAAAATGGTGCATTAAACGTAGGTTTTGCGGGCCGTAAATGAGCTATTACGCCCTAGGGCGTAATGGTTTTCTTTTTAAATTTGAAACGCTGGTTCTGTTTTACTCTTATTTGTCATGTTCAAAGGAAACGCCAACTTACTTTTTTAACTTTTATCACTGAAATATTTATTTAAAGAGAACTGGTATTGCAAATACATGTAAACACATATTTCTGTAACATTAATTAAATGTTTCAATAGTGTATTTCAGTATTTTGCAATTATAAAATCAACCGTTTTAGGTCTGTACCGCTATGGTTTCCGAACGTTGCTCATTGTCTATGGATATGTCACTAATGTCACTGTCAGTTTTACAATTTTATTTAGGTTAAGTAAGGTTAATTTTAATTAGATTTCCTCACAAGTGTGATGAAAAACATTGTGTGTGCCACGGGCGGTAAAGGAATTACAAACTCGTGTTATTAAAGCCCTCGGCTTCGCCTCGGCCTTGTAACAAACACTCGTTTGTAATTCCTTACCTACCGCCCTTGATACACAATGTACTATTTAATACCTATTCTGATGTTAAACAACTCATGTACATATGTGTATACATATATATTGTTTATTTTATTTAGTAATCGCACCTCTATAACTGAAATAACCTCTTTTATTACCCTCTATCAATAGAACCCTCTGTAAATGAGACAGATATTTAGTTATACCTGGATCTAAGACACTGGGTAAGTGGAATACCTCTTTAAGTGAGACAAATTTGCGGGTCTCTTGAGGTCCCAGTTATCCACACTGTATCTATAAGTGTCTGCACTTAAACTAAGGAGATATTACAGATTGACTTATAATTATATTTATTTATTGTATGTACTTTTGTGCAAACGGTACTTCGGAATCGTATTCTTATCGCGGTTTGATAATAATATTTATGATAAATTTATTGGTCGTCATTGGTGTCTCTGACAATGTTGCCGAAAATGATGTTGCCAATAATGACAAATTATAGAAAATGCGGCTTTACAAAACAATTTGGTATATTAACGAGACAAGATTGCACTAAATAGTGTTAGTCCCATGTGTACTTTGATATGGTTATATAATAATACTCCACTGTAAATAAATTATGAAGATACGGTGAAAACTGTGAGAGATCATAATGATGACAAACTGGAGAATCAAAATGAAACACTTACTACTCGAATCTCGCGACGTGTATCATCTCTAAAGTTTGCCGATCTACTGAAGTGCGGGGTGAAGTGTTACTTGAACACCAAATGACACTTCTTTTGCGATTTATTATAGGCAAAAATCGTACATAAAACAGTGTTTCCCCGAGTGACGTTATTTTTTTGAACATTTTTTGATTAAATTTTTGGGCAAGTTGTAATAAACTTTTTGAACATGTTTTTGATGAAAAGCAATCTTTATTTATTTAAATATAATACTGATATGCAGAACTTAAAACATTCCTTATAGTTATTTTTTATGACATCAAAAATTGGAAGAAATGGGAATGGGACACGCCTATTATTGCCATTTTAGACACAATTTTCTCAACATCTTTTTTTTGGTTGATTCAAGCTCATAGCTGTTTTTGCATCATCTGCTTTATTTATCTAAGTAAAGAAATAATAAAATACTTCGGCTTTGGAATTATTTAGTACCTAGTCTGGATTACCATAGCGAGACATAAATTTTTACCCTCTTAAATATTCGCCCATATACACCCGCATTACCAAGACAACTGCAGATGCGTTGCCAGCCCAGAGGACTACGACGAAATGCCTCTTGTGCCAGTAATTGCACCGGCTGTCTTACCCTCCGCACCGGAACACAACAGCGCAAGCACTGTTATTATGGCGGGGGATTAATGGGTAAGACCGTGGTAGCTATCCGGACGAAAATCAAAAAAACCTACAATTTGGATATTCCATATTGAGTTTTTGTCAATACGCGGCGCGGTCAGTACCTACCTACAAAACTCGTTATGACCCGCTCGCCGCTCACGCCGCGCGCTCTCTCCGCCCGTGCCCCGCACCCACCCGCATGCATCTCGCTCCCCGATATGTTCGCGCGTATTTTGAATTACATTTTAAATTTCTGAAGCGTGACATTAACATGTATAATTTTGATGAAAACATGATTATAGTAAACTAAAACCTATTACTAAACAAAAAAATCACAGTTATGTTTTTAAACTACTGTGAAATACATTATTATTAAAACGTAAAAATTACATGTTTAATTTTGATGTAAAATCTCTAAAAAGACGCAATGTAGCTTAAACAGGTACAGCCATCACAGTTACCATTTTGGCTTGTCTAGATATTGAGATCGGATGAAAACTGTGAAAAAAAACGTACATGCGAATTAGGTTTTGTATAATTTTGCAATTAAGTGATTTAATTTAAATGCACCTCAAAATTATACTTACAAGGTTTTTGGTTATTTATTTTACTTTTAGAGAAAAGTTAGGTAGCGTACGATATTTTGTGTTTTTTTTTAAATACGTTACGACCGCGGATTTTTTACATAATATATCTAATTAATATTCGATACTTAATACGAATAGCCGACAAAATAATAAAAACAGCGAGTTATCGAATTATGTCCAGGTCAAGCTACTTTTATGCGCCTAGACTGTATGAGGTCTGTGTCGACTGACAGGTGTCAGAAAATGGTAATCCGAGCCTACAGGGAAATAGTCAAAATTGCGACCAGGAGAGTGATTGAAACGCTAGCTATCCATTCTCAAGATCAAAAAACGTAAAGATAACTTATTACGGTCACAAAAAAAATTGATCTCTGATACTATAAATACTGGACTTACTCTAACCAAAACATAAATTTAAAGATTTTTAAGTAATCCGATAGTCTTAAAGACGAGAACGTTTACCAATAGAGGGTTGTGGCACCACTTTTCAATTCTGCTATCATATTATGGAGAAAGGGCGTATCTGACTTTTTTTTTCACAATTGAGCTACATATTCCTTATTGGGAGACATGATTTGATTATTAATTGTTACTTTTATATTTTAAATCTTTTTACATTGTTACATTTATTCTCATGTTTAGGGTTCCGTACCAAAATGGTAAAAAAGGAACCCTTATGGTGCGACTCTGTCTGTCTGTCTGTCTGTCCGTCTGTCACAGCAAGATATCTCAGGATCTACTGATACTATCAACTTGAAATTTGGAATAGTGTTAAAAACCGCTAATCCGAGCCTATGGGACGGAATAAAATCTTATACCTGTTTCACTTTTTTTAGGGTTCCGTAGCCAAAATGGCTAAAAAGGAACCCTTATAGTTTCGTCATGTCCGTCCGTCCGTCCGTCCGTCCGTATGTCACAGGCATTTTACTCAAAAACTACAAGACGTATACTAATGAAATTTGGAATATAGATGTCTTGTAGATGCCGCTACTAAGTTTGGTAGTTAAATAATAAAAATAAAAAATCTAGGGGGGGGCCCTCCATACATGTAACAGAAGCTAAAATTTTTTTTTTTTCAGCAAACATCAACGTGAGGTACATAATTCGATAGTTCTTTTAAAAACATTATAAGGCTTTTATGTACTATTTTTTGATTAAGTGACTACTTTCGGAAATAATCGCTCCGAAAGTTGCATAAATTGTGTCCCCCCCCCTTTAACTTTTAAACCGTAAATCCAAAAAATATGAAAAAAATCAGGAAGGTAACGCTTAATAAATACATTCAACGAAAATTATTTTGAATAGTAAGGAATAAACCGTTTTGAAGTTATTGCCGAAAAACTTCTAAACCAAAAGGTTTTAAGTGCCATTGATTTACAAGGCATTTAATTTTTTGATTTGAATTTTTTGATGATAAGACCTTTTGCCAGTTGTTTATTTTTAGCTTTATTTTTATCTGTAGCACATTTCCTTATAGATACGGCTATGGAACCCTACACTGAGCATGGTCCGACATGCTCTTGACCAGTTTTTTTTAAAGGGGACCGAAATGGGATGTCGAAAATCAAAAGTTGAGCTAAAATATGGAGTCGGATATCAAATGAAAGGGCTTAATATGTAGATTCCAAAACCGTTTTTTTTTTCTTAGACATGTAGTTTTAGAATTAAGACAAAAAACGTTGAAAAAAATATACCAATCCCCCCCCTATTATCTCCGAAGTCACTGAACAGAAAAATCTGTAATAATTACCGATTATGAATATTATCCTAAATATTACAGGAAAAATAAAATGGTTTTGCTAACTTGCAGCGTTTTTTAGAAATTCGCAAACATCGTAAGACAACCTTATTTGCTCCTTCCTACTAAACCGCGACATATGGCGATGTATGGGGACAACAGTTTTACAAGAGCAAAGTTAAGTTTGTGCCACCCTACAGTTTTTCTCGAATTATTCACGTATCTACTGACGAGTTTGTACGGAACCCTCGGTGCGCGAGTCAGACTCGCACTTGACCGGTTTTTTATTTTGTTTTTGACGATCATGGCGTGAATACTCATAATTTTGTCTGTACAAATTTATACTGTTATTTTGTCGTGAAATAAATGATCTATCTTTATTTAGATTCGTCTCTTTTTACTGATTCTAAATATATATGTAACTCGATTTCGGAAATAAATGTCAGTTGCGGCCGTTATCCGTATGATGGCAGAATTCATAGAAAACATTATGAACTTTGAAATCTCTTAATAAATCACAAATATAAGATAAAAAAATACATTATTTATAACTTAATAGCTAAATAAACCTAACTTAACCTATTGGGACCTAAATGATACGTACAAATGTCCCCTATGTCGGCACCTGTGGGTAGGGTGCCCATAAGGCTAACTGCGTTGCCTCGTCGGATGGCAATGCCTATTTGTGGACAGTTTAAGTGGATTGGTAGCGAGTTCCAGGTAAGGTTCCATTATGGATCAAAGTTGTTTGTAATTTATCATTTTAAAGGAAACATTTTGAAATTCAATACGTATGATGGATTGGTGTGTTACACGGGCTGAGTAATGCAATGTTCCTAAATCAAAATATAATTATTCGCAACATTTGCGTGCAGATACCGTTAGCAATATTGTTTTTTACTCTAATTCACTGTATGAAGAGCAAGATTGAAAAATATATATCCACATAAAATTAATTTAAATAGCAAAGTTAAAATACTAAAGTAATTATGTAACGAGTAAAAATCTACACAGCGATCTCAAATACAATAGTAATACAACAATTCAATAACAAAAGAACGAATAAAATTCTTGGCAAACTTACTTGCCAGTCAATCAGATGGAAAAATCCGCTTTATATATGGCAGTCCATGCCTTCACCTTGCCACATTTATAAATATAACGAAATTAAACAACAATCTATTTATTTAAACTTTATATGTCCAAAGAAAATGTATCAGTACAAAAGGCCAACTTAATACCACAAGCCTTTTTCAAACAGTCAACTTAACCATAATATGAGTATAACTTGTTGGCGGTGCAACTGCCGATCATTCGATCAAATTCGAAATTTGAGAAGTAAAATTGACACGAAAGATATAAAAAAATAATACAAGAACCGCACAAAAATAAACACCAGATCATTGAAGTAAAACCTTATTTTCAGTTTCCATTTTCTTCGCCTTCACTGCTTACACCATCATGCCTGATGCGAAGGTTACACACCGTCCTACAGAAATTTGGAAACAGGATCTGGAAACCAGACGCAAAATGATTCACGAAAAACTGGCTAAAGTCATGGCTGAAGAGGACGGGGAATTTTGTGGGTCGGCCAAACCACCCACCAACTGGTCACTGGAAGACTTCATAGACAAATACTTGGTCGACCCAAAGCTCAATTACAGGACACCCGACAACTGGACGATAAACAACCTAATAGCGAACAATGAGCACGCGCTCTTCCGTCCTTACGTCTTTGAAGATTACATTCAGAAATACGGGATAGAGATAGATGATCCTGACGAAAGCGTCAACGAGACTGCCGAGCTAAAGTGGACCTTCAAAGACTTTGTAGAAAAATATGAACCCATAGCTATCAGCGAGCAGATCGAGGAAAAAGTAAAGGGTGGTGGAAACCTGACGCACGCAAAAGAATTACTCTCAATAATAGATAGCATGGATTCAACTGATGAGCTCCTCAGCCTCGTCTTACCAGAGCAGAGCGGTCGTCGCTGGAGATCTGACTTCCACCACCCCCAGCCATACCACAAACTGAAAGGAACAGAAAATGAAGAAGATAGCATCAATAACGTCCTCCTGTTCATGAAGCAAGCTATTTACGAGGCAAGAGATAGGATGGTTCTGATGCAAGCCATGCGAGAGGAGCATAGGAAGTCAGCGTTGTACAAAATGGGGTACCTGTTTGCGAAAACCGACTACGCTTGTAAGATATTCTCTTCGCTTGCATACAAATCGTTCAGGTCGTGCTCGATGATTCGACAGAAGATATTCGGGCAGTACCGTCTGTTCCACCATTACATGGATATAGCGTATAACATTGAGAGGCTGGAGGCTCGGTGGTTCGATGTAGACATATTAAAGGATATCTTGGTCTCAAACGACGTGATTGCTCGTAAGGTCATCCTGAAAGACAGAAACTTGACGAGCCCCGAGATGGTTGTCAACGCTTTTGACGCAATGTTTATTGAGTGAAGTAAGGAAATACAATGCAATGAATTTACTAAGTTAATGATATTGGTTTTACACTTTCTTGACAAAAACAAACAACCTTTCCTACATATCCACTGCAAAATGTTAATCTTGAAAATAAAACGAATTACGAATATTAAAATTGTGTGTTTTAACTCTAAACTAAGAAAGACGCCCGAAAGCTTGACAGTGCGAGTCGTTACCATCTTACATGTTAACATGTTTCCTGTCCCGGTGCCCCTAATGTGGGGTCATGAAGGTTTTTTTTCAGGAGTCCGTGCTTCCACTATGGTCACTTCCCCATACTGGTTGTACAGTTGGGACTTGTGACTTTGTCCGATAGTTTTGTATGGGGCAGTAAACGTGTTAAGTCATTAACAATAGCAATAGAGGTGATAACGGGATGTTAATTGGGCATTAACTTGTCAAACGGTCTAGTCCGTTAACTTAATTAAACTGTCATCAGTATTCATAGATGTAACGCGAGTATTGTCCGGTCGTTCGATTTACAAGCACAGCTTTTTTTATTTTTTTATTAAGTTATAGTAATGAAAGGATTCTGTTCAGATATTAATTCAATTTAAATATGAATACAATCGTCAATTATTATCAAAACCTCTTTCCAGTTATCGCTCTGTTCACAATCGCCGCTCAGACCCGGTCCGCTGACGAACAAACTCTCCGAGATAATAAACAGATCTCTCAAAGTCAGCTCTGGAGTTTCAAACGTGCCAAAACAAATTTTAGAAAAACTGATAGTCAGTATTCACCAAAGAATCCCTATGGTACAAGATCTACGCCAACGACAGAGGATGACATAGAAGAAGACGGATTACCTGGACATGACACAGCAAGCGATTGGACGTCCGAGGAAGAAACGATCAAAGAAAATATCGACGCGATAAAGAAATACCACCTCGAGATGACTGGTAATACAACCACGGAGACTCCCAAACCTTTTGATAAGAAATACGGATCCGAACGGCCTCGTAACACCAAAAAAAACTATAAGTTCAAAGATTTCATACAAAAATACGAACCGCGGACGATTTGGGAGCGGCTAGACAAGGAACAAATAACAACTGGCAAGAACATTACACTACAGAGCGGAACGGTGGCACTAGTAAAGGGTATCGACTGTACAGATGAACTCTTAAGCCTTCCAGTAGAAAACGGCCATGCGAAGCTGCCAATACAAGTAAACGGGCGGAGATTCAGGGTCGGCACTCACAACAAAGATCCCCTGTTTGGTTTCAACTACATGCATATTCATCAGTACATAATCGAGCTGATGAAGCAAGCGATATACCAAGCAAGGAACAGGATGACCTTCATGCAGGATCTCAGAGGCAGGCACAGGAAGTCAGGGTTGTACAAGATGGGGTTTCTCTTTGCGAAGGCCGATTACGCAGGGAAAGTGTTTTCTTCGGTATCCCAGAAGGCGTTCCGGATGTGTTCCATGATCAGACAAGGCATATACGGTGTATACCGACCCTTCTTACACTACCTCGATATAGTGTACGCCCTCGAACGAATGGAAGCTAGATGGTTCGACGTCGATTTAATGTCGGATTTGATATACATGAATGATGATATGGTCAAAAATGTAATTTTCACAAATAAAAGTTTAGCGACCCCTAGGGACTTATCTAGAGCGTTTGATATAATGTTTATTGAATAAATGTATGCCGTTAATTTCTGTGTGTCATTTTATAAAGGGGTCATTGTCAGTTCAAAAAATAAGTATCGTCCCTCGGGTGGTGAAATGTTAGAGCTTGTATGAATCTAGGTTATGTTGCTATTACAATGGATTCAGAAGAGGGAACGTTATTTGTTCTTATACGAGTTTTATCAGAAAATTAGGGCCTAGAACCCTTAATGTCGCATATATCCACCAGAAAGACGCGAACCTAAATCTGACAATGAACCAAAGCCTTATTTGTAGTTTTCACATAATATAAACTACCCTCAACAGGGAATCAAAATTAATTAATTAACGCTAAACCACAAATAGCCTACGCTGAATACGGTATAGGGGAGGGAATAAGTATAGAACAGTTTCGTGACTAAAATACTGCAATGTACAGCCTAAACCACGGCAGATTGCGGGATAAAATTCGAAACACGTGTTCTTTTGAAGCTTTGGGGGAAATACATCGTATTCGAGGAAATTCTAAAAATACATGATTTTACCTTAATTTTCAAATGTGTTCGTGATATTCCAATGACATGACATGCCAGTAGCGTGGCGTCCAAAGAACTCGATTCCTACCGGCTTGCCTAATATCAGGCATTTGAGCACCTTATTCTACAACTCTTAAGGAAAATGTACGCCAAATCTGCACCGGCTTGCCCAAAGATATATTTTACGCCACGCCACTGTGACATGCACACTGATTGAATATAATATAATAAATCGCAAGAAAGAAAAAAGAGATTTAAGGTGATTAGAGTCGGACGATTTTCCATACAAAAATAAAGAGGGTCATCGTTTGTATGAAAACCCGATCGCCTCGAACCACCTTAAACTAAAATTAATAAAGATGTAATGAGTCTCCGTTAGCGTTGAAAATTCCGGAAAAAATCAAAATTATTTTTTCGGGGTTTATTTGAAATATTGTTTTTTTTTGTTTCTTTCTAATTTTTTCAGAAGTATAAAATCACGTAACGTTCATTTATTAATGCTTCCTATAGACATAGGGCAAAGTGTTAGCCAAGCTCTTAAAGCGAAACGGTAAGACACCCGCCGGGGGTAATATTACACTAATATCTCGGCCCTCTTTCCACCTCCGTAGTTCAAAGTTGATCAGTAACTTGGTTAAGTATATGAATGTTTAGCCACTTCCAGGTAGTTTATGAAGATGGTGTGCTGGTGGTAGACTATGGAATGCAAAAATAAAAGTCATATTTTTCATTAAAATGGCAATAGAAATTTTCGAAGCTTTTCCAAAAAAAAAAACGGGAAAATACGAACTGTTTAGTAAAAATACAGATTTTTCCGGGTTTTTTCAACGTTAGTCTCCGTGATCAAAATTTGCAGCCCTGTAATTAACAGGAGATGGAGCTGCAACTTCTGTCAAAACAGTACCGTTACTAAGGTGGATTCTAAACCACTGCAGATTGCGGAACGGAATTTTAAACACATCGTTGATTAAATGCAAAAGCGACACAAATCAAAAAAAGTCAAAATCAGTTTTATTGCAAAAACGACATTATAAACACCAATACTATTGCATGACACAAAGACATCTGTGGATTTATCGTTTGAAATGACTAAAATACGCAAGTGCCCGTTTTGCATTAACATGACTTCGTAGCTAACTTCAGTGCTAAACCGCCATATTTTTTGTTGCGACTTGCCAGTCGACCCAATCGCACGTCAGTTTGGTGAAAAAGGGCCATAAAACAAAAAAGTTCCCGTTTTCATAAATAATTTATATATAAAAGTGCCATATTTCTAAATGTTGCAGTCTTGAATAAAAAAAATCATGAAGGTATTGTATTTTTGTATATACAAAGGAGCCATATTACAAAATGTGGCAGTTTTGATTTTAAAATATAGACTTGAATTGAACATTTTTATAAGCAAAGCTGCCGTAGTTGGGCTTGTGACTGTGTTGATTTTAAAATCAATGTTAATATTGTATTATTTTATATACAAAGGG
This sequence comes from Eudemis profundana, assembly GCA_947034925.1. Taxonomy (NCBI): domain Eukaryota; kingdom Metazoa; phylum Arthropoda; class Insecta; order Lepidoptera; family Tortricidae; genus Eudemis; species Eudemis profundana. The sequence continues at coordinate 24,572,186 of OX344803.1, forward strand.
GTCATATTACAAAAAGTGCCAATTTTGATTGTAAAATGTACACTTAAATTGAATATTTTTAAAAGCAAAGCTGCCGTATTTACGTTTACGACCGCTTTGATTAAAACACATTTCTATTTGACGATAATTATTTTATTCCAATAATGCCATAATGCATAAATGAGTGACTTTTTTTACTAAAATAAATGAAATGGCTGTACATAAAAACGAATTTATTTGTGATGTGTTTGTTTTGCATGATAAATTTAATAGTGCACACACAAATCCGTTATATACAAAACTGAAATCATTAACTTCAATGGGTTAATTTGACTATTAAAAGATTTTGTTTGATATTCATTTATTTCACAATATGTTTAGAAAGTCAGTCATTAATGGTTTTATAGTTTTCTTCTAACAGAATGGATAGCAAGGCGAAAAGTAGTAGTTTTAGGAATGGTGATCAACGAAAATGTCACTAACACACGTTCTGATTTCGATTTAGAAGAACGATTAACAAACTTTATACCTCCTCCTTCAGTCACCATCTACTGGCCTTCGAATGTCGTCACCTTGTTACAGGGCGCCCTACACTATATTTTCCGATTCGCGGCCCGCAATCTAGACCTCGTATGAGCCAGTTGTTGTCGGCTCTACGACGGATATGCCCAGCTCACTGCCACTTTAGGTTGCTGATTCGCTGAGCTATGGCACTGGCGTATCTCTTAGGGATCTCTTAGCATAGCTCTTTCCATAGCCCGCTGAGCGACTTTAAATTGGTGAACCAGCAGACTCTTGAACAGACTAAGTTTTGATTGAGTCAAAGGCCTTTTCATAGTCCACGAAGGCTAGACACAAAGGCCAATTATAGGTACTCTACGGTCTTCTGTATAATCTGCCGCACTGTGTGAATGTGGTCTATAGTGCCATAACCATTTCGAAACCCGGCCCGCTCTGGAGGCTGGAACTCGTCCATTCTTCGTGCGAGGCGGTTCGTAATGACTCTTGAGAACAGCTTATATACGTGGCTCAGAAGCGTTACGGGTAGATAGTTTTTCAACAAGGTTGTATTGCATCCCCTTTCTTGAAAAACAGAACGACCACGCTTCTGTTCCACGCTTGCGGATTTCTCCCATTGAAGAGGACAGTATTAAATAACTCCTGAAGCTCCCTCAGTATGGGGGTACTTCCCGGCTTCAGGAGTTTAGTCGTGATACCATCCTCCCCAGGAGCTTTCCATTTTTAAGCTGCCTAAGGACCAACACGACCTCGTCTTGGCTGATCTCAGGCAGGTCCTCTGTAAAGTGGCGTATGAGGGTGGATCTGGGATATTCATCCTTTGAGTCAGGTCGGGGTGCATGCGAGGCGTAAAGCTGGCTGTAGAAGTCCTTAACTTGCGAGAGAATCTCCGGTATGAAGTGACCACTGTCCCCGTGCGCATGGTCAAATTCGTCAGGTGACTTCTTTCGAGTGACTGGACGAATACTGTCGACCTCCGGTTCTGCTCAATTACTTTTTTAATCAAGAGCGTGTTGGAAGCTCGGAGGTTGCGTCGTACCAGTTTCGTTATTGTCTTGTTTAGAGCCCGGTGTTCTGACAAAGTTGACGTCACTTGGAGTTTCCAAGGCAGCGAATCGGTTTTCCAGATTTATCTGGAAAACTTTGCATCCCTCAGCGGTTTGGAGTAGATTTGGTTGGAGCCTGCACTTCATCAGGCGGACTCTCTCGCGTTTGAAATCGATATTCAGAGTGCCTCGAACAAGTCGGTGATCACTTCCGGTTTTCACCCTGGCGAGCACTGAGACATCGCTGAAAACGCGCCTTTTATCCGCCATGATGAAGTCGATCTCATTTGTTGTGACACCATCCAGGCTTCGCCACGTCCACTTCCTTTGGGGCTGATTTTTTAAAAATGAGTTCATCATAAACAGTTCTCTCTTTCGAGGAAGTTGACAAGCGTTTGCCCCCTTTGATTTCTGGTGACATAACCGTGTGGTCATGTGTTAACTCTTATGTTTAAAAGACTTATTAGATCTCACATGTTAATTAGTAATTTTATTAAGTTTTAAAGTTTATTAGCTTAAAGTTTTAAAGTTTATTTAAAGTTTAGCGACAAAAAAATAAGTTTTGTTTTATTTGTTGTAGCTAAGATTGCACGTTTTCTGATTATTACACAATTTTCGTAACTATAAAGTACAATTAAATCATTTTTTTCCCTATTTGTGGCCATTTTCTGTTAAAAAAACTGACTTTGGCTGTCTCATTTTTTTATGCAAAACGGACTTATGTGCTAATAAAAGATTCTACGAGTTAATTTACATTAAAGTCAAAATATAGATCAAAAGAGAATTTAAATACCTTCATTTTGATATATAACACATGTATATATTCATTTAGTAAATAACATGAATATAACAAAAAAATATTTTATAAGCTTTAACTTGCTCCCCTGTAAAAAAGAGTCATTTCGACTTGTGTCGCTTTTGCATTTAATCAACGACATACGCACAGTATAAAAGCAGTAATATTTCTTCTTACAAAAGTTACGTCGCGCACTTGAATGTGTGCGCCCTCAAAAGTCCATATTCTAAGAAAATAGCTACTTCGGGATTTATTTTGAAAAGCGTCCATATTTTAATATTATAGTTATATTACACAACTAGGGTCGTAACGTAACACAAAGAAAGGCCGAGATCGCAGATGTTTTAGGCCCGAGCCGTAGGCGAGGAACGTAAATATGCGATCGAGGGCTTTCTTTATTACCTCCCGTGTTGTGTACAGCATTTTATGTCTACATTTGGCCAGAAAGCGGCTTTTTCCGTGCGCATAGCGTGCGGATAAAGGCACTTTATGGCCAAGTGTGGCATAATTGTTTTTTTATTGAAAACGAATAAAAGAAGACATAAAATGTATTGTTTATCGAATTGTAAATGGGTATTTAACGAGAAATTTCGCGCAAATCATCATAAAACTATTTTTGAAGGTTTTATCGATTAATCATAAAAATATAGTTTGATTAATTCATATCTAAATACGTCGTGGGGAAATACGTTGTAGCCAATTATGAACCCAAGATACTACTGTATTTTATCGTGGGGTCAGTATCAGTTACTTACTTTACTTATACAGAATGTTAGGTAATTAATTAATGACTAAATTAGATCTGTGAAATACTAGCATCTACCCGCAGCTTCGCCGGCGTTATTCGCGTTATTATCCCAAGCGAACTCTTTACCGGGATTTAAACTATCCTATGTTTCAATTCAGGACATAAGCTTCTTGCATGCTTAATTTTAGCTCAATCCATTCCTTAGTAGGTAGTAACAAACATCCAATCACAAACTTTCTTATTTATAAATTAATATTATAGCTTGGCAACTTCGTTCAACGGTTGCCTGCGGAGGCTGCCTCCGTCGGTCGCCGTTCGTGTTGGCAGTAACATGTGTAAGTAGTTACGGCTGCACATAACAAAAAGCACACATGTGAGTGTCACCAACGAGGTTGCCAAGCTATAGTAGGACCTAACTTAGTTTTAGTAAAAGTTGTTAATAGACACCACCACCTCCATGAAGTTCGAACACTGAAAAGGTTTACGAAATATTGGGATGTAAAATTAAGTGATATACAAGTCTTTTTTATTTAAAGTGCGTTCTTAACTGGCAGTTAGCAGGTCGTCACAGAACTGACGATTAGAGTCAAACTCCATACATTTCGTCACGGACTGACAGGTTAGACGGTATTGGAACATAGCTTAAGTTTCGCCTAACCGTAGATTTTAAAATAAAAATGCCCTTAATACGTTTAAATTGCTTTATTACAATGAGTGATAGAAGAAGAAAACGCAGACAATGTTCCTTGAACAGTATGCCAGCTAGCTTCAGCTCGGTTCCTGGTAAGCGAGCCTGTTCTGCACGTGGTGTTCGGCAGCATCGGCACGCTGCGCGACCTGGAGCTGCCCCCCGCGCCCGCGCGCCGCAGCATGGACCGCGTCGGCTACGGGGGCCACGAGCCCATGCCCGGCTTCCAGGACTTCGCGAGGGAACTGGAACAAATGCCTTCAAGTAAGTAGTAGTGTCGTAGGTTCAATAGGTGTACAGCGCAGGTTAAAATAACACTATTCCGTGCATACTGTACATCACTGTACACCTGCAGCCTATGGACAAGGTACACGCAGCGTGCTATGAATGCCATGCGTGTACAGTACAATGACGCGTTCCGGGTGCTGTTGCGGCTGCCGCGATACTGCAGTGCGTCCGGCATGTTCGCGGACGCGCATGTGGATGGTTTCCCCGCGACGCTGCGCAAGCGCTGCGCCGCGACGCTCCGCAGAGTGCGCGCCAGCCGCCACAGCCTCCTGACCGTTGTGGCAGAGAGATGGGACAGTGCCCTAATCAGGCACTGGACCTCTCAACATCTTAGTTTAGGTACTAACATAGTTATTTAAGTTTGTATTACTAACAACATATGGATTAATTTTGTCCGAAATAAATGTTTTTTATTTTTTTTATTTTTTAAAGCAGTTCTTCAAAGAGAACCCGTTTCCTTGTGTTGAGAAACTTCATTTAGTTCTTTCAAAAAATTCCACACTGAACGGCGTTTCGCTTTTAACCAACATCGACATCACCTCTTTGTCTGTTTTTTCGTCTTTCTGTTCATCCACCTGTGCCTCTGTGTCTACTGTCCACCTGTCCTGTATGAGTCCATCTTGGATCTTATGTCCAATTTCCTGTTTATCTGACCGTTTTTCTCTCCAACTATCGCTTTCGCGTCTATCTCATCATCTGATTTTTTTCTTACGTATCCATATTTTTGCTTTATTCGTGTGTATTTTTCTCGGTTTCTTTATTTCCATCTATCTGTCAGTATTTTCTTCTCATATCATCCGTCTTTATGTTTTGTCTGTTTTTCTCTCTAACTGTCGCGTTATTGAGCCATCCTTGGTCACTTGCTTAATTTCTTGTTCGTCTATCTGTCCGTATGTCTGTTCATCTGATTTTCTTCCTTATGTATCCATATTTTTCTCTAACTGTCGCTCTATTGCTCTGCATTTTCTCGATTTCTTCGTTTCCTGTTCATCTATCTGCCCATCTGCCCATCTAACAGACGTTAGCGTTGGTCTCCCTGCTCCTGGTTGGGTCTAGAGCCTGTGCTTCACGTGATGTCCGGCATCATCAGCACGCTGCGCGACCTGGAGCCAAAACTGTTAAAAACGCGCGTACATTTAACTACGTTCCAGATGCACCTGTAACCAGGTACATGGACTGAGATAGACGGCTATCTAACCACTAGTCTTTCAGTCCTTGTCTAAACGTCATTCACCTCACACCTCAACCGTATTGTATTCCTGTGCGCCATATTTATCATAAATTAGATCAAACTTCACTTCCATTTCAGGCGTTAAAGTTAACACCTCATTCGACTTCGACATGAAAGATCTAAACGAAGTAATGCAGCAGCTGACAGAGGTGAAAAAGAATCTGCAGGAAGCTATGAAAGAAGAACACGAGACGAGAAGGCAGGCTGTAAAAACTAAAACTTGACCTTTATTTATCTTTATACCTTATTTGTCTTTTAACACGTTCACAGCCCCCATACAAAACTATCGGACAATGTCACAATTCCCAACTGTACAATCAGCATGGCGAAGTGATCCCATAGCGGAAGCACGGACACCTGAAAAAACCATCATGACCCCACATTGGGGGCACCGGAACGCGCAATTTAAAAAAGGTTGCATATCGTTTAAAAGACAAAAAATTGTGATTGGTTACAAACCTACCGATGTGAGAAATTCATTTAATGCTATAGTTTTCTCTTCAAGACTAAGTAGTAGCTCCGCCCCTTTGGTAAGAAGTTGAAGTGGGGCCGATTATGAGCGTCAGTTACGCTTCCATACTTATTATATTTAGATGGTTTTTGGTTAGTTTGTAGAGCTTGGCTGGAACTACATAACAACCATTAATGCCATTCTAAAGAGGCGGGTTGGGGGTGCGCGCAGGAGAATGATAATTTTCAAGAAGGACCTCGGTCCGTGGGGACCCGGTGCTCTGAGTCTTTCAAAGACCTGTCGCAGAGACTCAGAGACACCACGAAGGACCGAAGAGCTGGCAGCTTCCTCGCTCAACGTATCAGTCTCACAATCCAGCGAGGAAATGCTGCCAGCATCTTTGTACCATGCCGCAGGGGTCATTTTTATATTTATTTTAGTTTTAGTTTATAGTTGCTCTGTACTGTTTTTATTTTTATCTATCTTTTTGCCAATAAACATTTCTTCTATTTTTATATCACATCGATTTTCAAGAAAGAAAATAACATAGAGTTTAATACAGGCACAGATGGACCTGCCGCCGTCGGAGGTAGATAAGCTCTACAAAGAGCCGATGAAGCTGCGGGAGTGGTACTACATGAAGCTGGCTCTCACGTTCCTAATACACATCAGGTTCCAAGTCGATTCGGCGGTGCGTTACAAAATGTGGGTATCAAACTGGGTCCGGTTTAGGAGGTCAAAGTTGCATTTTGCCATAGTAAGCGAAACGTCTTAGTTGTATATTGAGAGATGTATTGATGTATTGCTGTGTGTTGTGGGTAGAGAGATGTCTTAATGTGCAAAACGACCTCATTACAATATTCCATAGTAGATAAAAGGACTTGGACGTTTGTAAAACGTCTTAATGTTATAATGTTTATGAAGGCAAGTGGTGCAGATGATCATTACGGCCAATGTGGCAGAACGTCTAGGTTGTATAACGACAATACATTATTTCATTATTATCTCACTAGTACTCCAATGGTACATTACACAACTAGGGTGGTAAAACGAAGAAAGGCCGAGATCGCAGACGTTTGTGGCCCAAGCTGCAAGCGAGGGACGTAAATATGCGATCGAGGGCTTTCTTTATTACCTCCCGTGTAATGAAAAAGTCTGAATAATCGTGTGACGTACTTTGTGGATGTCCTCTAAGTCTTTATAAAACTAAGACTAGTATTTGCATACCAAGGCTGAGCACAACTTTGACCTCCTGAACCGAACCCGAAAAATTGCAGCCTACTTATTCGCATCATTTTTTCTCAGCATATTTTAACCGACTTCGCCAATAAGAGGAGGTTTTCTAGTTGGTTTTATTTTATTTTGCCGATTTGAAAGAGTCTTGCTATAATTAAAGGAGTAATGCTCAAAGGATACACGGAAAGAACATGTCTCGTCGCCTTTTTTTGAAAATGAGAGTTTAATCTCAAAATGTAGAGCTCCCAATGAACAACAACACTTACAACTTCATTACACGTGAATATTAAAAAAAACACTTTTGAAGAGATGGTTGCCATAGTATTCCCGATGACTAACTTTCAATTTCAGACCGCTATAACTCAAAAAGTTACTTAGGTGACTAGACATGTCCTTTCCGTGTAGCCTTCATTTACTTACGAACTTACATAGGAACGGACATACATACATACTTACATACGTACATACCGTACGTACCGTGTTTGACACACATAGCCTTCTTTTGGGCTTCGCCGCAGTCGGGTAAAAATCATTTATAGTATAAATCGATACCTTTAGACTCAAAGGGCGTAAACGCTAATAGAACCTGCGGCGTTTACGCCCTTTGAGTCTAAAGGTATCGAAATGTGAAATATGTTTCTGACAGGGCATCTGTCGGGTTCCGAGGATACAAGATCGGCTACCTGTTCCACCGCATGTCCAAGCTGAAGGCAGAGATGTACAGGATCATGGAGGAATGGATTTCACTCAAGTAATTCTTCTTCAGGTGCCATCTCTATCCCGGAGGTCGGCGACCATTAGTGCATAATATGCACACGACATCACGACATATTATGTCGATCTATCTTTAGTCATGCGAATTAGTTTTTCTGTGCTCTCAGCTGCCAACCTTGACATTCTTGGTCCATGATGTTCTTCTTTTGCCGCTGTTCTACTGCTGTATTTTACCCTCAATCATTAGTTTTAACAAATCATACTTTGTATTTCTAGATATATGTCCGAAATACGATGGTTGTCTCCTTTTAATAGTTACTACGACTTCCATTATCTTTCTTCATTAATTACATTACTTTGCGTTTGATAGGTATTTTATCTGTCCATGTAATTGCATGTTTTTATTTAAAAAGTGACTATTCGTTGTTCCTGTAATTTGTGGTTTATAACATATAATAACAAGATTAGTATAGTAGAAAATATAACTGAAACCTATAATAAAACGTAAGGTAAATTTGAAAAGTTGGGCAGGCAGCGTTCCCGCGCTGGATCGCTAGAGTCTGGCCAACGGAACATGATATTGACCTTGAAGCGGAATTCTTTATATGGCAACACGAAACATCTATCAAACCGTAGTACGTTGTCAGTCACGTTGTGTCAATTTTGGGTGTCCTTGTTCATAGAGGGATACCATGACTTTTATTCGCGGTAATTTCTCAGTATCACGTTTCGATGGCCAGACCATGGCGAGCGTTTGTGCGAGTACGCTGTCTGCGCCAGAGTCGCCTGTTGCCTCCTTCAGGCTCCTGCTGAGCGGCCTGTGTAAATTTTTGTATTCAAAATAAAAATTAAAAGAAAATATATTTATTTGGCACAAACGAAGCCACTGTTAACTGACCACCCATAGACACGTCACGACACGTTGTAATAAAGTTGACATCCGTGTACACATGTACAGTTAATGTGTTCGATTGTACCCATTAATATCAGTACCTACCTGGCCGCGACTTCGTTTCACACGCGACAGAGCATCACCTGTCATTGTCACACTATATTGAGTGGAAAGAGATAGGTAGTATTTGTCGCGCGACAAAGAGTCACGTGTCATAGTTGTGCTAGCTAGAGGTACAGCTTAATTACATACTTAGTCATATGGTGTACAAACGTACAATGCTAGAATGTTGTATAGTTCTGCGCATGCATAGTAGGTAGGCGTAGGAATGATATTCTGTGCCCTAAACCAGGTAAACCAATCCACAGTATAATAGCAGTAATTTTTCTTCCTACAAAAAGTACATCGCGCGCTTGCATGTGTGCGCGCCGTGTACGAACACACTACAAGCAAAGATTTAAGAATGCGCAAGAATGCTCCAGTATGGAACTCACTCGCACAGAACTGCAATCGTGCGTCTGTGTAAATACGTGTTGCACGCTCCTAAACGGCCGAAGTTGGACTACCTGTTTTTTTTTTTTTAGTAAATAATAAATTTATTTCATAAAAAACAAAAGGTCAGTACAGCACTTAACTTAAGCCTACCCTTAAGTACCTGTTTGTATTTATACTTTGACCAATCTTATAGGCTACAGGGGCATTGTACAGCTCATTATGCAGTAGCTTCTTATTTATGATTGGCGATATTATCTTTTACCGTAATACCGTACCGTAATAAATGATTTCTCCGGAGGTGCTTAGCTAGCGACCAGAAAGAACACGCGTTATGCTATACAGCAGCGGTCGGCAACCTGCGGCCCGCGAACCCCTCACTTGCGGCCCGCGAGCCTCCCTGACTATTTTGTATGTAAAGGTCGTTATATTCAGAATCGTATTAAGTCGATCGTACAAATTATTCACAAAGTGCGGCCCGCGCCAATTTCGTTAGCTGCTATGTGGCCCTTGGCTGCTAAAAGGTTGCCGACCGCTCCTATACAGAGAGACGATCGGATGCGGTGGCTTCCGTCCAGTGGCCAAACCCCAACGTCAGTTTTCTTAGAAAGAGAGACTTTTGTACATGGGTGTATTTTCGCTGGCGTAATTTCTCTGACCACCAATATTTAAAAGATTCCCCCTCACTGGACTGGCATTCGTTGGTTACTTGTTAGAACTTGACTGATTCTACATTGTAACCAAAAGCCCAATTCTAATAAGGCAGAATCTTCTCAGTATTCGCCAATATGTCATGACAGCGAAATTACGTTTTTGAAAATACACATACGCTCATACGCTCACGGTCAATGAATTCGGGTTTTCTATGACAATTATATAGAAAATTACCTGAATTCATTGTCCGTAGGTTACATATTCTTTGCCGGAATAATTGTGTTGTCTTCTTACAATTCTATTGTAAACCAGGACAGAACGGCTGACCCAGAACCGCCCGAACTGGCGCACCAAGAAGCACACCCTGGCACTGCTGCTGCAGCTATACGAGAAGATGTTGCAGCTGGACGTCGACATGAAGGACGCGGTGCAGATGATCCGGATGATCTTCCACGGGAGAACCATGTTCCAGGAGCAACTGCATACGCAGAGCTCGCCGCCGCTTTTCAAAAAGTAAAAAGAATTCGGTCACTTGAAGCAACAACTGGTCTACTTTACATGAAAGAAACATTTTTTGTCTCTTTCATTGGTTTTTTTAAATACGGAAAAATTACACCACATTTTATGTTACATATATATACAAGAAATCAAAGTATACAGAAAAATTAAATGGCACTCACCTGTGTCCTGACCGGTAATCTAATCCTCAACCACTCGTCCACGGGAGCACCCAGCCAGCGCCCTCAATTTTGCCATCTACATTGACTTCTGTATCATTCTGGTTTAATAGGATATTAACCTAAACGCCATCTATGAGAACCTATATTACACAGGTATCTCACCCCAATGCGCACCTATTACAGCTGTGACGATCGAGCACTTTAATTTTTCTGTGTACTTTGATTTCTTGTATCTATATATGTAACTACTGGACTGTTCTCAGCATTAAACTTATCTTCAGTTAAATATTTCTACAATTTCACATAGTTCAGCAAAGAACGCCACCTAAACTAGTCATATACCAGTGTTCAGTTGGTGCCTCGAGGTTTAAATGATGATAGACAAAGCATGGCCATTTGTATTAATCCTTCTGGACAACAATAAACACATTCAAGATACAATATCTCGTTTTCTTGACGCGATACAAAGTCTGCTGCATTAACTAACTAACTGGGCTGGTGCAATGACCCACTATGAGTCTTGGCATCTGTCTGACACAAGAACACGCCACTTCACGGGCTCGGTCACTTGAACGAATGGTAGACGACCGTCACGTCAAAGGAGCATAAATATTTGGGTCGACCGGTTGACGCCCTTCGGAGAGGGCACACGTGGCACAACTCTAGTTTTCCCAAAGTGGCCAAAATTTACCAAACGGGACACCAGACCATCCAAAAAAAAAGAATTTGACGCCCAGTTGGTCATCCCAAATATCGCTGGAAAGACCTAGTAGAAGTAAAATCGAAAGAACCGGGATTTTCCGGTATTTAGAGCCGAGTAAAGAAAAGGGACGTGAAAATAAAATTTCATTACTTTCGGGACGTGTGGGAAAGACATTTAAGTAGCATTTTTCTTTTATTTTATTTCTCTGGAACTCAATAGAGTTCAGAATATAATAATTCAAATATTGAGAAAAATAGCGATCAAAACACGTATAATTCGACTCAACCGCGCCTGCCCCTCTGGTCCGTAAAATAATGATTAATAAATCATATTCATATAAAAGTGATTTTCCTGCAAAGTTTCATCGGACTGAAGTATCGAAAGAGTTTTTGAAGACCTGTCCCGAAAATACCGGTTTTATTATAGACCAGTACCGAAAATCCCAGTTTTTTGAAACGGTACCGGTACTGCATACCCTAGGCGTAAGCTGGAGAGAAGATGCGCAAGATCAAGTGAAGTGGCGTGAAGTCTGCTACACTGCTAGCACAAAATGACCACGTCCTGTCGCGTGCGATCCAGCATGTAACAACCAATGAGAACGCGCGTACATTGCGTTGGTTTTCAGATTCGTGATAAGGCCTATTACCTATCCCTTTTTTGTGTAACACGAAAGTAACTGGCCATGGTCTATCGCCCGATCAACGATATCGCGGCCAATTGTGTTAATCCTCATAGTTGTGGTTATTAGTCCAGGAAGCGGTTGCGGTTGTGTGGGAAAAGGTAGGCCATATTGTCCGCAGAATGGATAACCATTGGGACAGTAAAGTCCTGGAGTGGTGACCACGCATAGGCAAGCGCAGTGTGGGACGGCCCCAGACTAGATGGACAGACAACCTCGTGAGAGTACACTCTAAAAAAAATGGTTTGCGCCTAACAAGATCGTGATGGTTATAATCGAGCATCTTGATTCCTAACAAGACGTTAGATGCACCAACTAAGATGATATTGATTGATTATCATAATTCAATTAACCGTGTTCTTATTTGATTCAACAAATATAGATGTGTAAGGTAACTAATTAAACATGATCGAATCAAACAAAGAAGAAAATAATGATAGAAACAAGGAATATATTTGTTAAAATTATCAGGATTCTAGATTATTGTTTTAATCACTAATGAACTTGCTGTTTTGATTAATTAGCTTTAATTGACATGTTTAATATCATGTTTGTTTTATTTAATTTCACGCTAACTAAGAGAAAATCTCTCTTAGTTGTTAGCGGGGAGTAGGTGGATGCGGTCTGCAGAGGGCCGCACTCTGTGGCGATATATGAGGAAGGCCTATGTCCAGCAGTGGGCATCCGTGGCCGATAGATACGTAGATAGATAGATACCGATTCGTTTCTTCTCCTAACTTCCGAAGGTATTACAACCCTTCGTGATTTGAAAACCTGCATCAAAGCTGTAGGTAATTACGAGGACAATTGCCTCGTAAAAGACGAAGCCTATAAAATACACATTTAATTAAAAGCGTGATTAAGCGTTGCGTTGATTAAAAACAGCTAATTGTACATTGTAATATTATACGAAAAATGTGTCGATAAACAATTTGTTGACTAAGTCGCCATATGATGATATCTTCAGTAGTATTAGCTGCATGTGAGTATCTCACTATACTTCATTTTTTCAGATTACTTAAACCTTGCGCTTGTCCAAGTGCGAGTCGGACTCACCCACCGAGGGTTCCGCACAAATACTTTAAATAAAGACTATATTTTTATGATGTAAATTACAAATGTATAGTTTTCAGTTTTTTTTCCTACATTTGTAGTATAAGGTACCTATTACTTGCTAAACTTTATAGTTCTAGATTTGGGTGTCCCTTATTAGGCATAACTTAATAAGCCTAATATTAAAATGCATAACAGTTTAGGCATACGATGATTAAGCATACCGATTAGATGGCATAATCATAAAAACGCATACTAGTTAATTTACATACCGATTGAATTGGCATACCTGAAATCCGCATAATGTTATTAAGCATAACGAACGCATACTTTTATGCGTTCGGTATACGTGGGGCGTTACTTGGAAAAAAATAACTTAATTGAATTTTAGAATCTTTGTCTGATTGGAGAAACATTCATATTCCGCGTTTTTTTAACCCCCGATGCAAAAAGAGGGGTGTTATTATTTAAGTTTTATTTCATGCTTTTTAAATGTTCTTTTAGTAGTACTATAGGTAGGGAAGTAATAGTACATTACACAACTAGGGTGGTAAAACAAAGAAAGACCGAGATCGCACATTTTTGCGGCCCGACCTGCAAGCGAGGGAGGTAATATATGCGATCGAGGGCCAGATGTGGCATAATTATATTTTCTTTACTTTTTAGTATTTTATTGTCGGGAGTTTTTTATCTTCACTGTAGTTGAGCCACTAGGCCACTTAACTGGGCGTACTGGGTGTTTTCTTACTTAAATAAAATTGGCTTATCAGCATATACTATAATTAGGGATGTAACGATACCGATACCGATATAATATCGGTATCGCCGATTATATATGACCGATATTTGAAGAGCGCGAAAAGAATTTGCTGTATGAATAAATCTGCAAAAAGTAATTTCAATTACTGACTTACTATGTTAATTAAATCTTTCTTTCTTTCTTAATAAAAAAAAACTGAATTATGAGTTGACAATTGACAACCTTTCATTTTTTTGTGCCTTTAATTTTATTGGTTCACTGTATTTGGTTTGAAAAGACGAATACGCTGATAGTTTATTTGTTTCACCAGGATTTGTAATTAATTTATAATTAATATATTAATATTTACTTATTCTAAAAGGGCGTGACTACAGTTCTACGGTAGAATAAACCATTACTTTAGTCTTATCGCGATCGAAAAAAAGTAAGCTATCTCACAGTATGCATTAACAATGTCAAATTCAAAATTATGACAGCTTATTTTTCTGTGGCAAAAGGCACTGGCATTTCATCTATTGTGCCGTAGAACTGGTAAAATGAGAACATATTTTTTATTCATTTATATTTTTTATATTAAGCGATATAAAAAAATTATAAAAATAGTATAGTGTTCAGGAGACAAAATGCTTTCGAATCGTATATACATTTTAAAATGTTCTTAAAATGAAATGTTGTCAATTTATTTATTTTTACTTTACACTTTCAAGGTTGACTCTCTGTTAAATATAGCCAAGTTTTAGGTATAATAAGGACATACAAATATCTGAAGTTCATACTTCATTCTTTAGCTAAGATATCGGTATCGGTATCGGCAAAACTATGTATCGTTACATCCCTAACTATAATAGTGTTGGTATTTTAATAAATAAATTCGAGAGAAAGTACTTTACGTAATTAAACTGGAAGCGACAGTTAGTTTTCAAATCAAGTATGGATATGTCACTGTAAACATACTTGTACAACCTCTGCGATACCAATTATTCGATTAAGCATCTAAAATTAAAATGTCTGATTAGACATATTAAAATTATACTTTTTAGTATTTATGAACACTAATGTTATACCAAATAATTGTTAGACGTTTTAATAGTATGCAAATTAAAATATGCGTTTTAAAATATACATTTTAATATTATACGAATATACAATTATGCGTAACAACGGTATGCATTGTCAAAATAGGACGTTTTACTGTATGCGTTTTAATATAGACCCTCTAGATTTAGGTCAACGGAAAGTACCCTATAAATTTAGGTTTCCTTAAGAAAGCCGAAATGTACGTTTTTTGCGGCATTAACGGCCATATCTTTTTTTAGGGTTCCGTAGCCAAAATGGCAAAGACGGAACTCTTATAGTTTCGTCATGTCCGTCTGTCCGTATGTCACAGGCATTTCACTCAAAAACTACACGATGGATATTGATGAAATTAGGAATATAGGTGTCTTGTATGAGCCGCTACTTAGTTTGGTAGTTAAATAACTAAAATAAATATTTTTAGGGGGGGCACTCCATACATGTTACAGAAGCTAAAAAAAAATGTATTCAAAAAATATCAATTACATAGTTCGACAGTTCTTTTAAAAATATTTTAAGGTTCTTAAGTAATGTTTTTGATCAAGTGAATACCTTTGGAAATAATCACTCCTAAAGTTGTGAAAATTGTGTCCCTCCCTCTATCTTCTAAACCGTATGTCCGAAAATTTAAAAAAAATAAAGATAACGCTTAATTAATACTTTCAACGAAAATTATTTTCAACAAGATCGGATTAACCTTTTTTGAGCTATTGCCGATAAACTGCGCTTCTCAACAAAAGGACATAATTGCTACGAAGATACGTTCTTTTGTTGTTGTACTTTTTTTACATCGTATTTTTAACCTTTAAGGGCCCATAGACATAGTACCTATATGGTTTTAATTTCAACTCGATATCTCCACGCATTTCCGAGATGAAGGAAACTTCTTCAAGGGAATGCAGACTTAAATATTTGATATTTATTTCAGTTCGATACTTCCACGCGTTCCTGAGAAAAAGGGTCTTAACAGATAGACAGACAGACAACAAATCCTATAAGGATTCAGTTTTTTTTCTTTTGAGGTACGGACGGAATATGAATAAACGCAAAATATTACGAAATCACTTCTCCGTGTCGATGGGCAGTCATCGCTGCCCAAGTAAAAGCTGATACAACGCTTTCAGGCTGCGTTTCAGGAGAGGGGCTGAAGGCTGCGTGTCCACCAAAGCTGTGCGAGGAAGCGTAGCGGTGTGAGAGGAAAACATCCACCAATCAACGTGCCTAGCCTCGCTCAGCGCGGCTCGGCATTGGTGGATTTTCGCTCCCAGCCTTCAGCTCCTCCCACCTAATCATAAGACTTTAGAGGATTCTATTAAGCTCTTATACAGTTTTTGGGCTACATGTGTGGGCCATAACGTTAAAAATGTTTAGGTTTGGGTGCCTTGGCTAGCGGTGCGGATCGGGGGCAGTTGCATAACCCAACTCTACTTGGGGAGATTATCCACAGCCTGTTCCCCGGCAAACCGCGGGATGTGTCCTTCGTGGAATACTTCCAGAGCTTCACAGGTCAGATTTGCCTTATTGTTTGTGTACCTGGACTACCTTTGCAAAGTATAAGGAGAGAAAAGTAGTTACACTCCGTCCTTTTAGGAACGAGCGATACCTATTCAAGGTCGAGGCACAGGGTTGCCTTCCGTCGGTGGCCTTCGGCAGATCATCCGCGAGCTGCCCCGCAAAAGTCGAGAAATGTGTTTTTGATGATTACGTACTTCAATAGCTTCACAGACCGACATAACTCAAAGTGCTAGAAATCCTATAATTTACCTTTAAAAACAAAAGTCCTTAACCAGTGCGTCTTACCTAAAACGAACTATGGTGCCGAAACGTGGACACTGACGGTGAGGTTGATCCACAAGCTAAAAGTTGCTCAGCGAGCTATGGAGAGGGCTATGCTTGGAGTCTCTCTGTGGGATAGAATCCCTAACGCAGTAATCCATCAGAGAACCAAAGTTACCGACATAGTTACTCGAGTAAGCAAGCTGAAGTGGCAGTCGGCTGGCCACATCTGCCGCAGAATTGTCAATCGCTGGAGCAAGAGAGTTCTGTAGTGGAGACCGCGTATACGTAAACGCAGTGTGGGACGCCCCCCGGCTAGATGGAGCGATGAGTATAGCTGATGATCGAGCAAAGTGGCACGTCTTGGAAGAGGCCTACGTACAGGACTGCCACAGGCTGATGATGATGATGACCTTTAAAGACCCCACAGAGTTCGTAATTGCTCAGAGTTTATTCGGATCTGGTGCGTTCAAATGACCAAAAGTCAATTCCAACCAAATATACGTCACAAGCCAAACTAGATTCTAGCTCTAAAAGCCCTGAGGATTCTCTATTTACCAGACGACATCCCACAGAACTCACAACTGCTCTTCATAGTTAGTAGTCATGACTGAGGTTCGTGACCACATAGTGGCATTCCCTTTTGAACCAAAACTCTCAGCTCCACACGGATTACTGCCTGTAGAGTTCATTGCTAAGCTTCCTTCATGGCATCGGTTCATCACGTCTGCGATGGTACACGTTCCCCGTTTCTCACACCAAACCATACCAACATGGTAAAAAAGGAACCTCTATGGTGCGACTCTGACTGTCTGCCCGCCTGCCACAGCCATATATTTCCTGAGTAGTTTCTGAACTACTGCTTCTATCGGTTTGAAATTTGGAATAGTGTTATTTATTTATAGTAGATGCGTTCAATATTCCACAGAGCTAAACGAGAACCTGACGAAGGCGCTAGAGAAGCTGGACTTCGGAATCCTAGACCATGAGGGTCTGGAGAATGCCATTACCCTGGCAGAGGACGCGCGGCGGCTGGCGGAGCTGCCCCAGCGCAGCGCTCGGCGGCAGTGGGGGACCACCACATACAGGCCTGCTGACATTTTTAACTACCAGAATCATTCCGTAAGACAAACCTGTTTTTACAATAAGCTTTTATTTAGTTTCATCTGACCCAGTTTCTGTGTGTCTGTGTATCTGTAATCAAATCTTGCAAAATTTTTTCTCACTCCCCGGTTTCTGATTCAGCTGAAATTTTGAAAGGCTATGTAATTTAAACGACAATGCAATATTACTCGTATTATAACTTGAAGCTGACCTGATGATGGAGCCGGGCGGAAGCCATAGGATCATCTAAATTACATATGATAAATAAAATAAACCGTATTTGGGCTCATTTCATTAGTTTTAACGTGCAGTTCGCGATTATACAAAAAAAGTAGGTACAGTCGGCAATAAAAACTAGTCTAAAAAAACATTTGTTGACAGAAACTTATTTGTGTGTTGCCTTTGTTAAGGCCCTTTGATATAGATATACGTATGATAGTGGTACTGGTTGTCCAGGGGCACATAGAGGGCCAGCGATCACGAGGTCGTTCGCCTACGCGTTGGACAGACTTAATAAAAGCTGTCACACAAACCCACTGTCCGATGTTCCCGTAACGCTGAAGACCGTAACAAATGGATTGCGGTAGCTGCATTATCCACATCATCGTCATAAAGCCACGACCACTCTGTCAAGAGAGAACGACTAAGGAGGAGGATGATCGTGGTTAGCATGGATGTATAAAATAGAAGGATACCGCGCTGTCTAAGACGCGGGTGAAGCCAAGCAATGGCCGCCGAAGTGAGCATGTGTGCGTTGACGGCCCAATGGCAGCCGACCGGCCCATTATGCTGGTTGATGTGTGCGTGCGTGCCATTGGGCCGTCAACGCACACATGCTCACTTCGGCGGCCATTGCTTGGCTTCACCCGCGTCTTAGACCGCGCGGTATCCTTCTATTTTATACATCCATGGTGGTTAGCATGTAGACCATAGGATCCCAAAGTGGTCCTTACCGCCCCCCAGTGGGCGCTGAGGATCCCTAGGGCGGTAGGAGCTGTGATGTAGACAGAGACGCTGTTTTGAATCTGGCCTAGACTATAGTATAGTAATTTTTCAATATAAAGTAAACTCCCTTAATAGTACATTGTGTATCAAGGGCGGTAAGTAAGGAATTACAAACGAGTGTTTGTTACAAGGCCGAGGCGAAACCGAGGGCTTTAACAACACGAGTTTGTAATTCCTTTACCGCCCGTGGCACACACAATGTTTTTCATCACACTTGTGAGGAAATCTGATTAAAATAACCTTACTTAACCGAAATAAAATTGTAAAACTGACAGTGACATTAGTGACATATATCAAGACGACAAGTCACGTTCGGAAACCATAGCGGTAAAAACTTAAAATGGTTGATTTGACATGACATTTAATTAATGTTACAGAAATATGTGTTTACATGTATTTGCAATAACAGTTCTCTTTAAATAAATATTTCAGTAATAAAAGTTAAAAAAGGAAGTTGGCGTTTCCTTTGATCATGGCAAGTAAGGGTAAAACAGAACCAGCGTTTCAAATTTAAAAAGAAAACCATTACGCCCTAGGGCGTAATAGGTCATTTACGGCCCGCAAAACCTACGTGTAATGGCACCATTTTCGAGCAAGTGTGATGAAAAAATATAAAGTGCTCGACACGCCAATGCTCAATAGTCGTATACTCTTGGCAGAGTAGTCGTAGCTTTTTGACTGTTTCTCGCCATATTTAGGTATGATTCCGTGAGGGGTTTCACTTGGTCCATCCATCGCAAAGGCGAGCGTCCTCTGAATCTTGAGCCATTAACTCTACCCTGGACAACAAGTAGCTCCATAACCTTCCTTACATAGTCAAAGTAAATCAGAATACCCATGTATCAGTGGCGTGGCGTCACATATATCGTCACTACTTTGCAAAAAACTCGTATCTAAAAACGTCGTAGAGAAAAACGTCAAAGTTACATACGAACTTCATATACACTTACTGCGTTTTTAACAATAGTCAGTGTCAGATACGAGTTTTTTTTTTAAGTAGGTACCTACTGACGATAGACTTGGTAAAGCCGGATCAGCCGGTCATATGCTTTAAAAAATAGGCAAGCCGGTGGGAATCGGGTTATATGGACGCCACGCCACTGCTAATTGTAGTTGTAAAAAATTGCTAACGAGAGCCTCGTTCCAGTACGCTTGGGGCCTGGAGCAACGGAATAAGCTGTTCCAGTTCATGCAGCACTCCGTGTACGCCACGCGCTACGAGATCAACAAATTGCGCCTCATTAGGCTAAGGTAATTATTATTATAACAAAACAGGACTTAGGTAATCGCGCAAAAACATGGGACTCCCCTTCCCGACCCCTCGCTTTCCGGGAGCCCCTTCGCGACCACGGACGCGAACAGAAACGTGCCTTTTATGAGGGAAGAAAAAGCTTTTTCTGTATAAAAGATGTGAAAGACCTTCTTTATCTTCTTTGACAAAGGAAACTCATGACGAACATATGCATTCCACCGGTTTTCACGTTTAAACGTTTGACAGACGATCAAAGATGGCGGGATGAGTTGTACGCCTGCTTTAAAAACTAGCCAGACGCGGCAAAATACAGGGAAGAATGGAAACGTAGGAGGACGCGTTTGCTCTACAGTCATTATAGGCTAAATCACTACATACATAGTATAAAACAAAGTCGCTTTCTCTGTCCCTATGTCCCTATGTATGCCTAAATCTTTAAAACTACGCAACGGATTTTGATGCGGTTTTTTAGGGTTCCGTAGCCAAAATGGCAAAAACGGAACCCTTATAGTTTCGTCATGTCCGTCCGTCTGTCTGTCTGTCTGTCCGTATGTCACAGGCATTTTACTCAGAAACTACATGATGGATATTGATGAAATTTGGAATATAGGTGTCTTTTATGAGCCGCTACTTAGTTTGGTATATAAATAATTAAAATAAATATTTTTAGGGGGGCACTCCATACATGTTAAAGACAGTAAAAAAAATTTTTTTCAGCAAATATCAACGTGTGGTACATAGTTCGACAGCTCTTTAAAAAACACTATAAGGTTCCTAAGTATTGTTTTTGATTAAGTGAATGTATTTGGAAATAATCGCTCCGAAAGTTGTGTTAATTGTGTCCCCCCTCTATTTTCTAAACCGTGCGTCCGAAAAATATGAAAAAAAATCACAAAGGTAACGCTTAATTAATACTTTCAACGAAAATTATTTTCAATAAGATCGAATTATCCGTTTTTGAGTTATTGCCGATAAACTGCGCTTCTCAACAAAAGGACGTAATTGCTATGAAGATACGCTCTTTTGTTGTTGTACTTTTTTTACATCGTATTTTTTACCTTATAGTTACGGCTATGGAACCCTACACTGAGCATGGTCCGACATGCTCTTGGCCAGTTATTTAATAGATAGAGTGATTGAAGAGGAAGGCTTATATGTATAATACATGCATACTATAATAGAGAAACACCGTGCGAAGCCGGGGCGGGTCGCTAGTATCATAATACAGGGTGGGAGGGACTATACCGACATACTTTAGCCATGAATTCCTGGTGGTGTGACGAGTAAATAATGTTATATCAACATGGGTCGAATATTGACATTTTACATTAATAGTCTTATGGTACAAAATAAATCAGTAAATTCAGCCCCTCGTTATAAACATGTCCTTACTGGAGGAAAAGTTATCAAAAAGAAAAAAAAAGCTAAAATGGAAACGAAAGGTAAATTTTTTGGCCTCGTAGTCGCTTACCATCAAATACTGCGAAGGTTATTGCTGTTTAGTTAAAGGATTAAAAAAAAATTGTAAAACTATCTTAGTCACATTTATTAGGGCTTGTTACACACTTGGGAGGTTTAATTTAAAAAACAATGAATATCTCTGAAAGTAAGCGTTTTTCGACTATACATCACATAACTTTTTTTACTCCTAATAGTTGTTAGAATCTATAGTTAAAGTTTGTCGGTATAGTCCCTCCCACCCTGTATAATGATTTGATGTGTTATAGATACCGCAACAGCACCGTTTACCAGATAGGAGTGTACATCGGGAACAACTTGGAGCTGAAGGTGACCGCAGGAGCGCTGTTCAGCACCATCGAACACATGCCCCTCAACGTCTCAATGCTGTGGTGAGTATATAACACAATACCAAAGTTAATAAGGAAAGAAAATTAGACGCACTCCGGCCCTTTAAGAGCGCATGATATCTATTCAAGTACGAGGCGCATGGCTGCCGTCTGTCGGTTTTTTTCGAATCCGAACACACTGCAATTTTTTTTTTTGAAGACTAACTCGCGACCTATATTGGGCATAGCGATAGTTTGGCCGGGTGGTCGTCCGTGGCGTTCCCTGGGGTCGAACCAGGTCGTTAGCCGGTCCACCCTGAGTGGATCGGACTGGGTGGGGGCCGGGGGCGCCTGGGGTCGAACCAGGTCGCTTGTCCCGATCCACCTCGATAGGGTCGGACTAGGTGGAGGCCTGAACGCCTGGGGTCGAACCAGGACGTTTGGCCAGGGCCACCTTGACTTTTCGCTGATTGCTCAAAGTGAGCAGCGGACCAGCACACACTGCAGTATACCTCTACACGTTTACGATACATTCTGCGGGAGCCAGCGAACGCGGCGCCGATGCGAGCCCAGAGAACTGCTACGCATTCCTAAGTTTGTTTACGGCTTCCTATTCATCAGCTCTATCCTCTAGAGTGGGTGTTACGCCCATGGCTAACCACGCAGGCTACATCTTGACCCAATGGCATCTTCTGCGTAATTAATAGTAACGAGGGCAGCGTAGACCCTATAGCTTGTTCCACCGCCTCCATAAATCGGATGATGGAACCCCACGGACTACCATGACTACCATCACCGGTTCTGGGCAGACAATGCCAAATCACTTCATTCTTTGCCTTGCGAGGGCATGCCATCCATCTCTGCATGTCTGGATTTACCAATAAATGATCTGAATCTGAACCTGCCTCTTCACACCTGCAATCCGCGTCGTTAGTCTTGCTGTACCTACATCTACACCCTTATTTCCAGGTACGTGTTCAACTACCATAAACTGCTGAACATACACTCAGACATGGCGAGCAACACAGAGTGGGCGTTCCTACTGCAGGAGCGGCTGAACGATGCGCTCACGCACCACAAGTACGCCATGGGACAGGTCGAACACGTGTCGCCACTGCCCACAGACTCCATAGAAGCCACCAGTGAAGACCCCGAGAATCTTTATAGGAGGAAATATAGAAACATGCAACTAACACCGCGGATCCCAAGGTTCCCTAAAAATTAATGAATTTAATGAATCGTCTCCTGTGACACTCACAAGAGACGATTCTTGACAAAAGGTTATCTACCCACTTTGTCACTTATTGTCATCAAACCTTGAACCTTGAGACATCCACTGCTGAACATAGGCTCACACGGCTTCTGCCACCCGCTGCGTCTTCCAGTAAAATCTCTTGTTAGTTAGTAAATACAAGTATTTGAGTACATTATGGTACGAGTGGACTATGTTGATCATTACAAATAATAAAAACAATATAAAAGAGCACAGCCCGAGCGGCGAGTTCGCTGCGATCGAAATCAGTATGAGAACATGCTCGCAAGCGCAACTCGCTCGCAAATTGCCAGTGTGATAAGCAGGCGTCGGAAATTCGGATGCTTTTATACCTAAAAAATTCCGGAAAAAGTTAAGTAAATATAGAATCAGCTTCTTAAAAATATTTGATTTTAAATGTAACTTCCCGGATTCCGTGATTATACAAAACGTCATAGTAATGTAGGTAGGGTCTCGCAAATATGTTTAGCTTATGGCTATTTCTAACCGACTTCAAAAAACGAGTAGGTACATGAAAAAAATGCAAATAGTTGATTTAAATACTTAAATAGGTAGTATGTGTTTATGTTAGCATAATAAGTTATTTTAGAAATGTAGGGAAATTTAATAATAAAATTATATCGTGTCCGCCTCCATACAACTGAATATCGACACTGACGGCAAAGTTTAGGTATATAAGCATCCGAATTTCCTATGCCTGGTGATAAGGCCCTTATCGACTACAAAATCTTTAGGTGCGAAAATGTTAAAAATGTTATTGGACAAACCATAGGATATAATGAGCGCTTTTAGGGTTTTTAAGACAAGGACTATCGAAAAAAAATATAGATTGCACTTCATTGAAAACTTAGTATTATCCAATTTACATGCGTAGGTATGTTAGTAGACGTGACTCTAAAATTAAAATGTAAAAACTTGCTAAGGAAATCCCATCCTTCGACTTCATATTTATTTCGCAAAATAAAACGCCAGCTTACTAAACAATGTCTATTTATTTCAAATGGAGCAATTTATAAATAGGACCTTAAATGATACAACAACGAAGGAATGCATAAAAATCACTACTAAATTAAAAGTTTAAATTTGAATACGAACAAGACCAAATGAATAATTAATATTAAAGAAATTACTACGTGTACTTATGTATTCCGCGTAGTAAATACCGATTTAATATTTCAACCCGGTTCTAAGGCTGCGTTTCCACCAGAGCTGTGCGAGATAGCGGAGCGGTGTGCGAGGAAAAAATCCATAGCAGAGGATCCCAGTATAGAACGACCTTCACCGAACTGGTTAATGGATGAAAAGTATTTTATATTAAATTAAATATGTTAATAAATATATTGCAAGTGGGTTGCCTAAAAAAATTCAGTCCAGAATATGATTAATTAAAAATTTAAGTTAAATTTGCACCTGGTTGGTATGTGATGCTAAGGAAACGAGGTGCAAACTTAGCTCAATCGGTTAGTATGAGAAAGTTAGGATGAAGTCGGCACGGGTTCCCGTTCACAGAATGAGCAGATTTTTGGGTTTAGGGGCATTTTAGCACATAACACTCTTCTATCGCATGGGATGGTTCGCTGGGACCTTTCTATCGCACGTAGGTGAAGAACACACGGAGCGGCGTGGCTTGCCATGTGCTAAAATGCCCCTAAACCAAAAATCTGCTCATTCTGTGAACCCCCCCAACCCGAATCGTGCTGACTTCATCCTAACTTTCTCATAATAACCGGTTGAGCTAAGTTTGCACCTCGTTTCCTTAACATCACATATCAACTAGGTGCAAATTTAACTTAAATTTTTAAATATTCTGGACTGAATTTTTTAGGCAACCCACTTGCAATATATTTATTAACATATTTAATTTAATATAAAATACTTTTCATCCATTAACCAGTTCGGTGAAGGTCGTTGTATACTCGGATCTAAGACTACCACCAATGCCGGGCCGCGCTGAGCGAGGCTAGGCATGTTGATTGGTGAGTTTTTTCCTCGCGCACCGCTCCGCTACCTCGCACAGCTCTGGTGGAAACGCAGCCTTAGGTACCTTATTAGTGGAAAATACACATTCCTAAAGGAAACTAATCTATAAATAAAATGCTTTCAAAGTTTTCACTACAATAATCTCGAGGGAACCTCTTTGCAAAGAAATCAGATATTTTATAGGTATCTAGGTATTGCTTATTTTTCATTGATTACCATTCATGTTTAAAAAATACACGATCAAATATGTCAGTTTCATTTGCAAAGAAGTATAATAACAGTTACAAAACAAATAATGTCAACGAATGAATAAAAATTAAATAACAAGGTAATTTATACAAATTAATCTAAATATCTGGTCAATGGTTAATATTTTACAAACATTCTATTGCACAATAAATTATGTCAAAGTCAAAAGTAATAAAGTTGTATTCTGGTAAATCCGAATGAATGAGTGAAATCCTTTATGTAGCGCATATCACATAAATCTAAAAATAAACGTTGCTGAAAAGAGTCACTCGGCACTCTCAATGTGGAGTATTTCTATGGGAAAATTATACTACTAATATATGGGTACAATGGTGACTCGATTCACCGCGTCACCTAAACAAAATTGGCTAGCTTAGTAAAAATTCAAATTTTCGGAAATCATTCCTCATTCGGATCAGAGATGGGCATTAGTCAAATAAATTTTTATTTAAATAATCATTCGAATAAAAAATAACTCACGATATTTTTATTCGCGGATGATTTATTCGTGACTAAATCATCCGCGAATAATTTATTCGCGAATAAATCATTCGACAACTTTTTAAATGACGGATGATTTATTCGTTATTTTATTCGAATAAATCCAAGAAAAATATTTAAGGTACAACACGAATAATGTTCAAATAGACTTGTTTTTATTATATATTGGTTCCACAGACCACTAAACCTAAAGACGTCGCTTCGTAGGATTGTTTCATTGAAACCGATTCTGCCAAAACTAAAGGGGCGCGGGAGACGCGACGAGCGCTTACCGGACTGTGATTTGCCGATTGAAGGACAAGTGGGCGTGTAAACGTGGTGTAAACAAAATGTCTGGCGGCCGATAGTGATGTGACGATGATCGATGATTAGAGTATTAGCTAAATTAATAAAACAACCCCGACTTTCAAAGTGTTGTTTATCAAAATACGACTAACTAAATACAATAAAATTATCATTCATTCAAACATAAACCCCCCCCCCCCCCCCCCGACTTACATACCCACTCTATTAGACTTCACTGTTTTCAAACTATTGCTTGCATTGCATTTGTGCTGATGTATAATAAGTTTGGGCATCGTAGTCACGGCAATAAATTAGCTAATTTATTGTTTGTTATGTGAGTACTTGAGGCCAGACTAGGCGAGCACTTGAGGCAACAATTGTTCTTGTAAGTCTGAGTGTCAACGAAATACTATAACGGTAAACATTGCCTTTACACAACTCAGCTGATAACGAAGAATCAATATACTCATCACAGTTGGTAAGTGAAGCGTAGGAATGGCATTAGGACTTAAAAGTCGCCTGTTCCCAGATTTTGTCTATCTAAAATATTCTGATTTAAAATGGCGAGAACATACGATACTCTGTTTTGTAGCATCAATCCACATTTCCTTTATGTTAGGACACTTCGTAAACCTTAAAGAAATCAAACACATTTTAGTTGACAAGCTTTGAATGATTTATAATGTAACACTGCAGTCTTAAAAGACAACTTACTTACTAATTAGACGCGGCTGCGCGCAAATACTTTGCTTTGCCCATATATGTACATATGATGGATAATATTTCGATATTTTTAAATTACTTGCGATGTATTGCATATTTCATGTTATCAGTTATCGAAAGTAAACCAACACATACTATGGACATCACTAGTTCGCACTTAATAATGTCACTTAATGGTAGACAAGGAAGGTGCGATTATTCGCATAGCGTGATAGAAAGAGACTTTGTTAAAAGACATCAACGAGTGACTACGGCAGTCTAGAGAACTTTATTTGATAATACGCTTATTTAATTAGTAATTTTATTGAAATCTGCTTACCTGTAAAATGAAATTACATCCTTTTGCACGCCAGATGTTTTAGTGTTTTTGCCACACAATTTCACGCAACAATAATGAATTTTTAATCATGTTACTTACGCAACGTCCGAGAACAGACTGATGTTAGTAACGGGGGCGTGTCTCAATCTTGTAGTAAATTTACCGTATGTGTGGCAGCGGGGGTCGCCTGACTATGCGAAGTCTTTAGGTTTAGTGGTCTGTGATTGGTTCTAACACATAATGTGTTCCTAAAGGTTTAGCTCCGGAGCCCTTTTTTAGAGCTAGACTGATAAAAAAGGCTAGTAATTTCAATAAGGCTCGATCCTTAAAAAAGCTGAAAGCCTTTTGTGAATGCTACCTTTTGTAGACTTTTGGTTATGGACCAATTGTGATTATTGAAGATTGTTGATGAAATTTGGTATGCACATAATTGGACGCAGTTTAGGGAAAAGGATCCAACCCACACAATCCAATTTTAGAATGTAAGAATTTAAATGTTTAAACAAAAATTTGACATTTCAATGATGAAATTTTTGTGGGTTGGATCCTTTTCCCTAAACTACGTCCACGTTGAGATCCGAGAATTGACGTAGGGTAGTTTTTTATCCCGAAAATCATCCCTTACCCCTCCCCTCCCCCCTCCCAGTCGGTCCGTCATCATCATCATCACCATCACCACCTAGACTCGAGTCTCTTGGAACGCAAACTTGTATCCAAACCGCTAAGATTTGCAGTTTAACACTAAACATTTGTCTTAGTCAAACCAGTAAAAAAATTGATGTATATTTCATATAAAGCAAAAATGTTAGTCCGATCCGTTAGTACAAACAACACTCTTGCATTTTTGTTTAGTTATTATTTTTTCGAGAAAAGTTAATAATGTGTTTCAATAAATAATTATTCGTGGCAATTTATTCGCGAATAAATCATCGGCTAATAAATTATTCCACGAATAATTTATTTGAATACGAATAATCATCCGCCAAATTTATTCGTCATCCACGAATAATTTGGTCATTCTTATTCGTTATTCGTCATTCGAATAATGTTTGCCCATCTCTGATTCAGATTAACCCCAAACACCTTCATCACTAAATACCATGTTGCTGTAAGAAAAGTAAGAAAAAGAATATCCTATTTTCTGGCCAGGGGAAGACATAGCCTGCGTTTCCCCCAGAGCTGTGCGAGGTAGCAGAGCGGCGTGCGAGGGAAAAATCCACCAATGCCGGGCCGCGCTGAGCGAGGCTAGGCACGTTGATTGGTGGATTTTTTCCTCGCACATCTCTCCGCTACCTCGCACAGCTCTGGTGGAAACGTAGCCAAAATTGTGTATACAGCAGTAAAGAATATTTACGACCCTCGCTTATAGAATGACGTACGTAATCTCTTGTAGTTGTTAATTCCCACAGTTGTTTCGCATGCGGTGTTTACTTATAAGTAATTGTGACAGCATTCCACAAATTTACTAGCTAGTAATTTATCGATGTCAACAATCCTTAAATAAAAATAAAAATGCTCGCGACGTCTAGGAAGCTCGAATAACAGTCGAGCCAATTATATCAAACAATCTGGAGAAATATCTGAACTCTATTGGGATATTCCCATTTTTGTTCACACAGTCACTCTCGAGATTGTCACTACTCTCTGATCGTTCGTAAACCCCTAATACTAATGGCTCTGTAAGCTGTAGACCTCGTGAGCCTGTCAACGGCCATGGCTCCGCCATAAACCAAAAAAAGGACCGACAAAAAGATCGACTCTGCTCACAACATTTCACTAGGATCGGTTGAGAACTGCCAGACATCTGGACAGACATACGAAAGCTGTTTTGCCAATGACAACCGACCTGGTTCGATCCCAGTGAACGCCACGGCCCCACCTGGTCGGATTTTAGCATCACTGCCGTCCTGTCACTAAAACTAGACTAACCTCTAAGAAGTTGTATAGAGGTTAGTCTAGTTTTAGATATCGGACGGCAGAACAGTCAGTAAGACTTGCAAGTTTGACAGGCTACAAAAAAAAACAAAGTGAGAACAAAGATCGAGTATCAACAATGTACAGACATGTCAGCTGCAGAGATAAGTATACCCCTGCCTACTACGAATGTATGACAGGGGGGCTACTTATCTCTGCAACTGACTACTCGAAACTTGTACTTGTACTTGAAACTTGTACTCGAAAAATCATGATTAAATTTTTTTTTTTTTTATTTCATAATGTCATTACCATGGATTCTTAATTTTGTTCTATTCCCATTTTTGAGCACATTGTGCACATAATGGGAATAGCCCGATTTAAAAGTGAGCATTTTTCAAAATATCTACATGCAAAAATGGCTGACTTTGGAAGTGATGTAGAAAAAGGAAGAATGAGACAACTAAACTCCGAATTCTAATTCGAGAACAAAAATCTACGACATATCCGTCACTGTCAAATGTGTCAGAGTTACGTATGTCATTGTCAAGTAAACATTTCAGATGTAGCCAACTATTTTATATCAATAATTAAAATTATTTCTAATCCTGGCTAACATTTTTAAATATACTTAACTTTAAGGAATAGTGAGACAAAGTTTAGTAAACAAAACTTTTAAAACTATTTATAACAGTCAGGTTGATAATTCAAACATGACATTAGGTCTTCAAAATTAGATGCTTAGTCAGTTGATTTTTTTCATTTAAAAAATTACGAGGTTATGTAGAATCTGTAATAATAATTTCGTTTATTACAGAAATTTTATTTTTAAGTCAACTAGGTACTTGTCAAATTAATCTTTTAAAATTAAAAACCGATTACAGAAAGGAAAGGAAGGGTTAAAATTTATCTAAATGCATAAACGCATGCATTTTTATTTTAATAAACCGTACCAAATAATGCTACTAACATCTGAAGTATTACCAATACAATAACAGTTTTTCTATCAAAAATCACCTGTGTATGTATTTTAATTCGGGCATTTTACATTTATGTAAATAAGTAACAGAGACTTGTTTATTTAAATTGTAGGTTTAAAACTACTAATTAATTAATACCAAGGTAAAATTATGTTTTTGTAGTGGCAGCCCACATTGGTCTTGAATTAGAATTCGGAGTAAATACCATATAAGCCCGTTCATTTCTATTGCAGTAAAACTATCACTAGACATCTCATATCCTAAGGCAATATTTACAGCGTATTTTGCTAGCAATAATGCGAGTACAAAATTGCAAACCAGATATTTTTTTAAACCACGTAGATGGATGCATAAAAGGTATGTATAGTCTATTCGAAATAACTAGCCTTATTTAATAAAGATATTTCTAACCATACACTTATCATTTTTCTTATAAGAGTAAGAAATACTAGGTATTTTTTGATAAAAATGTCAATCCCAGAAATCTGCTTATTTTTATGAATCGTCAAAATGGTCACCAAGTAGTTAGTATGAAATAATGACTTATGACGTCACTGCTCGTCATGGTGCCTAATAGTTTTTGTCATTTTAAAATCGTTGGTAGATACATACAACAAACACATTAAAAAAGAAAAAAAAACACGAAAATTAGTGTCATTGATTTTATCTTATCCGAGCAGTTTTAAAAAGCCGATTTGATGGTTAGAGTTAATTTATTTATTTTGATTGTTTTCAAATACCTATTATTGGTTAAGCCATGCTTAAAAACATAGTACATTACACAACTAGGGTCGATCGCATATTTATGTCCCTCGCTTGCAGCTCGTGCCGTAAACATCTGCGATCTCGGCCTTTCTGTGTCCTCCTCCCGTGTTGTGTACATCATTTTATGTCTACACTTGGCTAGAAAGTGGCCTTTACCGTACGCGCAGCGTGCGGAAAAAGCGACTTTTTGGCCAGGTGTGGCATAAAGTGAAGTTAAGATTAGATATAAATTTTATAATTATTAAGACGAGTAAATTCAAATAGACTTTGCATTTACAGATTTTTATCTACTTTTTAAAATAAATAACCGACATGAAACACTTATGCGAGCTTAAAGCAAATAATTAAATATTTAATTTAGAAGTAAGAATTTACATATTACTAATATAATTTAATTTAGAAGTAAGATTACTAATATATAAATTACAGTATTCCTAAAGCTACGGGCAAAGTGCCTGGCAAATCATTTTTTTTTCTAACGAAATAAGACTCCTCACATCTTTCACTTTTTTTCCAAAAACTCCTCCATTCACACCAAACTTACAAGGTATGAGCATGTTACCTACACCTATTTGAATTCTATTTCATTTATTCTGTCGATTTAATTTATAATTGAATTTATACTTATCACACTATACAATGGCGAAGCACATACAAAATTAGTACAAAAAAACTGTATTCTTTGAGTAAATCAACTTTTAGACCCACTTCCTTTAGCAAACAATTGATATTTTTATAACAAGGATATGAAATGCACGGGAAAATAGAAAAAAATGTATGTCCTCCACGCTTGTGTATGAAATTCCGTACCTGAGAAGCATAACACTGCAAGTATGGAAATAACTGAATATTTTTACTAAAAAAAACCCGACCGCGGTGCACTTTAAAAGTGTATAAAATCCGCCATTTTGTTTATTTTAATGAACTTTATACTCAGTGACACTCGCGCTATCAAGACGAATCAACGGTTGTGCTGTTGAGTAGTTACGAGCGGACATAGGAACGGACATACATACATACAGGTCAAACGCATAACCCTCCTTTGGGCTTCGCCGCAGTCGGGTAAAAATAGGACTTACAGTGTTATGCTTCACTGGTACCTATGGAATTATGTATACCTATGCATAAGGTCTCGGTCCCAGACATATGTACACAGTTATGCATGTGTTGGAATGCACGAAGCAAAAAGTGATCTAAAAGTTGACATTTTCATAAATAAAACTACGTGCATTCGCGTGAAGTAAGGGCATTAAAAATTCACAATTCACTTCAGGAGTCTAGAACTTATAACTTACATCAACACAAGTTTCTCTCCGTTTAAGAAATGAGTAGTAAGATCTTGGGCTTAACACTTATAAAATATAGGTACAGAATCTCTACTGCGCTGAATAAATAATCAAAATAAATTAGCCTCTAGTAAATGACTTCAAAGAACTATTATTACATGCTTATCTTATGATGATAAAATAAATACTTGCATATCTAATGCCAATAACACAATACTTGTACTTGCGTAGTATCACCCACTCAGTAACATTATTCCAAATCCTTAAATGCCATTTCATTGAGTTATTTCTGCTGTTATATTTCATGCCAATAAATTACACACTATGCTATTGCATAAGTGTTCTATTATTTGAACCGGTAGGTATAATTTATGCCATTACCCCATATTTAAATCTATGCCAATGCCAATTCCCAATTATATTCAACTTTCACCAGTTGCCCTCCTATTCAACAATTGTAAAAACTATCTCATATCACATCTTTCTACCAGAAAATCCATTAAACCATAAATAGTTCAACATCAAGTTATTTTAGATTTTACGCTATCAGTAATTCTCATTCTACAGTCAATATTATATTATTCACATCCTCACAAGCATGGCCAAAATCACTTTCTTATAGCAGTAGCCTACTGGCAGAATATATCACATATTCAACCAATAAATACTGAATGCCATTCGCAACACCCCTTCAATTCAACACTGACCTATCAAAAGATTCGTGCCAGTATACTCTATGCCATAATCTCGAAGTCATGTCAAATAAAATATCATCACATCATCAGAATACCGTCAAGCTAATATATTCCGTGCCAATGAGGTGCAAAACTGAAAATCACACGCTCCAGATATCACTACTGTTGAGTGTGAAGACTGCTAAGTCACATTTTTAAATAAACGGAACTATAGTGTTGTCAACTTGTGCAGTTTCCGATATAGACAAAGGGAACTAGGCTGTAAAGAGGTTAGTATTTTATTCAGATTTAGCTTATATTTTTTTTTAATTTGAAAATTCGCTATAGTTTACTTAAAGGACTAAGTATCCATGCTACAAAGTAGCTAAGCTAATCAGGAAGTCAGAAAGACGGACAAAAAAGTAATCCTAACCTTCCGTTTCTTTCTTTTATGTTACCTGATGACTCAACACCAGCTCCATCTGCAACCAGATTCTAGTTATTACCCTCATTATACACGGGGCGGTATAATCCGTGCCAATGGCATAACCTGGATGGCATCGTATATGTTATGCCATCGCGTCGAGGTCCCCGCAGACGGTGGGCAGCGGGAGGGATCACTGCGCCTTCGGCTTGTGCGAGCCCGAGTCGTTCGCGAACACGAATCCGAAAAACGGCTTCTTTTGCGCGAACGATATGAACTCGTCTGGAAACAGATAAGAGGAAAGATTAGCACAGGTGTGCAAGTTGCAGAAAATAGGAAATCCCATCGAAAACATTACATGTAAAAAGATGCAAGTCTCGCAACGCAGCTCTCCTACAACAAAAAAGTATTGAGATGTAATGTTAAACCAAGTCAGTACCGGGTATCAAAAGAACTCGATTTCCACCGACTTGCCTATTATTAGATCTATAAAATGTGTTACTCCACGGTTAAATCGGAAAAGTCGGCCGCAATTCCGGAATTTCAGAATTCCGGAATGCAAGCCCTAACCTCAACGTCTAACTTTAGGAATATCGGCTTGACTTATGGGTGAACGAATAAACTTACAAATATCGATTTTTAAAAAGACATTCAGATAGGTTAACGTGGTTGCGTTCCCATCAGAGATGGGTATTATTCGAATAACATTTTATTTGAATGATCATTCAAATAAAAAATAATTCACGATATTTTTATTCGCGGATTATTTATTCGCGAATAAATCATCTACGAATATTTTATTCGCGGATAAATCATCCGCGAATAAATCATTCAACAAGTTTTTAAATGTCAGACGATTTATTCGTTATTTTATTCGAATAAATCCAAGAAAAAGATTGAAGGTACAACACGAATAATGTTTAAAATAACTTATTTTTACTGTACTTATATTGGTTCTAATTCTAACACATAATGTGTTCATTAAGGCCCAGGCTTCCTAGACTCAGTATGTTTTATATAAGTAAAGTAAAAATCTTAGTTCGGTCCGTTAGTACAAACAACAGTTTTTCGGTTCTGTTTCGTCATTATTTTTTCTAGATAAGTTAATATGGTACTCCTATAAATAATTATTTGTGGCAATCCATTCGCGAATAAATCATCCGCGAATAAATGATTCCACGAATAATTTATTCGAATAAGAATAATCATCCGCTAATTTTATTCGTCATCCGCGAATAATTTGGTTATTCGTTATTCGTCATTCGAATATATTTTGCCCATCTCTGGTTCCCATACTAAAGTTGCTGCACATTCACGGGCTAACGGCAGAGTACATTAACGCACTAATTTGACAAATATCAATTAATTTAAGTTTTACTTTCGGCAAATGCATAAAAAATTGTATATTTTCATGGTAAATAGATACCATATTTTACCTAAGCAAAACTTGTGTATTCTATCACTGTGTGCGAGTCTCCTAACACAACTAACGCAAGCACGGGCAAATGGTCTATGTGTGTGAGTCGATCAATACTTCAAAAGCTATGATAACTTTGGAACAACTGTCAAAATGTCTTCGTGGCTCAAGGGCTTCAATTCTTCTTTGGTTACGTTTGGTCGTGCATTCCATCCCCAGAATCTTTCTTATTTTTCCTTTTTTTATTTAATTGAATAAAGCAAGTGTTTTTCAACAATTTTTTTTTTTTTTGCATGTTTTTGCCAAATTACAAAAGATTTTATTTTTATTTATTATTTTATTTTATTGGTACTTAGGATAACAACAGCCGTAAATATACTTAAGACTATTTCTGTTACATAATATGAGGCAAATAATAGCTATCCATTAGGTAGTTACTAATCTATATAAACTAAACATAGTTAAGACGCGCAAACATAATAAGTGCTCGTTAACGGTAATAGCTAACGTCAAAGAAGATAAACAAATTTAGTTCAATTACTTACACAAGGATACCTTACTTACAGAAAGATAAGGCAAGTTTTAGATACTCACTAGTATAGACTTAACATTTATCTTATTCTATAGTATTTATATTACAAAGCGAAGCCTATTCGCAGCCCTACTTACAAGGCCGACGGTAGGTATTATATTTATACATAAACACAAACTACTAGTACATATATGTATGCATTAAGTGATAAGTATAACTATACTGCACTTTACACAACTTGGATTGTATTTATTTATTAGTGACTGTTGCAAAAATCGGACCAGGTGGGGGCCGTGGCGTTCCCTGGGGTCGAAACAGGTCGCTGGCCCGGACCGCTTTGAGAGGGTCGGACTAGGTCACCGGTTTATAGTCCGGCTTGTTACTTACCGTAGTCAGCCAGCCCTTCTCGTCCTGGTCGGCCTGGCCGAAGGTAGATACCCGCTAACTGAGTTCGTTAGGGATGTCAATAGCCGTGGCTGTCTCCCCTGGCCTCTGTGCTTACCGTACGTCAGCCAGCCCTTCTCGTCCTGGTCGGCCTGGCCGAAGGTGTTGTGCGCGTCCTCCTGGCACAGCCCGAGGCACCGGCCCGCGATCTCCTCGAACGTCGCCGCGTTAATCCGGCCCGTGCCCGTGCTGTCATATAGCTGGAAACACGGTCAAAATAGTACATTACATAACTAGGGTGGTAATACAAAGAAAGGCCGAGATCGCAGAAGTTTGCGGCCCGAGCTGCAAGCGAGGGACGTAAATATGCGATCGAGGGCTTTCTTTATTTACCTCCCGTGTTGTGTACATCATTTTATGTCTACACTTGGTCAGAAAGCGACTTTTTCCGTACGCATAGCGTGCGGAAAAAGGCACTTTATGGCCAGGTGTGGTATACTATAATAGTACATTACTTACCTAGGGCGGTAAAACAAGGAATGTCTCAGATAGGAGGGTTTTTTGACGCCCGAGCCGAAGACAAGGGCGATAAATATGCGATATGAGGCTTTCTTTACCCGTGGTAAGTACAAATATATACGTCTCCCCCAAGCCATGAAGAAAATACAAAATGAGAAGAATAAAACTAAAAATGTCACAATTTCTAAGTATAAAAAAGAATAGGAATCGTCACATCATAACAATTTGTAATAATAGGAACCATAAAAAGTAAAACAAGAACATATACAAAAATTAACATACAAATTATAAAAAAAAATCTATGTACTCGTTTATTGAGTATAGAGGGTTATCCAACAAAAAAGTTTCTCAGTTGACGCCCAAGTGTTTCATAAGATGGCTAATTTCTGAAACCGGCAATGATTTCTAAATTAAGGTTAGGCCCATCCGAACAGTTCGGAACTAATTTACAAAAATGCTGTAACAAAAATGCAGCTATAAAGACGCGCCGCGTGTCGCACTGCCGGCTGGCACTGATTTGGCGGTATTTTACCGGCAAAGCGTTGGAACCGTCTGCGCGCTCGCTTAGCCCTGTCCTTGTATACGTCAATGGAGATCGGCATTTAAGAAGCATACCTTGAAAGCATAGGAGAGAAGTTGCGTCAGGGGTGCCTGTTGCAGAATCAGGAACGCTGCGCAGAGGAGGTAGTCGGGGAAGTAGATCAGACCGCTCGAACGCTGGGAGATAAACACTTGCAAATTATCGAGAGTTTCTAGTAATAGTAATTCCGCCAACTGTACTGGCTTCATTTTTCTTTTACTACCCGGTGGAAAGTCCATTTTATAGTATAAAATTATTAAAAACTATTAATACCATTAAAATAACCATTTTACAGTAGCTTTTGTTACGAAACTGTTCCCATAAACGCAAGTTTTAACATAGTTGCAGAACAAAGTTATTGATTTCCCCAAACAACGTATGAGTATACGTCACTGTATAACGGGCTTCAGTAGGGTGCGTTTCGGCACGTATTTGGGAAAGTCTAAAATAGTACACTACACAACTAGGGTTGTAATACAAAGAAAGGCCGAGATCGCAGATGTTTCCGGCCCGAGCTGCAAGCGAGGGACGTAAATATGCGATCGAGGGCTTTCTTTATTACCTCCCGTGTTGCGTACATCATTTTATGTCTACACTTGGCCAGAAAACGGAAAGCTTTATGGCCAGATGTGGCATAAATATGATTTTATCATTGTAGTATCTCGGTGAGTTTTTATGATATTGAAATGGTTTCTTCACTAATATTTCTATTATTGAGAGGTGTTTCTATAGCATGTCACAGAAAAAAGTTGTCAAGTAGCCAATTCCTGAAGCCCCTCACCTGCGTGAAGATGTCGGCGAGGCGCTGCAGCCTGGGCGTGTCGGGCACGCCGAGGCGGCGCGCGAGCTCGTCCGCGCTCAGCCAGCGCGCGCGCGCCTGCAACCCCTGCGCGATCAGGTGCAGCTCGATGCGGGACCGCTCCAGGCTGCAACAGGATATTTAACTTGAACCTATAATAGGCTATTTGATTTTTTTTTATACAACTAGGGTGGCAAACAAGCGTACGGCCTGCCTGATGGTAAGCAGTCACCGCAGCCTATGGACGCTTGCAACACCAGGGGCGTTACGTGCGCGTTGCCGACCCTTTAAGAACCTATTCACTCCCCTCTTGAAGAACTCCATACTGTAGCCTTCCGGGAAAACCGCGTTGATTGTTTTTGTATTGCATAAGGTTGGTTTTAGCTGAGCGTTTATGTTTCTATGTTTCTTATCAGACCTAATAGATTTGAAATATGTGATTTACAAGGTGGGCAAAGCTACCCCACATTTGGCCAAAGTACCCCGACCTTACGGTGGAAGTTTTTGTGGGACGTATAAAATTGTCCTAGGGACTTCCCAACGATGTACATTTATCGAGAAATTTTACTTTCTTACGACACAGGGATGCACTAAAATATATCTGCCTATAATTTTTTTTATTTTTGAGACTTCCATATATTTTCCAATAACTGTTGTTTCGCTCCAAAAACTATAAGTTGTTTCACTGAAATCCACATAAACTACATATATAGTTTACCCGAGTTGTGCTCTGAGCTCGGCGACTTCCCGCACGGCGGGCCCTCCGGGGATGCCGAGCTGCTTCGCCTTGGCGATGAGGCGGCAGTCGTCATACGTGTAGTCCAACACCGGAACACCCAGTGCCCTGGAACGCACAACATACAAATCAATAAATAGAAATCTATACAAATAAAACAGTTCCATGACAATAGCAGGTCTCCGCGCGATCTGGTAGCCTTGAGACCTCCACGAGGGGGCCAGCAAGCGATCAGAAAGAGCACGCGTTATGCGATAGAGAGACGGTCGGATCCGGTGCGTTCCGTCCGGTGGTCGTACCCGAACCAGGATTAACTCATTACAAAATATGTGTCTTGTAAGTTTCTTAAAGCTATCATCAATCAACAGAATAAAATCAACAAAATATTTATAATAATCGAATATAAATTCGGCGTCCGAGGTAGTGAGATTTCTAAAGATGGCGTCGTATCTCCTAATGATTCTAAAGTAAGGACATCTGACAATACAACGTTACGATCTATTGTAATCGTAAAGTTAAGTAATAAATTGCGACCTCACTCCACGGCCGCGACGAAAATCGCAGACACCGTAACAGTGTCATTGTCGAGACATCAGTTTCTATGGCCATCGCGAATCGATCGAAAAGAAACACAACCAAATACGAGTATAAATAGGTAGACCAAAATGTATGAGAGAGTAGTATTTTTTTTGCAATTTACAAAGTTGACCCCATAGTAAAAGTTGTTCAAAATCATGAATAGATTGAGGTTTAATTATCTTGTATCACGAAAAAGAAGTCAACCTGTATAACATAGTTCTACTATGATGGGATTTGAAAAAAATATTTTGAATGAAAAGATGAGACATAGACCTTGGGGACACGACTAGGTTTGCCAACTGTACTGGCAAAGTATATAAAGACAAACAAGTAGTCCAACTTCGGCCGTTTAGGAGCGCTACACGTATCCACACAGACGCACGATCGCGCGTCTGAGTGTGATCCATACTGGAGCATTCTTGCGCATTCTTAAATCTGTGCTTGTAGTGCTTGTAGTGGATCTGCAACCGTATAGGAGCGTTCCCACTGAGAGCATTCTTTCGCGAGCATTCGTAAACGAGCAATCGCACCAACCCTCCAACGCCCGCCTCCACGTGGACACCACTCGAATATTCGACGCGTCGACTCATTCATCTGTCTCCATACATTTAGTATGAAAAAGGGCCAGATGAATGAGGTGACCGCAGACATATTTCTGGAGAAATGCCCCATTACACGCGAAAGCACGCTCCTTATACGCGCTGTAAGAAATTGTAATGACTTAGGATTATCCTGTAATGTTGCATTTTCTTTTTATTCAAATAAATCACTAAATCACTTATGAACGAGCCACCGTTAGACGCCGCGCACCTCGCTGGTAGAAATGTCCAGTTCTCAGTCGCCGCGGTCAGCGCATCACAACTACGTCACAAGTGGGGGTAAGGTGCAAAGTTATGATGGATAGATGGTGATGGTTCTACTCACTTAGCCATGACATCGCGCACGTTCCTGGCGTAGAGCTTGGGGTCGCGTCGCTCCTCCTCGCTGGGGTAGTATACGGGCAGGAACTCGATCTCGCACGAGCTGTGTACCTGCGTCAGTGTCAGCCAGAGCAGTTTCAACCTGGGCATAAAACAAACAAACAATTTTAAATCAACCCATATGGCATTTTCCATAGGAGGAAATCCCACTTTCTGCCCAAGGAAAAAGTTCAATTGTAAGGTCAGCTTCAGAGAAAAGAAACATATTGATACCTTTGTGTTTTCGTTTTCTTTTCTACTTACTTACTATCTACCTTTTGTGCCGTCATAAATATAGTACTGTGAGGGTCGGGCCAGTGGTTTATTGAAGTAAACAGGCACTTGATGATTTAGAATTGGTTTTATTCCGAAATATTACATGATGCTTCTATGGCGACGCTCAGATGAGAACTCCATCAATATTTAATACATAAACATTACGTTAGACTGACAGATAGGTATTTGAATATTTAAACTTTATGATTCATCAGTAGAGACGGCCAGTCTCTACAGTACATTACACAACTAGGGTGGTAAAACCTCCCGTGTTGTGTACATAATTTTTTTTTTTTTTTTATGTCTACACTTGGCCAGAAAGCGACTTTTTCCGTAATCGTAGCGTGCGGTAAAAGCCACTTTATGGCCAGGTGTGGCATAAAATGTATTTACTTTTTTTCTTTACATACATTCGTACGGCAAGGGGATTAGTTTCTCTGCAAGTGACTGAACACACCAGGGTGGTAATAAGTAAAGTCTCAGATCACATATTATTAGCCTTCGCCGACGGTTTGAGCCACAAACACCTGCGATCTAGGACTTTCTTTATTTTACCGACCTAGGTTAGTAATAAAATTTAAGCGTCACTTGACGAATCTTACTCGCCAGTATAGCGAACTTTGTAACATAAAGACAAACTGAAATCTTTTTTTGTCGTAGAGAAAAAGCACTATAGTCAAACAAATTCCCGTTTGATAATCGGGTTAGCTATTTTTTAGGGTTCCGTACCAAAATTGTAAAAAAGGAACCCTTATGGTGCTACTCTGTCTGTCTGTCTGTCTGTCTGTCCGTTTGTCACAGCAAGATATCCCAGGATGTACTGATGCTATAGACTTGAAATTTGGAATAGTGTTAAAAACCGCTAATCCGAGCCTATAGGACAGCAAAAAAATCTTATACCTTTTTTACTTTTTTTTTAAAGGGGACCGAAATGGGATGTCGTAAATCAAAAGTTGAGCTAATATATCGAGTGGGATATCAAATGAAAGGGCTTAATATGTAGATTCCAAAACCGTTTTTATTTTTTTTTCTTAGACATGTAGTTTTTGATTGAAGACAATAAACGTTAGAAAAAATACCATTCCCCCCCCCTATTATCTCCGAAGATACTGAACAGAAAAATCCGTAATAATTACCGATTATTAATATTATCTTTAATATTACAGGAAAAATAAAACTATTTTCCTAACTTGCAGCGTTTTTTTAAAGGGGATCGAAATGGGATGTCGAAAATAAAAAGTTGAGCTAATAATATCGAGTGGGATATCAAATGAAAGGGCTTAATATGTAGATTTTAAAACAGTTTTTATTTTTTTTCTTAGAGGTTTAGTTTTTGATTTAAGAAAAAAACTTTAAAAAGAATACCATTTCCGCCCCTATTATCTCCGAAGTTACTCAACAGAAAAATTTGTAATAATTCGCACTTGACCGGTTTTTTATTTATTTTATTACAGGACCTTTATACTCTAGTACATATCGGCCCTATAAAGACAAACACATAATTACAAAACAACCAATACTTAATTTTCGAAGCTGCTAACTAGACGTACCTAGTTCTATTAAAACTAGACAACGTCAGCCAACCTATATACCATACGTGCATATTCTAACGTTGGGTCTGCAAGAATGTGCACAAAAGCTCCGGTATCATATAGGTTTAGGTTGGCTGCCGTCATCAGCGCCTCCCTCTGGGCGCGATTCTGTCTGCACTCCATCAACAAGTCTTCTACAGTGTCACAGATGTCACAATTAGGC
Organism: Eudemis profundana; assembly: GCA_947034925.1. NCBI lineage: Eukaryota > Metazoa > Arthropoda > Insecta > Lepidoptera > Tortricidae > Eudemis > Eudemis profundana. Next base: position 24,613,702 of record OX344803.1, read on the forward strand.
GAAGCAATCATTCTCATCAAACAATCAAACTTACAATACAATACTTCCCAAACCTCCCTTCATGCTGAAGTGGACTTTATAGGACCTTTACCACACAACGATGCCGCTAATACTTTTGAAAATACTTACGCCCCAGGCCCCTCCCAGGTCCAGGTGACGGTGTCCCTGGCGTTGGGGTAGCGGATGGTGACAGGCTGCACTGGCACGCCAGGGTAGAAGCCGCCAGACTTGAACGTGATCAAGCAAGATCGGTTCGTGCAGGTGCCCTCCGGGAAGATCAAGATCTAAAATAAAAAGGTTTGGTCTAAATGTACCGCCAAAAAAAAACAAAAAACACATATAAGTAACCATGAGTAGATCTTGTTTCAATGCGTTATGGTTTACATTCCGCGACTTTGACTGTTTTCCTAATTAGGTTCCGATTGAGCGCGTAAAAAACAGTTTCTAGACGACCTTCGCGACGGCGCCGTTAGGTGCTGCCAAGCGCGACCAACGAGACCGCGTCACAGTACTTGGTTACCTTAAGACACTAAGCGTTACCCCAGTATTCGAGACATTATGAATTATCATCTGAATAGGACGTAAGTACTACTACGTGCGTAGTAAATTTGCGTGATCGCATACGTACCAAAATGATTGAAAATGAGTCAGTAGCTTTTCTTTAAAGCATTAAACAGCTTAAACATCCGAGAAAAAATTTTAATGTGTATTAAAGATCCCGACACGCATCGGTCCAGCATAGGGACAACAGCCTATTCACTCCCATCAATAAGAGTAGGCCAGCAGTGAGATCTATATAGGCTGATGATGATGAGGACGTCACATATTCGACAAAGAATACGTAAAAAACGGGGAATCCAACATAAAGATATCGTATCTAGCGTGAGATTCTCCTTGGTTGGTTGGTCGGTTGGTTGGTTTTGGTCGCCCGCTGTATGATCTACTTGATGCTATTGGCGCTGCAGTTAAGGTCGTACACAGGCTACTTGTAGTTGATCAACCTGACAAATATATCTAACCTGAGGCCAGTCCTCCTTGGAGGTTGCCCGCTGTATGATCTCCTTGATGGTATTGGCACGGGAGTTGGGGTCGTCCCGCCAGACGTACACCGGCTGCGTGTAGTTGATCAGCTCTGAAACACAACGCACATTTAGGCAAACTCCGGATGTGGTATTGAAGCTCACACCAAAAACTACTAAATTTTACAACTGTAATCGCGCGGGTCACATGCAGTCGTAAGCCAGGTCTTTATCGGTTTGTAAACGTATTGTTTGCCCTAATTATTATTGGTTTAATTAAGGTTTAGTCAAGAATATTTCACACTGGGACCCACTTTTCAGAAATGTTATATAACAAACCTAACCTAACCTATTCTAAGCGGCTCAACGGTTCAATGTATTTTTCATGAGACATTGAAATGTATTCAGATTATGTGGAAGAAATTTCCTACTAAACATGACATTATATCAAACAACTGTAAACCAAGCTGGCGACTGACTCCCTCGAAGCCATTAAAGAATTAAATAGCCGATGAGATAGTGCTGTAATATAAGTTTTTCAATAACTTTTCCTAAACGTATATAATTGTTTTCTGCGTAGCCAATGCCAACTTTAAACTACCAAAAATTGTAAAATGCATGCATTATTTACAATAAGCACAAAAGCTAAGCGTCATATATTACGGAAGCAGTGTTGTCAATATTGACAAAAAATAGGAAGGTCGATCCGTCTATTACGGAAAATAAATTGACAGCCGTGGTACTTATGTAGTCAACAGTAAATACAAAAAGGAAGGAGGCAATACAAAGCATGCGGGTCAATTACATTCTATATAAACATAGAAAATATGTATATTAAAAACAATAATATTTGTGACCCTATAAGATACAGTCACACATACAGGTATAACCTCAGATCTCTCCTCGTCAAAATGGCATTTTGATTACTGTTTAGAACCTACCAAGATCTACAAAGTACCCAAAATGCCGTTCCAGTGCGGTATTGTGGCCAGGGGGATGATAAAAAGTCTTACAAAATAAAACACTTTAAGCCAAAACCTGTCAACATGAGGCGGTAGCATAATTTCAGTTAGGTCGGGTGATAATACCCCCGTAGAAATTAACATAAAAATCGCAAAGCATGATGCAGTTCTGATTTATTGGTATGTTGTATGGACCTGTTAGGGTATTGTGAATTCAAGTTTTCAACTTATTCCAATTCAAAAATATTCCAAAATTGTGCAGTTTTTCGCGTGGTGCAACGAGCAACGAGCAATAACTTTTTCGACGTTGCAAATTAAAACGCCTGTTTGCAGTAAGACTGTAAGGTAATGCGGCGAATTTGACCCAGCGTGAACCTTACGCGAGCGAGTTCAGACGAACTTAAGTAGGCACGGAAATCACCTACATGTAGTACTTTTGCTCTTTTATGTTACTGTTTAAAACAACGCTTTTCATACGTGCCTGTTTTTGATAATGGACCACGAAATACTGCATTTTAATAGCGCGATTAATCTCCAAAATTGCCAGCATAGTCCAACAACAATGAGATATTACACTCACGGACAGTGAATGAAGGTATCCAGCGGACTGAATGTGAGCGCCGCAGGACTGGTCATAGTGGCGTTCCTTGGGGGAGGCCTCTGTTTAGCAGTGAACGTCATACGATTGATGATGATGATGAACTTCTTAATTTAGGGTTTTTTTATTTAAAGTGCGCTCTTAACTGACAGTTAGCAGGTCGTCACAGAACTGACGATTAGTGTCAAACTCCATACATTTCGTAACGGACTGACAGGTTAGACGGTATTTGAACATAGCTTAAGTTTCGCCTAACCGTAGATTTTAAAATAAAAATGCCCTTTAATACGACGGTATAAACAGTAAATTATTTTAGTTTGCTACAATAATAATGGCAATGACCACGCGCAGGAAGACGTAAGCCCCACATAACTTGGACTGGCGGACATAGCAAATTAAGTAGTTAAATAACCACATTTTTACTAAAAAAAAACCCGACCGCGGTGCACTTTGAAACTGCATAAAATCAACCATTTTGTTTATTTTAACGAACTTCATACCCAGTGACACTCGCACCATCGAGACGAATCTAATGAGGTATCATTTATCAAAATCGGATGTGTCGTTGAGTAGTTACGAGCGGACACAGGAACGGACATACATACATACATACAGGTCAAACACATAACCCTCCTTTGAGCTTCGCCGCAGTCGGGTAAAAATAACTAGGTATTTGTGTCGAAAAAGTACATTGCTTGTTGAAACAAAAAACTTTTCGTGCAAATTGTTATTAGTTTCGGCTTGATGCTAGACTAATTGATTCAACTTGTAGTCAACCTATGCCAAAACCAACATTTCGATGATTTCAATGTCGGCGTTCCGTATTAAGTACTTATCAGTAAACTGTGCAATCAAACAGTTATGCCAGAAGATAGACCCTAGGCAGTTTAAAATTCAACAATGACATATTTACAAAATAAGATTAAAATAGTCACCCTTTACTACGGAGACGTCGGCCGACGTAGAGTGCGGTCTGTCACACATATTTTTCAGGTTTATTTTCTTGTTATGGTTTAAATTACATTATGCTTAATATGCATGAAATGGACAATTTTCTAAGCTAATGGGCACGCCAGTGTCCATGTATTTTTTTTACACCACACGCGGTCAAAGTTCGAACAATGTTTCAAAGAATACTCCATCCCGAACTTTGAACCAAATTATTTAAAAAAATAGAATAGTTACACTTAAGTTATATTGTACAACGAATAGCACATTTATTCAATTGTTTTGACATACAATAATAAATGAAAAATAAAAATAATTGAGCGGTACAACAAAAAAACTAGGCAAGGGTATCAATTTTGAGAAAAATTACATAAGTCAAAATATCTCAAAAATGGTGACACTTTTACTAAACTTATATTAGCTTTATTGGATACACCTAAGTGCCCTCTATCACCAGGTCACAGGTTATCTATTAATTACCTAACACCCTGTATATTCAATTATTGCTCATGATTCACACCAAAAGCCAAAATTAGCGCGGCATGTACACAAGTGGATACTCCATTGTTTGAACCATAGTTTTATACTTAGTACACGGGACCATAAAAACCTGACTTCAATGTTTATTATACGAAGTCCTATTACCTACTTTCCCACACTGACCCATCGGGAATCGCTTGTATAATAGAAACCAATTTCACATTCGTAACGCCATCCATTACTGTACCGAAAGCACTTTTGAACGGAACACGCAACACGAAGCTTCAGTCCGACGAGGTCAATACGACAAACAATATGTATGGGAGATTGACCCGTCTGATGATACTTAAATCGGTTTTTAATTAAATAACTGTTTGACGGATATTCTCACGGTTAATATTCTGGAGATATATTGTTATTCGCATTCTATTTAATTATCACCCTCAGCCTACAATAACGATGATATGCCCGCAATATTTTTTGTTATTTTATTAACAAAATACTGCATTTATGTATGTATGTATGTATGTCCGTTCCTATGTCCGCTCGTAACTGGTCAACGGCACATCCCATCTCGATAAATGATACATCATTAGATTCGTCTTGATGGTGCGAGTGTCACTGGGTATGAAGTTCGTTAAAATAAACAAAATGGCGGACTTTATGCAGTTTCAAAATGCACCGCGGTTGGGTTTTTTTTTTAATAAAATGGTGCTCAAGTCCTCTTCCTCTTACTGTATGCAGAATTCGAAATTATACAATTAGCTCAACGAAACCACAAGAACTGTATTTTCTCCTAAAATCAAAATACATAAAAATCATGATACATAATGATTTGCAGGAAAAAAAACGACAGCGTCAGAGCTAACGTAAAAACCATTTTATAAACTTCTACTAACCTATTTTAAAGACTCGTATTTTAATTGCCACATACATGTAAAGGCCGCCGAAGGGAATTAAACCATGATTTCAATTCATTCCATTCTAATGACGGATGGGTTAATAAAAATACTAATTATACCATATCGATATATTTAGACTCAAAGGGCGTAAACGCCATTAGAACCTACGGCGTTTACGCCATTTGAGTCTAAAGGTATCGATATAGCCGAATAGATCGATCAATAAAGCGTTATCAAGATAGCACTACAGTCTGTTCCGTATAGGAATAGACAGAAGAAAAAAAGGTTCTTTATAGTGCCGGTTTTAGGTTGACATTCAATAAATGACATTTCTAAAGTAGATACTCAAAAATAAAATATTGATGATGTCCATACTTTTTGGTTGGCTGATAATAAAAAAGTATCCTTATAAAATACCCAAAGAGCCAGAGATAAGCAACACTCAATATATGAGACAGCTCAGAGCTGTCATTATTACATTGTACTATCAAATAGTTATATCGAATTTGTATGTTTTTTTAATTGTAGTGTTATAGTTTGTCATTCCTAAGTATTTGGTGAATAGTTATTTGTAACATTCAATATGAGTGATTCTGCGGGGCAGTGGAAGAGGCGTTTGCTCTGCGTGTGCTATGACTCGACCATCGCGAAGAAGAAGTGAAACTTTCAGAAAATGTTTCGAATCTCTTCTTCTGTGTCCCTCTAGAGTCTATTGTTATCCGGTACGAACTATAGAGAGCAGTAGATATTCACAACTTTGTGGTTTATCTCGTGCATATTATAACCAGTCAACTAGTATTATGAACTAGAGTCTGTGCGGAAAGAGAATAGGCGTGGCGAAAAACGGAACTAACCTACCCAGTATGGCAAATACGGCAAATATTTTTTTCTTCTGTAGAAAAGCATTACAGCGCCCCCCAATTTTAATCCTATTCTCATTCCGCACAGACTCTAGTAGTATGACGACCCGTTTAGTGGGAGTGACACGATAAGAGGTCCGGAGTCCAAATCTTGGCAAAGGCAAATATTTGTGTGATGAGCACGAGTGTTTGTCTACCTATTTAAGTATAAAGTCATCTAGTAGCCATAATACAAACATTGCTTAGTTTGGGACTAGCTCGATTTGTATAAGATTGTCCTCATAACTTTTATATGAATAACACTTATTATTAGTAACCAGAGGTCACGCCACGGCTCGAAACCGGTATTTTGCAAAAACCCCGAAATAGCCCAATATTTTGAATTATTTTATGGTTTTTATGTACCGTAAAACGGGGTGAGTTGGCTGGAAATCGAAGTTCAAACCTGGATAAAAGGTTATTTTTATATGTGGCATATTGATTTATATACAAAAAAAGTGTTCCGGAGGTAAGAATTTCAGTTTGTCAATGATAGTTTGTTGCTTCATTGCATAGTTTCAACGAAAAATTCATAATAGTAGGCAAAGCCAGCTCACCCCGTAGTTGGGGTGAGAAGGCCTAGCAATTTTATATTTTGACAATATAGCCTCGTTTTCTATGTTAAAACCATTATAAATAAAGAAAATATAACTTAAGTTTTTCTGTCTCCAATAAGCCATGTAAGTATATAAACGATATCCGAAAGGTGGATGAACACTTACTTTGGTAAACATCACTTATAAACAAAGTTTTTTCAACTAAAAATCCGCCGATTTCGAGCATCAACTTTGACAGTGACTTTGTGTTTCAAAATTGTATGATTTGGCAGCTTAATGTTGCGAAAAGAAGAAAAAATATGTCTAAAAATATAATCAAATTACTTTGAGAGCAACCTAAGCCCAAAAATTAAAGTAACTACTCAAAAATGAGATTCTGGATTCGCAAGCCAACTCCCCCCGCGAAGCCTACTCACCCCATTCTACGGTATGGCGCCATAGTGTATTTAAGTAATAATTTCGTACTATTAGATTGTACTATTATGAAATTTATGGAATAATAAACCAATGAACAAAAAAACAACGGAAAAATACCGGTATTTTTGTATGGAAAAATTACCGGTATCCAACCCTTGGGTCACGCTGCTGTGGTGCGTCAAAGTCAAAGCAACGACTGGACCGACATATTTCGGTCCCCGGTTACGAACTGTTGTTACTCAGTTCACGGGTCAAATATTAAAGACGAGAATGACGAAGAAGTTCCGAATTACTCTATAAAACTCGACTATCGTGATAAAAACATAATAGATCGTCATAACCACGATATTTGTGGCCTAAGGCTATGCATTATTTAATAATAAATCGGACTCAAGCTTTCACCTTCCGTGTTGAAACGTGAGTCTTATTTTGAGTTACCTATGTTTCTATTTGAATAGCCAAAATTTTTTTCGCCGAAGCATTTTTTTAAAACATTTTATTCTTAGAGTTTATACAGGCTGTATAACAAATCTTACGGTTTTAGGGAAAAATAATGTCGACGAAATTTAAATTTAATAAAATAAAACGTTTGCTGACAATTACTTGGATCTTTACAAGCCGAATCGTCAACTCATCATCAAAGAAATCCAATTCTTAAAATAAAAAGTAACTCATTATTGTTTAGAACAAACGTATATATTTCGGTGGGGTTTTATAACACAAGTTCAAGGTTAGCGGTTCGTTCTAGAAATACCCCGACTTCATCATGACGCATTCGATACGGCTTCTTTGCGCACACTACGATATATGACTAGCTCTTAGGAACCCCGCACACTGATAATAGTCCTCGTGGATACATAAGTGAAACTCAAAATTACCTAATTAACACAAAGGAAAGTTCCATTAACGTATAGAAAATTTTGGACACTTTTTTTCTTCCATTGGGATGGAAAGAGACCGTAATTCTTAATAAAAATAATATGAAGTAAACTTCACAATGAAGATTTTTTTTTAAATTATGTACTTCAATTGGTATACATGTCTGTGCAAGTCAATTCCCGTTAAAAAGTAATAGATTTTTTTTTAATGATCTCATGGCTTTTGCAGTAAAGAAGCACCACAGTTCTCACTATAGGACTCCAATCTAAAGGATAACCACTAGAATTAAAAAATAGTGGGATGTCGTGGCTAGGGCATGAAATACTCGGCAGTATTGCTCTTCCTAATTTAAAAGGACGCATCTCAGATTCATAGGTTTTGAGAAACAAGCAATTTAATGTCCCTTGCAGTGGCGTGGCGTAAAAGATATCGTTGGGCAAGCCGGTGCAGATTTGGCGTACATTTTCCTTAAGAGCTGTAGAATAAGGTGCTCAAATACTTGATTTTAGGTAAGCCGGTAGGAATCGAGTTCTTTGTACGCCACGCTACTGGTCCCTTGCCTGCGGCTCGGGCCAGAAATACCTGCGATCTGGGCCACTCCAAATTTTGCCCTAGGTGTGTATATGTTACCGGAAATGTACGAAATCTAGGAATTATATACAAATCCTAGGAAATGTATACAATTCCGAAGCTATTTAGGAAATGTATAAAATATTGTTTTAAAAAATATTTATTACCCACACATATCCTGGGAAATGTATACATTTCCTAGGAATTGTATATAATTCGAATATCGTAGTAGGAAATGTATAAAAAGTTTTTTATCTTGGAGGTATGTTGTGATCGTAAGATACCTAACACTCCTCCTCGCTTCGCTCGTCGTCGTACCTAACTGTGGCTCTGTCACAGTTTTTTATCTTGGACAGTGTGTGGGATATGTTATGATCACTCTTCACTAATAATCGTACCTAAAAGTAATTATAATCATCAATATTATGGCTTGATAAACACATATCCGATTGCCATTTAGGAAATGTATAGATTTCCTAGGAAATTTGTGTAATATAATTTATTTCACACATTTCCGGGCGATTTTAGGAATTACATACATTTCCTAGGAATTGTGTACAATGACGGATTACATACATTTCCGTTGACATATATACTATTCCCAAATGCAAATTTTGACATAAATATGCGCTGGCCCTAAAAGTCGCAATTCTATAAACAATTTTGAACCAGCCTTAACCTTTAGCCTCGCAGTTAGCGTAACCGCGAGGTCGTCGGATCAATACCCACCCTTACATTCGTGATTATGTAAAACCTTTTATTTGGCAAGTTTAGTATAAGGCTGACAATCAATTTGGTACCATCAATAGATATTTATAGGTGTACTTTGTACAGCAAAGAATCGCTTACGTGCGACCGCTATTAACATATGCAGGGTGAATTTTAAATCGGGAATTGAAATATTTTTTCGTAGTCCATACATAATGACTAGTTTGCACCGATACTTATTTTTTAGCCCACTGCTGCTGCACTGCTGGGCAAAGGCTCTCCATTGGATTTCCACAACTCCCTATTTGCTGCAGCCTCCTGCCAATCGGCTAGGAAAGCGTTTACCTAAGTCGCCCCGCCATCTCCGTCTAGGCCTGCCCTGCCGTCGCCGGCCATGCTGTGGCACCGACACTTAATTAACATTTTTCTACTTTATAATTTCCTTCAGAGTCAACTCGAGTTATCCAAGTTGGACTAAAATCAACTCGTAACATCGCTAAAACAAATGACTTCTGGCCTTTTAACCGTTCATTATACATCACAACTGCCAATTACCACAATAACGTTATGTTATGACATTACTGCTTTCCATGCACTAAGCGCCATAGAACTTATAATAAAGTGGTTACCCATTCAATTTTCTGTAAAGTTTTCTCGCTTTGACCCCGCCATTTCAATGGCTTTCAATGGCCACTCCACATCTGTTGAGCATTATGTAGTCTGCTGGCACTGTCATTCATCAATCTGAATGAAGCACACAATGCCACGACAGCTGCACAACCTTAGAAAGTTTGTATGCTCATTCAAATCTTTATGCCCACACGTGTTTTGACGATAAACAGAATAACAATTTACAATCTTAAATAAAGGAAAAGGAAAGTGAATTATGGGAAATGTCTAGAGTTGTTAGGATTGAGTCCAAAGGTATAATAGTCCTATGCTACTTTCTACTATTCCTACTATGATTATAAATGTAAACGATACAAAAATGTATGTTTGACGACACGTTTAGCCTAGTGTGAGTGCCACCACCTACGTAGCTAGAGGTCCCGGGTTGAAATCCTGGTGAGGGAAAATATTTGTGTGATGAGCACGAGTATTTGATCCTGAGTCTTGGATGTTTTTTATCTATTTAAGTTTGTATTTATTTATACGAGTATAAGTATGAATATCGTCGTCTAGTACCAATACAAGCATTCCTTAGTTTGGGACTAGGACGATTTGTGAAAGATTGTCCCCACATTATTAAAAAAAAAACCGGCCAAGTGCGAGTCGGACTCGCGCACCGAGGGTTCCGTACAAACTCATAAGTAGATACATGAATAGTTCAAGAAAAACTATATGGCGATTAGTTTAGTAGGAGCAAATAAGTATGTGTTAAGATTTTTGCAAATTTCTCAAAAACAATGCAAGCTAGGAAAACCGTTATATTTTTCCTGTAATATATAGGATAACATTAATAATTGGTAATTATTACAGATTTTTCTGTTCAGTAACTTCGAAGATAATAGGGGGGGAACGGTATTTTTTTTAACGCTTTTGGCCATAAATCAAAAACTACTTATTTAAAAAAAAATACAAAAATACTATTTTAATCTACAAATTAAGCCCTTTCATTTGATACCTCACTCGATATAATAGCCCTACTTTCAATTTGCAAAGTCTCATTACGGACCCCTTTAAAAAAAAAGTAAAAAAGTTACAAGATTTTTTTTACATCCTATAAGCTCGGGTTAGCGGTTCTTAACACTATTCCAAATTTCAAGTCGATAGCCCCAGTAGATCCTGAGATATCTTGCTGTGACAGACGGACAGACAGACAGACAGACAGACAGACAGACAGACAGACAGACAGACAGACAGACAGACAGAGTCGCACCATAAGGGTTCCTTTTTTACCATTTTGGTACGGAACCCTAAAAAAGGATTGAGATGACATTTAGCTTACAAGTAGACCAAGTCCTAGATTGAAACATAGGATACTTTATATCCCGGTATGTTCTGGTATAAAAATACAACAGTTAAAAATAGAGCACCCATAGGCTCGAGAAGTGCTCTAAATACAGAAAAAAGAAAATGAAGAAAAGAGAGACAATAAAGAAATATAATTGGGGCAACTTACTGAAATGCGCCTTCACCATCAAGCCTTAAGTCTCTGCCCACTACACTGTATCATACCATGACCGCACTATGAACGTATCAGAAACGGTATGACAAATGCTGGTCGGTGACGGACCGTGCTAGTCACACACTTTTCAATACAAAGAATATTTATTTTCCCTGACACGTTCATAGTACGGTCATGGTATGATACGATGTCGTGGGCCAAGACCTTTAGAACTTTGGAATTCCCTGTTTCTTTATCCCTTCCGTACTCAAAATTATCCAAACAGCGGTCCTTTCCCCGAAGCTACAAGTTACAGTTTTACAAGTTTAAACTTGCCACACTGACCAAATACAAAACCCTTGACAGGAGTGGCTCACTGCGCGATTTCGCCGCGTGCCACTAGCACCAAATATATCCCCCCAGAGGGGCTTAGCCAGCTAAGTTTCGTCCGGTGGTCGGATCTCAATGTACTCATGTTAGAGGGAGAGACTTCTATACGTAGCAGGTACTGGGTGGATTTCAGAGCGTTTCAACTGCCGTCATCACCAATCCCGATATTATGATGACATCTTTTTGAAAATTACATAACTTTTGATCAAAACATGAAAATAGTAGGTACTATTTTCGGATGTTATCAAAATAATGGGATACATTCTTAAAGTGAATCGTCGAAAATTCAGGATTGGTGATGACGGCGTTTGAAAAGCTGTGAAATCCACCCTGCTACGATCATTATGTGCCATTGGTTGGTTTGTAACTTAGTATTTGCGTAGTCTTATAAAATTGTAACTTATAACTTCGTGAAATGGGTCACAGATCAACCCAAGATCGTTAAATATTAGAACAAACATAGAGAAATACTTGTTAGTATAAAGATCGTCTCCAGAAAGAAGCATCACCAAAGCTATCAAGCCCGCTTAACCAAACCACCACCAAGTGTAATGACCATCCTACCACCAAACCCACGTACTTCCAACATAGTTGTCCATGGACTCCTTCCTCACGATGACAGACGACATCCTCGTGGCGTACACAATGCAGCTGTCGAGGAACGAGGAGTGGGGGGCCACGACTAGGATGGGGGCCTCTTTGCGGGAGGCCTGTTGCCCTCGTACGCAGATAGCCATGCCCCCGGCGAGGTAGGACATCTTGCCGATGAAGCATATGAGCGGCTTTAGGGCCCTAGAATGAAAGGTTGCGAAAGTCAGATATCATTCGAAAGGTCCATTTTGAAACTTCGTTCTCTCATTTCGATGGATATTGAAAACTATTCAGCGATATAATGAGTCTTGAGCTGGAATGAAAGGGAATTGTAAAAATTAAATTTCACTAATAAAATTCTGCAACTACCGTTTATAATCTAATCAAATTATGTAGCTAAATTTGAAACTAGGTAATTTTAAGAAATGTGGTTAAAACTTCAGAGACATTGATCAGGGAGATACCTCAAATAGCACACAAGATGTATGTGTCACACAGCCTCTTTCAATACTTAAATAACATCAGTTTATCGCTGGGAAACAGCCTGTATCTTGCTTGTCATCTGCAGCGCTACTAAAATTAATTAATTAAAAACAAAAATATTGCTTTGCTAATCCGCGATTTGATAACGTGTTAGACAAATAGTGCTAGCTCGTTATAAATAAATACTTGCGTATTTCTTCATGCACGTACATCCAAAACGAAAAAACATGCAAGTAAATATAACAAACTACCACCAAAATACAATACTCGACACGTGTTTCGCCTCTCTACGAGGCATCCTCAGGAGCTGCTGGAGATGTTGACCGTCCGGCGACCACTGACGAAATAGTACATTACACAACTAGGATGGTAATACAAAGAAAGGCCGCGATCGCAGAAGTTTGCGGCCCGAGCTGCAAGCGAGGGACGTAAATATGGGGGCTTTCTTTATTACCTCCCGTGTTGTGTACATCATTTTATGGCCAGGTGTGGCATAAAACCATTTTCATCAGTGGTCGCCATTTGCCACAAACACGTGTCGAGTTCTGTATTTTTGGTGGTGGTTTGTTATATTTATTTGCATGTTTTTTCGTTTTGCATGTAAGTGCATGAAGAAATACGCAAGTAAGTATTCATATCGGGCTAGCACTAATTATCTAACACGTTGTCATATCGCGGATTAGCAAAGCGTTATTTTTGTTTTTATTTAACATGGACTTCCGCAAAGTAACGCCTGATTCAATCGATTAAATTAATTAATACTTTAATAAGGTAATGAAATTAAATTTTTACTCGTCTTCTGATTTCGCGAAGATTTTCAGACAGCAGGTAATAATTACTGAGGTTTAAGCTTTGCACTCCCTCGACTCGGCCTCAACCTTAATCCTGCCCAATTAGTTATTGTTATTACCACAGAAATATATCGAGAAAAGAACGAAATAGTTCGTCGCTTTGTATGGAAACGAAACGTGTAACGTTTTTCGCTTGGCATTTGACACTTAGAGTGTACTTTAATGATGGAAAACATAAATTATCCACTTCTGAACAATTAATTATACCATTATTAACGGTGCAAAGTCGCCGCCACATATTATTAGCACACGAGGTACATACACTTCTTCTTTCTACCTCAATATATTTCTGTAGTTATTATACTCATTTGACTCATGTTTTTAGCATTGCCCTCTCTGACCGATCATGTCAATGCAGGGCCGTTTCGCTTAGCCTTAATCCTTACCGAAGGGTGTCGGGTTCCAACTTCCGAGTGCTCAGAGTCGGCTGTGACCCCGGCAATTAGGAGTAAAATATAATTTGTATTAAGGGCTATTCTTCAGAAATATGTCTGCGGTCACCTCATTCATCTGCCCCTTTTTCATACTAAATGTATGGAGACAGACGAACGAGTCGCAGACATATTTCTGAAGAATAGCCCTTAAACAGGACGAGTCCCCTCAGGTGGTCTGATACCGTAAAAAATTACCAAAATAGCTTTAAGGGACCATAGACTTGAGTATATGGTTTTAATTTCAACTCGATACCTCCACGCGTTCCCGAGATAAATAGTCTTGACAGACGGACAACAAAGTGATCCTATAAGGGTTCCGTTTTTTCCTTTGGAGGTACGGAACCCTAAAATGAACCCGATAATCGGGTTTTTCGCACTGTATGTGTTAATACAAACGGAACTTGTTAACCTGGCGAGCTTAGTTTTATAATCGCGATAAAATTACGCAAGACACCAGAAAACGATCCGCAAACCACCGCTTTCACTTTTCGAGGAAGTATTTTGCACCGTTACGTCACTTGTAGGAGATATTAAGTATAAAATATGGATCTAAACCAGTGTTTTTCAAAGTGTGGGTCACGACCCCTCGGGGGGTCGCTTAACCTCTAGAAGGGGGTCGCGAGGGTCAAGAAATTTCAGGCAAAGAGAAAAAAATAACAAAAAAGCTCACAACTATAACGAAATAAAATTCCGGTTAGAAATCGTGGAAGATAGGGGGTCGTGAAATATTTTCGCATGTGCCGTGAAATAGTTTAAAAAACACTGATCTAATCAATAACGGATATAAGGAGAAACTTGAATAGGAACGCCATTAACCGCTCTGCTCTGGTTCCACAGAAAACCAGCGCCGTTGGCAGAGCTGTGCCTAGGGAACACCCAAATACTCCGAATTATTTTATTCCGAATTTCAAAACTCCGAATTTCATAAATCCTAAAAAATAAAATTCCGATTATTGAAAAACACGATATTTATTATACCGAATTTCAAAAATCAGATTTTTCTATATTCCGACATTTATTTCTCCGAAAAATTAAAAGCTCGATGTACCCTTTGTCCGTAAAACGGAATTCCGATTTTCATTTGTCCGAAATTTCGTTACTAATTAGGAATTTTGTCATTCGGAATTTTGAAATTTTGTAAACTCTTAATATTACTGAAATATGAGGCGCAGGTTTTAAAGTCTGAAGAAAGTCAGGACTTTTTTGACAAAATTTGATAATTATTTTTATAGTTTTGCCTTAAAAAATACGCTACGTTCAAATAATAATAATGGCTGAGATAATATTGTATTTTATATGCATTGGAGAATATGTAACAAAACCCGAATCGGAGCACCCCACTATCCACGTGGTCTTGTCTGCTCTACCCCTAGAGTGTATATAGAAAGCCGGAGGCGCGGAGGGGGAGCAGCCCTCGCCCGCTGTAGCAAAGCACAGGCACAATGTGAGCCGTAGCGGCCGAAGCTGCGAAGGCGAGCATTAGTGCCTGTGCTTTGATACGCAAGGGCGAAGGGGCTGCTCTTCCCGCAGCGGCGGAGCAGTTGCGGAGTCCGACCGACTGTTTTTAAGTCCTGTATCTAATCTACGTTTATCATTATTTAGTCAAAATTTTTATTTTTCGATTGTTTGGAATTCGGAGTTTTGATAATCGGAATTCGTACTTTTGATGTATCGGATTATTATAGATTCGGACTTTTCATTGTTCGGTGTATGGAATCTCGGACTTTTGAAAATCGTAATTCTTACAGTTAGACGTTTTGTAATTTCGGAATTTTAAAAGTAGGAGTTATGAAAAATCGGGATTTTAATAATAGGAATTTTAATCCATTCGGAATTTTAAAAATCGGTATTTTGATATTCGTGATTGTGAATATCGGAATTAAGTTTTTCGTATTTATGTAGTGTACCCCTGTGCCTAGCCCAGCCAACTGCATTGCTGAGTGGAGACCATTTCGGTTGCACATCTGTCTTTGTGTTTCGATTTTTTGTGTATTGTTCACATATGTAACTGTAATAATGTGTTATCCGAATAAATACTTTTCTTTCTTTCTTTTATTAAAGCGCCTTTCAAGAAGTTCTTGAAAGGTACCAGCAGTACTAGAATTAAGTTGTAGTATTTTTTTTGCTAGCCTATCGTAGTGTCCCACTGCTGGGCAAAGGCCTCCTCCCTTGATTTCCAACCGTCCCAGCTCCGAGCAAATTCTGGCCAGCCGTTAAGAAATGCGTCCAGGTCGTCCCGCCATCTTCGCCGCGGCCTATCACGTCTTCGCCACCCGTTTTGTGACACCCACTCAGTGGCTAGTTTCGCCCACCTCTGTGGATGCATGCGGCAGACGTGGCCGGCCCAGTTCCACTTCAAAAGTTGTAGTATTAGCAGTGTAATAATAATTGTGATATGCCTGTCATGTTAATTTTTTCCGCAATGCCCGGCATTGTTGCATTTTTTCCTCGCACACCGCTCCGCTACGTCGCAGAGCTCTGGTGGAAAAGCAGCCTTAAGCGTCCTTGGCGTTCAAAAAGTTTAAGCTTACCAGTAGGGATGTAACGATTCCGATACCGATATAATCGGCAGGCCAATATATCGGCATATAAACAACCGATATTTGAAGAGCGCGAAAAACAATTGCTATCTGAAAAAAATGTACAAAAAGTAATTTTAATTACTGACTTAATTTATGTATCGGTTTATTACCTTGTGCAATGATAATTATTTTGTTTATTATCTCTTCGTTTCGTAATAAATATTTTCTTTGAATTTTGAGTTGACAATTTATTTGTACTTTACACTTTCAGGGTTGAGTCTCTGTTAAATATAGCCAAGTTTTAGGTATAATAAGGACATACAAATGTCTGAGGTGCATACTTCCTTATTTAACTACGATATCGGTATCGCTATCGCCGATTATTTACTACAATAATCGATATCGGTATCGTATCGGCAAAATTATGTATCGTTACATCCCTACTTACCAGAGCAAAATAGGAGTCGAGAGCAAACTCACTCATTAATGATTAAAGTTGCATTCATCCATCATTGAAAACATTAAGCACGTGATAATTACGTTAAACATCGGTTTTTTTAACGTTCCTGTCTTCCCACGGCAATTATCATCCGGATTTCAACGGTTTGAATGAATCTCTTTCCTAACAATTAAAAACTTGTGACTGACATGTTGAGTTGGGATGTACCGGCGCCACGAAATTAAGTAATTTGTCGTAATAAAGTAATCATCGTCATTATTTCTTCTTCGAGCACAAAATTTTACAATGATTATTTCACCTTCTAAGCTGAGCGGATGTGGAATGCTTTGCCGGTTGACTTGAGACATGCTAAAACTCTCCCCATTTTATGTGTCGTTTAATGGATCACTATTTGTCACTTGTATCCTAATTCGTTTTTAGTCTGTCATTATTTCTTTGCTGTTTTTGGTTATTTGTCTCACTTCTAATTTTTGTATGTATATATGTTGATATACATAGATATGATTATGTATCTTATTACAAGTATCTATGTATTCTTGTGTACATTATATATTATCACAGTTTTGCGTCACCTACTTTCCTATTGTTTCTTGCGTCATCTCCGCTACCCAAAGGTTGTCTGGAAGAGATCGCTTGCTAGCGATAAGACCGCATGTTATCTACCATTAGTTTTTAGTAGGTATCTTGTTTAATTAAGGATCTTTTTAATTTTTTTGGTGTGCAATAAAGAGTATTGTACCTATTATATTGTATGTTTTTTTATTAGATTATTATAACATGATTAAAATTTATTTAGTAAACAATAAAATTTAAATATAACAATAAGAACTAAAACTATAAATTAAATACAAACTAAAGATAATAAATTTGCTCCAAATCGCTGCCAGGGAGTGTGCCCAGAAGGCTGGCCGCATTACCACGCTGGATGGCAATGCTAATTCGCTGAGCGAAATACTGGCCAGCCCTCTGGTCACTGATGGCCTCCACTAGACGCGCCGACAGATCCTTAAAACGCCGGCGCGCACTAGGTCCCCAGGGTCCCAGCGTCTCGACCCCAAACGCCTCAAATATGTAGTTACTACCGAGGCTTCCATATTTACGGCGTTTGAGGTCTTCTACTGAGGATGCGGCAGCGCCAGCCTATATTGTATTGTATTCTCGGAAGTTTCATTGCATTGTCGGTAGTACTAACTTGTTAATGATCGATCACCGGTGTGAACGCAGCCTAAACGCAGCGTAAAGCTTCGGTAAGATTTACGCTGCGTTGACGCTGCGTTTCCACCTGTGATGTGCGAGGATGGGTAGCGAGGGATGTGTTTGTCATGAACCAATAGAAACACTTCATTTACCTATTTTCGCTCCGCTGAGCTGTTTCTATTGGTTCATGACAAACACATCCCTCGCTACGCATCCCCGCAAATCCCTGATGAAAACGGAGCCAGCTGTGGCAACATGTCGTAGGTGTCCCGTTTTATTTATACACTTGGTTGCGTATGCGCACCGTCAGCGTATTTTGAGCAACGGTGTGGTCACTCTTTTACGAATTCGATTTGGGAAAAAAGCAATTGGCTTACAAAAGTAAATTAAGTTGCTTTCGCCATATCCCAATAGCTTACGAAGTCAATCGACTCATTATAAATGTAATTAGTGCAAGTTTTATGATTCGGCTAATTAATGTATGCGATTGCATTTCCGCTTTCACGCCATAATAAGATAGGTATTCAGGGTATCGAACAAGCATACGACCAGAATCTTGCCAAACAAGGAAATAAGTATTCAAATTACGTCTGATAGAAACAAGAAATGACGCTATGAAAAAAATATAAATATAATAGTGATGGAATTAATTCATAACTTTTACGATTCCGGTAATTTAGAGCAGTGTTTTTCAAAGTGTGGGTCGTGACCCCATGGGGGGTCGCAGAGCGTCTAGAAGTTCAGTCCCTAGCTATTTAGAAGTAGGTATTCAACTACGCTAAAGAACAGGTCTCTGTGTTAGACGGTTAGAGCAAAGTCGGTAAGATTGGCTAAAACAACTGTCTACTTTAAACCAAAATTGCAAGCAGTTCGCAAGTGGTTTTTAATAATTCATCACAGCTTTCAGCGAAACCTATTTTGTTCAGTTCCCGTCTGGCCCGACGCCAACTTTGAACGAAGTCTAGAGTACTGATGGGAAAAAATCGTTATTATTAGTTCAATATGTCGTTTTTGACGCCTAGAGACCCTTTATATTTCTATAAATGTAGTTTTAAGTAAAAGTAAAATATAAATTATTCAAAATGGTCACCATTGCGCTCAAAACAGGCCTTCAATCGTGTGGGCCATTCGTTAATAGAGGCACGAACTGCTTTAGTTTTCTTCGACGGTGAAGATTTTTTCGTTGGTAAACACGTTGGTCGTTTAATTAGTAGACTTTTCTTCGACTGTAGGCCCTTTAGATCATACCTAAATAATTATATTACCTTTAGATCATATTTCAATATCCGGATCACCGAAATTAACACCCAAATCAATTTTTTTTTCTAATTGACAACGTTTAAATTAAAAAACTGGCGGCTTGAGAAAAATCAAGCCGCCAGTTCAAAATTTATTTTCTTGGGCCTTTCAAAAAGTCATCTAAAAACTTATGAACACACGAGGTACCTACAGTAATAAGGTCGTAACAGGTTGCTACACAAAAAGCTGCGTATTAGTAACTCGCAAGTTTGATCGATACTCGGATAAAACAGCCGTTACGTCACTAAACTAGTTTTAGCCGAATCATGCGGCTCTACTGTTTGTTTTTGGTCGCTCAAATCAATAACAACCCGTTACATTGTATAGTACCCATGTAAATACATAGGATAAATAGGATGGCAAGTACTTCTATCTTTACAAGCTATACTAACGTTTCACATAAAATGCGTGGCGTAAAAGATACCTATTCTTGGGCAAGCCGGTGCAGATTTGGCGTCCATTTTCCTTAAGAGCTGCAAAAATAAACCGCTCAAATGCCTGATATTAGGCAAGCCAGTAGGAATCGAGTTCTTTGGACGCCACGCCACTGTTAGGCTGATAGGTTTTTTAGGAATACATTTCGCACATATACATTATTGTTCCCCGGCATACCCTGCTTATCTGACATAGGTTTGTTTCTGTTGAGTTTGCAGTTCTAACCGAACCTAATCTGACTTAACCTTTTTTACGGTTCCGTACCCCAGAGGTGCCAACGGAACCCTATTATTGTTTCATTCCGCTCTTGCTCAGTAATGCGTTAACAATAACTCTTTAATAGGCATATCTTTTATGTAGGCTATCTCGATCGCTGCTATTCATCCAGTAGTCACACAATAGGTGTTAATAACCAGGCGGCAATCTAGAGATTCATCTCCTGATATTTAAAAAAAACCGCCAGGCCCATTCGTAATGACGCAGCGCTATCCGCACCAGACCAAAGAATAAAGACGAACAAGTAGTCCAACTTCGGCCGTTTAGGATCGCGCGACACGTATTCACACAGAGTGTGAGGGCGATCCATACTGGAGCAATCTTACGCATTCTTATTTCTTTGCTTGTAGTGCGTTCGTACACGGCGCGCACAATCGCACATTCAAGCGCGCGATGTACCTTTTGTACGAAGAAAAATTACTGTGACCAGACTCTGCGATTTGATGTGCTTTTCAAAACGGATTTGTGGCATATTTCTAGCGTTTTTACAGGTCGAAATAAAAAAACCTTTAAATCTCGGTCGTAGTTTCTGAAGCGCTGGCAAAATCAGACCAGTAAAAGAGCCCTTGGAGGTTACTAGCAAAATAAAAAAAAAAAATTGAATTACAACAATTATCTTTCAAAACGGTTTATAAATGACGAAGCTTTGAAGCAAAAAAAATACAACTGACTAGAGATTATTATTAGACTATTTTGTAAAAACTGGATCAGAAGAAATACATTCGGGTTATTTCTTTTTAAAGTACTTTCAGGTAATTGTTTATTGAAATGCATCTACTTAGTGTTGCAAATGTGTACAGGCGGCGGTGACCACTTTCAGGTGGGCCGTCTGCCGGTTTGCCAGTCTGAGGCAATCATTTTTTTTTATCTAAAAAGCTTCAGGTGATTTGCGGGTTACCGTGTTTCAACCGACAACCACTCCATGTCAGTATTTATGACGTAGTTTCTGTAAATTTTCATGACATTTTCGGTTGTTTGGAGGGGATCACAACAAATCAGAGGAAATAACAAGAAATATCTCGAAAATAGATAAGGAATTCGTCATAAATACTGACATGCAGTGGATGGTGGCAGAAACGCTGCGAGAATGACCCTTGCGCATGACCAAGGACCATTAAAACAAGAGGACTGTCATTCTCCATACTTTGGATAGTAACCCGACCGCTAGGGGATTTCCGGGCAAAAACTAGGTGGCGCTAAAAAACTAAACATTGAACAAAGAAACATAGTATAGTAACAATTAGTTCTTAAACAGCTAATAATAAATAAATTCTAACATTTAAATACTGTGTCACGTTTGCAAAGTTGAATCATTGTAAATAACATAATTCTTTTACCAAACTTATACATAGATGGCGTTGTAAATTCGGGGAACAGCTTTTTGTATGGAGAATGACAGTCCTCTTGTTTTAATGGTCCTTGGCATGCCATAGCATTTTAGGCACCCGCACAGTATGAAATTTGACCTCAAAAGCGGTCATCCTTATTTTATGTCTTCATTTGGTGGAATTATTCAATATAAACACAAGACGAGAACTCCCGAAAGGCAATTATGCATACAATTCAAAATAAAAATTAAAATCGTAAAAAATATGAAAATCAAAAAAAATGTTTTTCTCATTTATTTGTCAATAATTAATATCGCTCTTAGCAAAATCAAATAGAGGTAACAAAGAGCTTCAAATCTAAGAAAGCAGCATAGCCCTGGGTATTAAAGAAATCTAATTAAATATATTTTCTTACATTTATGTATTTATTTATTTTTAACGTAACTTATGAGTATTAGGATTCACTTTTACCACCAAATTATTGTTTTGATTATACTCTTGCGAAGAAAAAAAAATCAAGGTAAAAGCTCTGAAGACCTTCGAGAAAATGGCGTTCTAAGTTTTTTCAGATTATTCTGATTTTAGGGTTGCCACTAGAAAGAATATTAATTTTCAATTATTTACATAATATTTTTATAGGAGGGTTATGTGTTTGACCCGTATGTATGTATTTATGTATGTATGTATGTATGCATGTATGTACGTAAGTATGTATGTTACTCGACTGCGGTGAAGCCCAAAGGAGGGTTATGTGTTTGAGCGGTATATATGTATGTAAGTATGTATGACGACATGTATTAAAACAGTTATATAACGTCATGCAAATATTTTTTTAACTATCTCTAATTCACTAGGAAATTCAAGCTATAATAATCATTTTATTTTTGTCGACAACCCTAGCGGTGAGCGTGGCGACTAGAAAGAGCGCGCGTTATGTGTTAGAGCGAGAACGTATGAGTAGGCGCATTTTCGTGACTCGAACGTGGGGTTTGTTAGACAGTGCGACTTCTGTACAAAGTACGATTACTTATTCTGTGGCTGAAGTCCTAACCGCTCCCTAAACAATAAAGTCAGTAACTAGATTTATGTTTAGGTCGATTTACTAGTTTTGGTGTTGCGACGGAACAGGCGAACGTACATACATACACCAATACACACACACACACACATAATATATATATATCAGTGGCGTAGCGTTGAAGAAATCCTTGGGCAAGCCGGAGCAGCTTTAGCTTAAATTTTCTTTAAGAGAACTAGAATTAACTGCTGATCTGCCTAATATTAGGCAAGCCGATGGGAATCGAGTTCTATAGACACGACGCCACTGATATATATATATACAGCGTGGGAGGGACTATACCGACAAACTTTAACTGTAGATTCTAACAACTATTAGGAGTAAAAAATGTTATGTGATGTATAGTCGAAAAACGCTTACTTTCCGAGATATTCATTATTTTGTAAATGAAAAATCCCAAGTGTGTAATAAGCCCTAATAAATGTAACTAAGATATCTTTACTATTTTTTTTAAATCCTTTAACTAAACAGGAATTAACCTTCGCAGCATTTGATGGTAAAGCGACTACGAGGCCAAAAAATTGACCTTTCGTTTCCATTTTAGCTTTTTTTTTCTGTTTGATAACTTTTCAGCCAGTAAGGACATGTTTATAACGAGGGGCTTAATTTACTGATTTATTTTGTTCCATAAGACTATTAATGTAAAATGACAATATTCGACCCATGTTGATATAACATTTTTTACTCGTCACACCACCAGGAATTCATGGCTAAAGTATGTCGGTATAGTCCCTCCCACCCTGTATATATATATATACATTTACATTGGTACATACGCTGCAAAATAACCTGATTTGTTAATTAATATTTAGTACGTCATAGCAAGTGACAACCCTAACTTATAATTTTGAAAGTTAAAAATCTTGAAGGTCCTTTGGAATATGCGTTCCATTTTTTTGGGAGAGGTTAACAGTAACATAATTAAATATAAAATCGTGAAATGGAATCCTAATACATAACTATGTGACCATAGAAAAATAAAAACCAGAATAGACAAAATCTACCAGAACTCGGCTATTATTTACAACAAAATTCTGGTTTTTTTTCTAAAATATCCTGGATAATAGTTTTATTTGAAGCCATGTCAATTATTATTCGAAACTGATTTATTTTCAAGTTAAAATAATTTCTATGATATTTCTAGAAATCCATAGAAATTATGAAAAAGAAAATATAACTCCAGTATTGTTCAAAATTGCCAATCGGGAGTTCTCGTATTGTGTTTATATTGAATAATTCCACCAAATGAAGACATAAAATAAGGATGACCGCTTTTGAGGTCAAATTTCATACTGTGACCCGTTACTAACTTCGCACCTCTGACTATCGCCTCGCCTCCCACACGCTCACACCAGTTGAGCGGGTCAGTCATCCTCCAGAAATATGTCTGCGGTCAACTAATTAAAGCGTTGGCTTTTCATACAAATGTATGAGACGCGTGAATGGGCTAGACGACTAAAAAAACCGTTTAGTCCGTCAGTTAGATTATTAAAAACATTGTACTTACACGAATTTTTTCTTTTGTTTGACAAACAAAAAACGACGAGGATAGAGTGCTTAGTAGTTTTGAGTAACGTCACTTCTTGGTACAATTTCACCTACGAGTGACGTCACAAGCCCCCACTCCAGAAGTTTGATGATCTATAACTGTGTCAATTTTTAATATTTTGATAAACCAAAAAATACGTGTCCGTTATTTTTCCATAATCTAACTGACGGACTAAACAGAATTATATAGTTTTAACCCAGTCGTCATCCCTATTAGACGCAGATATATTTCTGGAGAATGACCGGAGTAACGGCGGTTATTCATCTTTCCATCATTATAACCCTTACGGACTTTACGGTACATTGTGTATCAAGGGCCGTAAGTAAGGAAATACAAACGAGTGTTTGTTGCAAGGCCGAGGCGAAGCCGAGGGCTTTAATAACACGAGTTTGTAATTCCTTTACCGCCCGTGGCAAACACAATGTTATTCATCACACTTGTGAGGAAATCTAATTAAAATAACCTTACTTAACCTAAATAAAATTATAAAATTGACAGTGAAATTAGTGACATAATATCCATAGACAATGCGAAAGTCGAGTCACGTTCGGAAACCATAACGGTAAATGCCTAAAACGGTTGATTTTATATTTGCAAAATACTGAAATACACTATTTAAACATTAAATTAATGTTACAGAAATATGTGTTTACATGTATTTGCAATAACAGTTCTCTTTAAATAATATTTCAGTGATAAAAGTTAAAAAAGTAAACTGGCATTTCCTTTGAACACGACAAATAAGAGTAAAACAAAACCATCGTTTCAAATGTAAAAAGAAAACCATTACGCCCTAGGGCGTAATAGGTCATTTACGGCCCGCAGAACCTACGTGTAATGACACCATTTTCGAGCAAGTGTGATGAAAAAATATTTACTACATTATTGGTAAATGGTTACACGTAGACAGTGAAAGAAAAAGTACGAGCAGTACTAGGTCGTATCTATTCGTATTATTCTGCCAACACGATCTATTTAAGATCTGTTGATTGATAATTATGTTTTGTGCTCAAAAATTGAAAATAATTCCTCACTAAACTCTGTTAATAAAAGTGCCTATTATGCTATTTCAACTACCTAAATACTTAGAAGTGTAGTAAGTAATAATACTTAGAAGTAAAATTGTATGTTTAAAACTATGCTTGTTGCCGAACACAGTATATCATAGCTCAAGACCCAAAGCAATGTTTTCTCTCTGTGTTTAAAGAAAAACAACAGAAAGATTAAGTATTTGAATGTTTGAAATAAATCCTCCCACCCCTTGAGTATTTGTCTTAACTATTAAAACGCCATTCGTTGACTACTATACCTTGTATAAATGAAGATTATCATGCAATATAACGCCCGAGGCTTGATTTACTTTATATTCAGATTTTTTCATACTGCTACGAAATAATTGTGATCCAGTTAAGACAACATTTACAAGTTGAACTGAGACAAATTTCTTAATATACTACAAAAAAACAACTTGTGTCATGGTATTATGGCGTGCGAAATTAAATATTAAATTTTCTATTAAATTTGCGTAGGTACCAGTGGCCTGGCGTCCAAAGAACTCGATTTCTACCGGCTTGCCTAATATCAGGCATTTGAGCACCTTATTCTACACCTCTCAAGGAAAATGTACGCCATATCTGCACCGGCTTGCCCAAGGATATCTTTTACGCCACGCCACTGTTAGGTACAGTTACCAACTACAATGGATTCTATCTAAATTTAAAGACGGCCCACAAAAATCGAATTGAAAGCCTTAATTTTGAGTTTTTTGTAATCACTTCCCGTACTCGGTCGGTAGCTTACTTGTATTTCAGATTCAGCGTACCTAATTATAGTCCTTTTTGATATAAGTGCGGAAAGTATGTCACTGTGGTATGTCATATCTCACGAGCTGCCAGGCGAGGGACAAGACTCAGGACGAATGGAAAGGATACTTTTTGGGTTAAAATTTTGTCCGACAATACCCTCCGTATGGCTGATTACACTCGTCACTCGTGTCATGTTTTTTCGGTTTTATTGGATCCGCGGATAATAAACACTCCGCCGGATCGGATTGTAATGCAGCTTAACGAAGGAACCCGGATGTGGTAATGAGACCATCATCGTTTCGACACCAGTCGAGCAATAATCCGAACAGACACACAATACGGTTCCGTTAAGGCAGCGGTTAGGCAACCGTTTAGCAGCCAAGGGCCACATAGTAGCTAAAGAAATTGACGTGGGCCGCACTTTGTTAATAATTTGTGATTTTATACTATTCGGAATATAGCGACCGGAATATAGGGCTGCAAGTGAGCGATTCACGGGCCGCAGGTTGCCGACCGCTGCGTTAAGGTGATGCCAGTCGTTTGATCCACCATACAAAAGAATTGGGTTATCAGTGCACTTTAACGACATCGAATTTGGTCGGAATATGGTCATTTTATAGCTAGATAATTGATCGCAGAAGTGTTTAGATCATGAACATACCTACATGTGCTAACTCGGGGTACGTTTTAGGAATATGATATTGATAAACAAGATGTCGATATACATGTGCTCATTGAAAATTCTCGATTACTATAAAAAGGTAAGTAGTACGGCCAATGTAACATGTTTCTATTATTAATTTGAGTTTTACATTAATTTCTTTCATAGAATAATTCTTAAATCACAACTTCCTTTAATCCACACATCGACGGACAATGGCAATCCTCAAGCAACATCGATAAGTAGCACACAACGGTACATAGAAAAATCCTGAAAAAAAACAACAAAACCATGCCAACGAAAACAGCAATACTGAAAATATCGAGCAACAGCTACAAACAAAAAACACAAAGAAAACTAGGCCTACAATGCAGTGTTTCGATTCGCGGTCCGTTGCCATGCCATATTGTTCTGTGTATTTTCATTTCCTCCCTGTCTGTATGGACAAAACAATATTCGTCTTTCTAAAACTACTATCATAGAAAGGAAATGTCAGTTTGAGGGCCAAAATTCTTTTTAGTGCCTAAAATGGGAATGAAAATTTAAAGACACTTTTACAAACTTGCTGGTGTCTCGTAATATTTTTAGTGCAGTTTTACGTTAGTTCTCAACCGGGCCTCAATAATTTACCTCGATATTCTGGGTTTTATAACAAAAAAACCTCATTTCTTACTCAAATTACCCTTGCATTACCAGTCCCCATGTCGACTACAATTTTGTGTCCACTGCGTTACCAAAAATTGTTTTTTATATTCCCACATATTTCGATAAAATTCGGGTGAGCGTATGCTGAATTACGAGAAATAATATGTTTTTTTGGAGATTGCACTAACGAGTAAGTAAGATATTATGCGATAAATGTAGAAGGGACGTTTTATAGACATCAAAAATAATTTTGGCCCTTAGATCAACACTATATTTTCCCGTTGTTGTGTGTCTTCTCTTTTCTATAGGCTTATTATGCTACGCTTTGTCGCGCGATAAATAAATGATAAAGCATCTGTCACGTTCTGACAAATAGTGTATAAGAGTGGCAGGTGCTTTATCATTTATTTATCGCGTGACAAAGCGTAGTACAGTAGGCGTATGATATCAGGGTTTGTCACGCGATAAATAAATGATAAAACACTCATCACGTTCTGACAAATATGCAAATTGCAAGTGTGAGAGTGATGGATGCTTTATCATTTACTTATTTATCGCTCAACAAAGCCTCTTTGACTATTTTTTATATGGGAATATAGTATGCGTGGATGTTTATTTTATCCGATTAATGAAGTCAAATCACCACTTTTTTATCTCCTTTTAACATTTATATTTGGTGTAACAATACGACAGCAACAATGTGATTAATAAACATCACAGGATAAACTGAAAAAAAAAGAGAACAATGTAGCAACAAGCTCATGCAAAACAACAAGAGGACAAATCAACTTTCTTAATGGACTGTGCTGTTTGTGTTTAATACTCTAAGAAATTTCTTGGATAGAACACCTATTTTTGGCATAATTTTATTTGTCCGAATGTTCTATGTGCCCGAATACTATTTACGCATAATTGTTATTTTACAGATAATATTGACTTTTCAGAATAACTATAAAAGAAACCTAACCTAACCTAATATGTTCTAAATGGCTGATGTAAAAGATTTTGCAAAATATTTTCCGTTGAAGCTAGAGAAAAATTATGCGAAAAATAAAATTCGGGCTAAACAATACATTCGGACAAATAAAATTATGCCAAATAAAGGGCACCCCCGGTACCTAACTTTACCCGCGGAATGACACATATAACGCATACACTGAACATTTCAACGTGAGTGGTAACGGTTAGCGATGTAGCGGTTAGGACATTGTCCGGTCAAGAGTCGCTGGTTCGATTGCAGCC
This sequence comes from Eudemis profundana, assembly GCA_947034925.1. NCBI lineage: Eukaryota > Metazoa > Arthropoda > Insecta > Lepidoptera > Tortricidae > Eudemis > Eudemis profundana. Next base: position 24,641,994 of record OX344803.1, read on the forward strand.
TTGTAGAGTCCGACCGAAATTTCGGTTTTGGTTTCGGCCTAGTTTCGGCTGAAAAACGGGTTCCGGCTTAGTTGCGGCTGCCTTCGAGCCGAAACTACAGTCCTAACCGAAACTGAATTCGAGAGATTTCGCGCTTCGCAGTTTTTATTTCAAAAGGCACAAATAATTTATTTGAAATATGAAGTGGGCATATGTTATATCTATTAATATAACTTATTACTATCAGAGACTTAATGATTGGTATGTGGGCGTTTTATTTTAAATGTCCTCTTAACTTAACTAATACTAAGTAAGCGCGTCATCACAAAACTGACGACTATAGTGTCAGTTTAGGTTTCACCTGGCCGTTAATTTTAAAATAGAAATGCATTTATGTGACTGTTATGATTTTGTTTCTTCCCTCGAAAACATTACCTTATATAGAAGTTTCGATTCCGGTTTCGGCCTAAACTCAGACCGAAGCCGAAATTCGGTTTCTGTTATAATACAGTAATTTTTCTTCCTACAAATGTTACACTGCGCGCTTGAATGTGCGCGCGCCGTGCCTGTAGGCAAAGAAATAAGAAGGCTTTTTTGACGTGATAACGTCTTATAAATCGATGAAGCCGGCTGCACGCACGAAAAAGTGTCCCGTTACCTTGCAGGGTCGTTACCTGTCAAATAGGTACTTTATATTATTCCAGCACTAAAGTCGTTAAGACGATAGTTTCTTACAAATTGTTAATAAAATAGCCCTTATTCCCTAAGATACGGCTGTCAAAAATCTCTATTGAATGACAAGAGACCAGTGGCGGATTTGCCCTAAGGCCCAGTAGGCCCGGGCCTAGGGCGGCCAGATATTAGGGGCGGCCAATCGTGACAAAAAATCACTGCTGCTGCTGAGAAAAGGGCGGCTGGTACTCAAGTCAAAGTCAAAGTCAAAGTCAAAGTCAAAGTCAAAGTCAAAGTCAAAGTCAAAGTCAAAGTCAAAGTCAAAGTCAAAGTCAAAGTCAAAGTCAAAGTCAAAGTCAAAGTCAAAGTCAAAGTCAAAGTCAAAGTCAAAGTCAAAGTCAAAGTCAAAGTCAAAGTCAAAGTCAAAGTCAAAGTCAAAGTCAAAGTCAAAGTCAAAGTCAAAGTCAAAGTCAAAGTCAAAGTCAAAGTCAAAGTCAAAGTCAAAGTCAAAGTCAAAGTCAAAGTCAAAGTCAAAGTCAAAGTCAAAGTCAAAGTCAAAGTCAAAGTCAAAGTCAAAGTCAAAGTCAAGGTCAAGGTCAAGGTCAAGGTCAAGGTCAAGGTCAAGGTCAAGGTCAAGGTCAAGGTCAAGGTCAAGGTCAAGGTCAAGGTCAAGGTCAAGGTCAAGGTCAAGGTCAAGGTCAAGGTCAAGGTCAAGGTCAAGGTCAAAGTCAAAGTCAAAGTCAAAGTCAAGGTCAAGGTCAAAGTCAAAGTCAAAGTCAAAGTCAAAGTCAAAGTCAAAGTCAAAGTCAAAGTCAAAGTCAAAGTCAAAGTCAAAGTCAAAGTCAAAGTCAAAGTCAAAGTCAAAGTCAAAGTCAAAGTCAAAGTCAGGGTCAAGGTCAACGTTATCACGTTCGACTATCGTCAGTAAACCGACTTTACAGACAACCGATTTTTTTTTTTTTTTTTAGAAACTGACAAACTCGCAGCCCCTCCTGGGCGTAGCGATTGTCGGACCGGGTGGTTGGCCGTGGCGTTCCCTGGGGTCGAACCAGGTCGCTAGCCAGACCACCCTGAGTTGGTCGGACTGGGTGGGAGCCGGGAGTGCCTGGGGTGTAAGAATGCTCCAGTATAGACGTGCTATCGTGCGTCTGTGTGAATACGTGTCGCGCGCTCCTAACGGCCGAAGTTGGACTTTATTCGTCTTTATACTTTGCAATAGTCACATTTATTTATCAATTTGGTATTAGTATCAATCGTAAGAAAGAGCTTTTGCTCTTGTCGATGAACTAGACGCGTCTTAATTCTGCGAAACTTTTTAGATCCCAGTAGGCTTATGATGCTACGCTTTGTCGCGCGATAAATAAATGATAAAGCATCCGTCACTCTCACTCACTGTTTGTCAGAAAACGTGACGGATGCTTTATCATTTATTTATCGTGTGACAAAGCGTAGCATCATAAGCCTACAGGACGTGAATTGGGATAAAGGCCATCGAAATATAATAATTATAGTATCGTAACTGACGCTCAAAATCGACCCCACGAACTATGCCAACGAGGGCGAAGTAGTGCTTAGTGCTGAAGAAAAAACTATAGTGTCAAATGAATTTCTCACATCAGTAGGTTTGTAACTAATCACAGATTTTTGTCTTTTAGGGCCTTACCACACTCGCGATTTGCGGGCGAGTTTCTATAGCGACATTTGTATGGAACTTCGCTTCTAACTCGCAAATAGGTGAATCAACTTTTCTTTGTCAACAAAATTTTACCTTCTCCGACTAAAATTGAAAATATCCGAATAAAGATTTCCATCTTTATTCGGATATTGTTTGAATAAAGTGTATGCTCATTTACAAGACAGATAATAAAGCTACGTAATGCAAATATTTTTTATTATAATTTGTTTATCATAACTTGTTTATAAGCTGTGACCCAGAGGACATAGCTGTCCCTCACTTTTGTATGAAAATAAGGGTTTGTCCGCTGGGTCACCATATTTATTTATTAAAAAAGAGTTTTATTTTTATCTTAATCTATCTCTAGATGTAAGATCTTGTTCCATTTAAATCATGTTAAAGCATGCAAAAGGTGAACAAATAAGAAACAAGGGCAATCAGCCTAAAGAAAAGTTGATTCACCCAAATCGCAAGTGTGATAAGGCACTTAAACGAAAGACGACCTGTCCGAAAATGTCTACTCATGGATATTGTGATAATTAAATGACTTAAGACTCAAATATAGTAAACATTAATTTGGTTATCAACACCACTTGATACATAAGACGTATTGATTTTAAAAAGCGGGCGCTATGTGACAAATTTCAACGTCAGTTTTGTTAGACCGTCGTCGTCGTCGTCGTCGTCGTCGTCGGCGCCTTCGAGTCGTTCCATACATTGTATGTATTTCAATGATGAAGGCAGCAAAAATTCCACTTAATTATGGGCCACAATTGGATTCAATTCAAACCTTTCTGGCTTTCTGGGCCTGTACAACAATGTCTCGACTAACGGAGCATCGTGCAACCACAAATCAATGCTTGAAATGTTTTATTTGAAAGACCAGCCATTTCATTGACGGTAATGATTGTGGTATCTCATATTTATATAAGTTTAGGCACAGCGTCACCGTTAGTAATAAACCGGCCTAATTCAAAATGATTCTACAATTGAGTTAAAACCATTTGAATTCGTTTTTAGATTGAAAATACGAGTTAGGCCGGATTATTACTAAAGGTGCGGATTTTTTTTTAAAAATGTGTTGTTTGTCTCTCTCTATTTATAATCCTCTTTAAAACTGAACATAATTTTAAAGAAAATATTTAACTTACTTATTTTTTTTTTATTTCTCATATTAAAGATCGTCACTGTACAAAGTCTAGGCTATCTAGGTCTAATTAGAACAAATATACACCGCAAATGAAAGTAATCATTAATATCATGCAGATTAACTAACAGCGTTTGATTGGCGTTTTGCTTTCTCTCGGGACACGCTCGAGACATGCGCAAACACTAGACTGCGCAGGAGTTTTATTTACACGAGGAAAGCAAGTATTTGTAAGGTTAATTCAAATATTAGAATAAAGGTGCAGTGAAACCACTGCTCAAAAGACGTTGACGTGTCGGAAACGCAGTGACCAAAGTATAAAGACGAACAAGTAGTCCAACTTCAGCCGTTTAGGAGCGCCATAAATTGTACTTTCTTATGACAGTTATCACTCCTAGTCCGACCAAATCGAGGTGGACCGGGACAAGCAACCTGGTTCGACCCCAGGCGCCCCCGGCCCCCACCCAGTCCGATCCACTCAGAGTGGGCCGGCTAGCGACCTGGTTCGACCCCAGGGAACGCCACGACCGACCACCCGGTCATACGATCGCTATGCCCAATAAGGGTCGCGAGTTAGTCAGTCTTCAAAAAAAAGGCAATTAGCATACCCTATTAAACAGTATAAAGAACTATTATGCTACGCAATGCCCCTATTGATTTCAGTCAGTCCTTTGTTGCAAGGCGCTATTGATTTCAGTTTACTTTTGTATGGAATTTGAATAGCATTAAAAGAAGTTTTTGTGTAAGAAACTCGTTAATAGTAAACTTTTGGTTGTTATACTTGATGTTTATTTGAATTTTAAAATCCCTAAAAAGTATGCATATGAATTACTTAAATTACATATTATCATTATATGTAAACATGGATGGGTAGTGATTACTAGTAATCAGCCGTTAAGTTAATTTTTAGGGTTCCGTACCAAAATGGTAAAAAAGGAACCCTTATGGTGCGACTCTGTCTGTCTGTCTGTCCGTCTGTCACAGCAAGATATCTCAGGATCTACTGATGCTATCGACTTGAAACTTGGAATAGTGTTAAAAGTTGCTGACTCGAGCCTATTGGATAAAAAAAAATCTTATACCTTTTTTACTTTTTTTTTAAAGGGGTCCGAAATGGGATGTGGAAAAAGAAAAGTAGAGCTATTATATCGAGTGGGATATCAAATGAAAGGGCTTAATTTGTAGATTCCAAAACTATTTTTTTTTTTTCTTAATGTTGTACTTTTTGATTTATGACCAAAAACGTTCAAAAAAATACCATTCCCCCCCTATTATCTTCGAAGTTACTGAACAGAAAAATCTGTAATAATTACTAATTATTAATATCATCCTAAATATTACAGGAAAAATAAAACGGTTTTGCTAAATTGCATCGTTTTTTAGAAATTTTCAAAAATCGTACACATACTTATTTGCTCCTACTAAGGTAACGGCCATACAGTTTTTGTTGAACTATTCACGTATCTACTTACGAGTTTGTACGGAACTCTCGGTGAGCGAGTTCGACTCGCACTTGACCGGTTTTTTTTATTTTATCTGGTGAACTTAATATCTACAATGGAATTGAAATAAATATACATATGTATGTGAAACAGTTATCGATAACTTTAATATCGGAAGGAAATCCCTAGTTAATTGATGTTTTTGCCACAAAAACTTCATGTCTGTTAATCACTAACAAAAAAATGCATAATCTTTAAAATAACGAGACACGTTTTTTCACTTTACGTGTCACTCGGAACTAAAATTTCGAGTTATGGCGCCACAAAGATGTCTCAAAACGGCATTTGCTGTTGCAACGCACTGTGTGTGAGACTGCTGCGACTGCCCAGATCTCCCTTTTGCCTGCCCCTTCATGCGATATGGTGAGGTAAACTTCCATTTAAAAAACTCAAACAAAAAAAAAATTGAGAATGAAAGGAAATTCGACAATGGACTTTTTAAATTATACCTAGGCAATTCATAAAAAAATCTGGTGATTAAAAAAGCAGCACGTATAATCTTCATAGGATTTGCGACACTTGAAATAACGGTGGAAACTCTTGACCCAGTCTTAGCCCTTGAGATTCTTAGTCACAGCTAGGGCTGTCATCTCCAAAATTTGACACCTAGGATAAAAAGCGTAAATTCCTGGATTTTGGAGCTTAAAACCCGGACATCTCAAGAGCAACGCAGTTTTTTTTCGCTTCCGGAGGGGGGGGGGGGGGGGTGAATTAGCTCTCGCGAGCCGGAGTACAAATAACCCATAACCCGGGCTACAAAATGAAACGTTCCCCGGACGTTCCCCGGACGCTCTCCAAACCAGAACAAATCCGGGGAAACCCGGACGGATGGCAGCCCTATCACAGCTCACACCTAGGCGCTAACTTCGAGACCATGTTTTCTATTTTTAAGTGTCATTATAGTGAAAGGATAATTATTAAAATAAACGCTTAACCGAACCGGTCTAACGGTCTAGAAGTTATTTTTAAGTGACTTTTTACTAAAGTAAACGTAAATTGATTGAATACTACAACAAAACAAGCATTGGTAAATAAAAGCTTCTCTCAAAAGTGTATTTTGTATTGGAAACAATGTACCTACTGTTATATTGTTTTAAGGTTTCGCAACACGCATAATGCTCCTGGCGTTTAAAGCATCCATAGACTACAGTGACTGCTTAACGTCAGGCAGGCCTTAGACTGCGGCTCCATTGAGGCGGAGACGAGCGGAGCGGAGAAGAGACGTGTAGGATCGAGTATCGACCAATCACATTAGTTGAAATCAAAGATGGGCATTATTCGAATAATGTTTTATTTGAATGATCATTCGAATAATATATTTTTATTCGCGGATAAATCATCCACGAATAAATCATTCCACGACTTTTCAAATGACGGATGATTTATTCATTATTTTATTCGAATTAATCCAAGAAAAATATTTAAGGTAAACACGAATAATGACTTGTTTTTACTGCACTTATATTGGTTCTAACACATAATGTGTTCCTAAAGGCTCAGGCTTCCTAAAGGAAGTTTAAATAATAAAAGTATGTTATACAGTGTGTAAGTCTAATACGGGCGAATCTCTTAACGGTGGTTAGTATAGGACAAAGTGAAGGTAATTAGATAACATTTACTTAATGTTGCAACAATAATTTTGTCCATACAAAATAATTCAGCCCGCAATGTAATGCAAACACACTCACGTTAAACGCTCGTTGACAGTTACGTTGTCCGTTGACATTTCGGTATCGCCGTACCGCAACCATGTTTACAGTACATTGCTGCTGAGAAATTTCAAAAAAATTAATTATGGGGTCGTAATGAACTGCAACTTAATAAAACCTTCTACTTCATGATTACACTAATGAATACTATGTCCGATTTAATTTATCGCCCGTATTAGACTTACACGCTGTATAATATAAGTAAGGCAAAAATCTTAGTTCGTTCCGTTAGTACAACAACAGTCTTTCAGTTCTGTTTAGTTATTATTTTTTCGAGAAAAGTCAATATGGTATTCTAATAAATAATTATTCGTGGCAATTAATTCGGGATAAATCATCCGCGAGTAAATTATTCCACGAATACATTTATTCGAATAAGAATAATCATCCGCCAATTGTATTCGTCATTCGCGAATAATTTGGTTATTCTCATTCGTCATTCGAATAAATTTTTCCCATCTCTGGTTGAAATCCACATCTTGTCAATGTCAATGGAAGCAGCGAACACTAATGTGATTGGTCGAACCCTACACGTCTCCTCTCCGTTCGTCTCCGCCTCAGTGGAGCAGCAGCCTTACGCTTGTTTGCCATCCTAATAGCAAGCAAGCAACGAAGTATTTGCGAGCAATTTATCTAAGAGTAACACGCAAACAGCACATTCCACTACGAGATCAAGACTACGACATACGTCCGATGAAAGGCAGCCGCGCAGTGTCAGCCTTAGCGACCACGCTGGGCGCCCCAAGGCACACGATGGCAATGGCGTCGAAGAAGCTCGAATGGGGCGCGATGACCACCACCGGCGCCTCCCGATGGTCGCTCGGCGCGTGCCGGGCGCCCAGGATCTTCACTCGGTGGAACCCGGCGATAACCACCACCAATCGCATGAGAGAAAGGATCGAGAATCGAAGCTTGCTGAAAGAGTAAACACAGATCAGGATAGGTTCTGACAGTGTTATCGAAAGTGCCGCCATATTCGAAAATGGAACAAATAAAAGGCTAAAGATATAGTTGGCATTCCAGTTTCCGTAATGCCTAACGGCCTGGCCACGACATCGGTGGCGAGCACCAGCAACAAACGGCGGCCATAGATGGATCGATTGCAGGTTTTAGGGTTCCGTATCTCAAAAGGAAAAACGGAACCCTTATAAGATCACTTTGTCGTCCGTCCGTCTGTCTGTCCGTCTGTCTCGACCCTCTATCTCGGGAACGCGTGGAGGTATCAAGTTAAAATTAAAACCATATACTCAGGTCTAAGGTCCCTTAAAGCTGTGAAAAAATCAAGCTTCTAAGTTAACGTTAAAAAAAGATCCACGGCCGCCGGGAGGCCGCATGTCGTAACAAAAAACGTACATTTTGACTGTCTCAAGGCAACCAAAATTTATAGGGTACTTTCCGTCGAAGAAGTATGATTTAGCAAGTAATACCGTCTTATGCTATAGGCATAGGGAAAAATCTGAAAACTATACATTTGTAAATATAAATCATAAAAAATATAGTCTTTATTTAAACTATTTCTACGGAACCCTCGGTGGACGAATCCGACTCGCACTTGTCCGGTTTTTTTAATCACATTAGTATCCCTTGATTTTTACCGTGAAGAACTTTCGAGTGACCACAACTTTTGGTTAAATCATGTGTAGCCTCGAAACCGTCTATCGTATATAAAAAGCTATCTGTGATCACAACTGCTTGCTGCAATATTGGCTGGAACACTAATAAACAAAAACTGTGGTACTCCTACTGTTTAGCAAAATATCCGTAAAGTAAGGTATTTTTAGGTAGAAAATAAATGAGCCTTTAATTATTTTTTCGGCTATTGAGCTTTATCTTTTTTCCTGACATAATTTTGGCTCTAAATGAAATCTAAAGTCTGTCACATATATGTTTCCATAATCACTACATAGTATAAAACTTCCCGCTGTGTGTCCCTATGTATGCTTAGATCTTTACAACTACGCTACACGCAACGGATTTTGATGCGGTTTTTTTAATAGTATCAGCATTGCACCCGTCCGAAGCCAGTACCTCTAGCACAACTGTGACACGCGACTCTTTGTCGCGCGACAAATGCTACCTATCTCTTTCCACTCAATATAGTGTGACAGTGACAGGTGATGCTCTGTCGCGCGAGGAACGAAGTCGCGGCCGGTTATGCTAGACGTGCAGGGCGGGTCGTGACGCGAGTAATCTATAAAGGACCGTTTCGACCAATTTCACGTATTTAGCTGGTTCGACACGATGTATTCGATACATGTTTGCACTTGACATGGGCTCGGCCTTAATCACAGGTGTGATAGAAAGCGGTGGGGTCAAGAGTATCCTAGCGGCATACTCATTATAGAGATGTTAGAAGTTCTAACAGGGTTGCCAACCGTACGAGGTTCCACGTACTAATACGAAATTTGTGGTCTCTTGTACGAGGTACGAGGACACTATCAGGCTCGTACGAAAATGTACGAGGTTTTGAGTTAAGATTTTTTTTTAACATTTCCACTGACACAATTTTGTTGCATATGTGTCGTTTTCAGCCAAGGTGTGCCAATTCTTGTGAGTAAGGTTCACGAGCAATTGCTAATTAAACAACATGGTTTGATTGGCACTCCAAAAGCACCCCCCCCCCCCCAGGTTTTACAAGTACGAGGTTCGAAATTACGAGCAAAAAAATTCTAAGGTTGGCAACCCTGGTTAGAACAGTGGTGGGCAAGTACAACTCGCGGATCATCTGCGGCTTTAACAAAGTATAAAGACAAACGAGTAGTCCTACTTCGGCCGTTTAGGAGCACGCGACACGTATCCACACAGACACACGATCGCGCGTCTGTGTGAGTGCGATCCATACTGGAGCCAAATTAAAGACAAACGAGTAGTCCTACTTCGGCCGTTTAGGAGCACGCGACACGTATCCACACAGACACACGATCGCGCGTCTGTGTGAGTGCGATCCATACTGGAGCCAAATTAAAGACAAACGAGTAGTCCTACTTCGGCCGTTTAGGAGCACGCGACACGTATCCACACAGACACACGATCGCGCGTCTGTGTGAGACGATCCATACTGGAGCCAAATTAAAGACAAACGAGTAGTCCTACTTCGGCCGTTTAGGAGCACGCGACACGTATCCACACAGACACACGATCGCGCGTCTGTGTGAGTGCGATCCATACTGGAGCCAAATTAAAGACAAACGAGTAGTCCTACTTCGGCCGTTTAGAAGCGCACAGTCCTTTGAAATAAGTCTTATATGGCCCTCGATAATTTTTTTGAGGTTTCGGCTGCCATCCAGCCGAAAATACAGCACCATGTTGAGCATGACGTCACAAGTCAGTGTTTCATGTTAAACTGCATACTTTCTGAGCGTTTTGACACTTCGTAAAAAGAAGCTGATTTGAACTGTCGTCAGATAACCTATTAGTGGTCAATGGCCATAGACAAAACACGGTTATAAATGAAACCGTTAAAATTCAGCACGTGATCAAAGTTACCAGGCGTAACTTGGTCTAAAAATAGTGTCCCAATTAGGCTACTAACAGTATTTTAATGTTAAAACTGCACGCGTGCGCGTGCACACTCCGTTTACTTGATACGTCGGACGATAAGCTCTCTGGGTTATTTCTCTGATACTGATAAGCATCTAATGCCTGGGACCAGGCAGATTTTCGTAAGCCTTTTACTCGCCTGTTATTTTATTACCGAAAGCAACACACAGGGTGTTTATTGTATTTGTTAATAATCCAGCTGTGTCTGCCTAAATGAGGTTAGAACCGCGAAGCGAATTGGAAATGGCGCCACGGTTCAAACAGACTTATATATTCTTTGCCTTGTCTTCGTTGTGTAGTCAACTTGGGTAATTATTGCCAGTGAAAAAAATATATGTAATTGTAACAATGAAAGTAATAAAAATTCAATTAAGTTGAAATTATATGTGTGACGACTACTCATATTTTGGACTTAAGGGTGTGTTTTTAGGAAAACACTCTCATATAAAACAGGGAAAAAGAGACTGTTTTTTAAGGAAAATATGAGTTTAAGACGATATAACGCAAGTGCTCATGCTCATTATTTTTCATGTTCTCAAACATAATAATCAAACCACTAATTAACTAGCAATTTGCTTGCACAAAACTCTCTACAGAAGTTAGAGGGTTTAGTCACCTTTCAGTACTTTGGAGAACAGTTTCTTCCAATAGGTTGATATTGGGCCGCAAAAAAAATACGTGTCTGTTATTTTAGACTATTCTCTAACATATGTATATCAAAATAAATCAAACTGGAGCCGCACAGCTTTCCTTGTAAACTGCATACTTTTTGAGCGTTATGCTACTTAAATAATAAATTTAAAAAACTTAAATAATAAATCATATAAAAACAATATTTAATAGTATTTTATGCAACAGTTGTATAAGAAGGTTCAAAAAATGCGAATTGCGTGAGTTGCGATACGAGCCGCGAATGCGGCGAGTATCGCAAATAGAGACGCAATGAGCGTTTTTTGACTTAATTATACAACGTTGCATACAATACTTTTTCTACGACTAGGTTAAAATATAAAATACATGGACGTCACGCGTGTCTCGTCCGGTCTCTCCGAGTGTGTACAGCCGGCATGACAGTTGTGTCTATAGTAAACTTTTTTTTGATATGGCTGGTGACACGATGTGACGATAATTAAAATACTTTTTTTTTATGTTGGCATCAATTAATTTAATTCGGAAAGTTTTGTTTTTCTTATGAATCGTAGGAATTTAATTGTTTGTTAAGTTGGTAGTTGTGAATTTTTATCGTGAAGTTAGAATTGAGCGCTTAATCCTTGACCTAAGTTTAACCTAGATTTAGAAGTCTGTGGATGCTAGCAATAACGTAAAGTGGCTATAACGACACTAGTGCTGTTATGGGGAATAGAGTATAGACTTCTCTGAACTCATATTATGTATGTTCTTATATTAGTGTTCGTGACCAAGTAAAAGACAGATAACAGTACAGGAGTAGAAAAAATTATTTAAAACATTATATTATAAATAATGCGATTTAACGTGTTATACTTGTATCTTAATCTTCGAGAATTTTAACTGATCATATACTTTTAGTTCATATTTTTTCTTCCGAAAACTTTCCTTGCCGATATGTTATCTTCAAGTTACTTATGCACTTAATGATCAAGAGAAAAAAGTTGACATGTTTATCTGAGATGTAAAGGTTACTTTCTCCCTTAATAACTGAAGTAGGTACGAGATTCGATAAATTGCCCTCATTTCGTATAATTAGTGAATTCGGTTCAAACTGAGAAAATTAGGGCAGGGCGTGACAGGCGGATAGCATGCAAACGGAACTGGTCTCGATAAATTGTGCCCAATCTCCATAAGGTTTACAAATTAACTTAATTTCAAGCAAACTCCTTTTATATGTCGAGTATATGTAGGTAAAAAACTTATTGTCTGTTTCCAATTTTTCAATTCCCAAACTAAGTAATGTTTGTACTAGGTACGAGACGAAGATATACATACTTAAATAGATAGAAAACATCCAAGACTCAGGAAGAAATACTCGTGCTCATCACACAAATATTTGCCCTTACCAGGATTTGAACCCGGGACCACCAGCTTCATAGGCGGTGGCACCCCCATAGAGCTAAACGTGTCGGTCGTCATATGATGAATAGGGTCTTACAGAAATATCTGACACTATTGCTATAGTAATACGGTAGTGTCAGATATTTACGCGTGTCCCATCAGCATATCACCATAATAATATTATTTATAACACTGTTATTGCCGGTGACTTGTACTGTACAGTTCAGAGATGGGCAAAATTTATTCGAATAACGAATAAGAATAACAAAATTATGCGCGGATGACGAATACAATTGGCGGATGATTATTCTTATTCGAAAAAAGTATTCGTGGAATAATTTATTCGCGGATGATTTATTCGCGAATGAATTGCCACGAATAATTATTTATTGGAATACCATATTAACTTTTCTCGAAAAAATAATAACTAAACAGAGCTGAAAGACTGTTGTTTGTACTACTTAACGGAACGAACTAAGATTTTTGCCTTACTTATATTATTTAAACTGCCTTTAGGAAGCCTGAGCCTTTAGGCATACATTATGTGTTAGAACCAATATAAGAACAGTAAAAACAAGTAATTTTAAACATTATTCGTGTTGTACCTTAAATATAACGAATAAATCATCCGTCATTTAAAAATGAAAAAATATTCGAATAATGCCCATCTCTGCTTGTACTCATATAGACACGCATCGTGCAAATGCAGGCCTTGGACCTTAGAAGTTAGAACAATATAATTGACATAGTTTGATATCGTATAGTCGAGTAAACAAAGGGTAACGGCCCAGTAGGGCAATTTAGAACTTCGACGACAATCGCAGTAGAGTTGTAAAATAAAAAATATTTTGTCAAGTTTTTTTTAAATCAATTATAGTAGGCCTGTCCGTCAGTGAAACGTCCATGATTGTTAGATAGATATAAAATTGACGAAACGTTTATCTTAGTGAGAGTGACACCACCTGCAAAGCTTGAGGTCCCAGGTTCAAATCCTGGTAAGGGCAAATATTTGTGTGATGAGCACGAGTATTTGTTCCTGAGTCATGGATGATTTCTATCTATTTAATATGTATTTATGTATATCGTCGTCTAGTACCCATAGTACAAGCATTGCTTAGTTTGGAACTAGGTTGATTTGTGTAAGATTGTCCCTCAATCTTTATTTATTTATTTAATCATAGCAAGCTCAAAGTTGTGGTCTAAGACTTCTAACTTGTATGTTAGGATACCGATTCGAAATTCAAGAATGAACATAATGGCATCTCAGGAGCTAGTTCCGGCCCCTAAAAACAAATCCAAGATACGGCAATGCTCACGGATTAAATAATATTAGCGATAACATTGAATGCGAAGGTGTGAATAACCCTACTGTACAAACGAAACCACTGTTAAATGACCACCCATAGACTTTAATTACCACGTTGCAATAAAGTTGACATCCGTTTACAAATGTACAGTTAACAGTGTGTTCGATTGTACCAGCTAGTACCAGCTAGGACATTAAAGACGCATTGACCTTCTTGGCGTACTTTTTGCTTAATTGGGTCCGTTTTTGTCATCATAACATAATCTAGGACGAATCTCCAAAGTTTTTTAGCAAAGCGCCTCACTACACCGCGGGCCACGTGACTTGGTCGAGCACGGAGTTAGTTAGGTAATGATTTTTTCTTGGGCACTGACGTCCTGGAGTGGGCCCGACCATGGGCTCTTCCGTCTTCCGCGGGCCGGATTGAAGAGGGTCGCGGGCCGTAGTTCGGAGACCCCTGGTCTAACCTAACACTAACTGACAATCAATGCGCAGAACCAACTAAACCTGGAGCCCAATAACGTAATAAATGAACCTATTTTTAAGAGACTTCAAAAAAGGAGGTTCGCATCGCAATTCGTCAAAATCCTTTTCCTTTTTATTACTCGAAGGCGGCTGGACCTATTTAGAAACTATTCTCCAACACGTCAAATTTTCTTAATTTTCGAGTAATAATATCATTAGGCGGTTAATTATCAGTTACTGTTAAAATAGTTTTACATTATAAATTAAAAACTGTACTCATTTATAGAACCGTTATTTATCTAAATTGCGATGATACCAAAGTCATGACAAATCGTATCCGAACGAATCACATTATTAATATTCACCGCCCATAATTAGAAGTGGGAGGGCACAAGTCGCTGCGGACTCCCGCGCAGACTAGGTATTGTACGGGAGATGAAAATTTTGATTGCATTTATTGTTTATTAATCGACCTTGATCTTGTAACGGATACGCAGAGGTCGCATCACAATACATAGTGATAGTCATCTTCACAGTGCTCGCAACGTAATCAAAGATTTTTTTAAGACTACACGGCCGAGAAATTTGTTGTATGAAAACGTCCGACTGTTGTGACAGCTCATAGCACCCGTTCAAGCAAAAAATACTTTTAACTATTCGAGCTCGGCGCTAGTGTCTGCACGATAGACCGATATCATCCCGGTCACGAAAAAAGGACTTGCACGTACATAGAATGTTTCAAAGATTGCACGTATAGATTCGACCAGAAAGGGGTACGACGAAGTCCTGGAAGATCTGCACGACATTTTCGTGTAGGTAAATCTGGTAAACGTCGAGGTTGTCTACCAATTATTGGTACATTATCTCGATGTCCACGTCTACCAGATATCATACACAAATCTCCCAGTAGGCTTATGATGCAACGCGATAAATAAATGACAAAGCATCCGTCAATCTCACACAGTATTTGTCAGAACGTGACGGAAGCTTTATCATTTATTTATCGCGCGACAAAGCGTAGCATCATACGCCTACAGGACTCCGTAATTAATAATGCCACCGAAATCAGTGTCACTGAAATCACCGGCGAAATGCCAGAACAGGTCATGATGAGCGTCAGGTGACAAACAAAACTCACTAATTACGTTGAAAAAACTAAAGTAACAATCAATTTTATTACACTAACGGCACGGTTTATATTCCAATAATTTTGCTTGCTTTGCTTGTCACCCGGCGAGATATTTATTTTATTGAGTTTTAATTTCTGTGCAAAACGCCTGTATGACACAATTAGGGTTGCCAGGTTGAATTATCCTATTATCGGGAGCAGGTAACAATATGTCGGGATTTTGAGACTTTGGTCGGGAGATGCCCCGCGCTCCACGCGAGAGCTTTTTTTTAGCCTAAAAGACCACAAATTTTCGCTGGCCGGACCACCTTGAGTGGATCGGACTAAGTTTTAAAATGAAGTCGTTTGTCGGGAGATTTTCTTCTTTGTCGGGGGCCGGGAGGACATACAAAAATCGCCATTCCGCCAATTCCCGACCATCTGGCAACATTAGACATGCAGCAAGCATGTATGTTTTTATGCGTTATATAGGGTACATACTTTAAGTATTAATATTTAAGGAGTTCAATTTCTCAGTATCGGAATATAAAAATAGTGGAACGAATGTGGAAAGATACTGTTTCAATTAAAAATATACTTTTTTTAACATAAAGCGGTCCAAAAAAACAAACATAATAAAAAAATACCATCGATTAGACGACAGCCTCCTTTTTATAAAGTCAGTTAAAAATACCGTTATTTCGCGTTCAACTGTCTAATATTTTTAGACTAAATCATATACCAAGTTAATCATTAGACTTTTTGTACTATAATTAACTGTAAATGTCAGTGTAATTAATATTAATAAGCTGGTTATGCAGTGGTTTCTGTATGTGTGTCAATAGTGTAACTGTATGGGAACTGCGAACACCACCATGCTTTCACATTCGTTTCTGTCATCATTTCGTCAAACATCTTTATAATTGTTCACTGCTTTCACTTCTATTTTTAATTTATTTTACTGCGCACTTTTGCAAAAACCTTCGTTCGTATCAGTAAGGTAATTCACAAAATCGCTGTAAACCTCATACTTAATCCCATCAAAAACATTACATGTAAAAAGACGCAAGTCTCGCACGCAACGCTGTTCTTTTACAACAAAAAAGTTTTGAGATGTAATGTTAAACCAAGTCAGTACCGGGGGGGTCTCCACAGAACTCGATTCCCACAGACTTGCCTATTATTTACCCGTGGAGGAAGGATTCTTTATTTGAGAAGTATTAAACGTTCCTCCACGGTTAAATAATAGGCAAGTCGGAAACTAACTTTGTAATCGCATGTATTTGTATAGGATTACAAACTTATGCGTGCAGTTGTGACTGAAATTGCAATGTTTTTAGGTTTTGTAGGACTTGAGAGGTTAAAAACTAACTATGTTTAAAATTTGGAGCTTGTGGGTCTGCTAGAAGTACCTTAGAATTATGATGATCATCATCAGTCAGTGAGTCAGTCAGTCAGTGAGTCAATCAGTGACAAAACTAAGGAACTTTGACGCGCAATAGTTCTTAAACTTCACGTTCAAATTGAATGTTATTGACAATAGACTTCAGTCTTATTGTGCCCTATAAATCCCTGAAAATTCAGGGTTCTAGCTTTAGCCCGCACAAAATTACAGGAAGTTGAAAATGGCCTGAATGGCTTCGAGAAAAGGATGGTACGGCAGTGCCTTTGTTTTGCTCGACTTGGCGGTGGCACTGTGGTGGTGCTGTAGGTCATGCTGGTGTGGTCTGTCGAATCAACGAATAGACCGACGTATTTTGACCCCCTATTACGGACCGTTATTATTAGTTCACGGGTCAAACTATATCAGGCACGAGACTGACGGCGAAGGCAAACTGTCCCATCACCGGCTTGTATCTAAAGGTGGATTTAGACCAAACGAACAAAGAGCTAGAACCAGAGTAGAGAATTCATTCTTGATCTTTTAGTGTAAACAAAAGTTCGTTCTCAGCTTCGTACGCTTATCCGTCGTTTACAACAAGCGAGCGAGCATTCCACGAGCATTCTTAGAATCTTCGCAAAATAAGTAAAAACTACGAAAGAATGCACTGTATCTGTTTACACACAACGAATTTGGTAGAGTGGGGGTAGAATGAGCATTCGCTCGTTTGTTCTAAACCCACCTTAAGTGAGTAAAACTGGACGAGTGTGGTCGATCGACCTTTCCAGATCCGCAATGTAATGCTACCTAATTGCTAATAACAATTGCCTAACTTCGTTATCCGAATAAGATTCATCCAAAAAAATCGCAGGCTTTTATTGCGAACTGTTTTTTTTTTATCTGTGCCCAGCAATGGGACGTTTATACGCCGGTGGTGGTGGTATTCTTTTGTACAATCACAAGCTGCATGACAAACAAATCCAATCGAATGCGAACACCGACGTGATCAGTCTTAGATATCATTTAGATGGATATGGCCATCTTCCGGATCCATCATCAGATCAGCTCCATGTCAAAATAATTTTGCATTGCTATCTGATTTACAAATGCATGCAAGATTACAGCTTTTTAGGAAATAGGGAAGTGTGTCAAGTGTGTCTACAGACAGGCAGACACAGCGACAGGTGAAACTAAATAAAAGTTTGTAAATAGCCTGAGAAACAGGGTTGCCAACCGTACGAGGTTCCTCGTACAAATACGAGATTTGTGATCTGCTGTACGACCCACTCAAGGTGGTCCGGCCAGCGACCTGGTTCAACCCCAGGGAACGCCACGGCCCTCACCTGGTCCGATTTTTGCTACAGTTAATATCAATAAGGCTTGCAAGTTAGGCTTAAAAAAAACTGCTGACACTATCAGGCTCGTACAAAAATGTACAGTCAAGGAATTTAATTTCCAACCCACCTAAGGTCCAATATCGTATAGCATACTGTCATCATAAGAGCTAGCTAGACTACGACGTTACTTTGACATATCACACGCATTGTTTTGTGTCAGTAACTAGGTAACAGATTAACAACGTTGACATGGTGAACTGAAATTTGGAACGTCAAGGCACTATCAAAAAAGGTCGACAACCGCGGAATCGAAATTCGAAGAAAGTCCATCTTTCTCGCTCTTGCAATATTCGAATGAAAGGAACGCAGATAACGAAATTTAGATTATCGACGTTTGTGGTAAACTTTCCGGAGTCTGGATTCGGAATTATTTTAAAATGTTCTCGATTGACACTGACACCAACTGACACGTATTCGTAATTAGATGAGCAAATGACTTCGCAAAGAGGTTATCTTTAATATGCAGTGACAAATAATACGTATTGACATTTAAATACTATTACTGAAATAGAAATTTCGACCTTAATGCATTGTGAATGCTTAACAACATTTCAATGAAAAGGGTAGGAAATTAAATTCCTTGACTGTACGAGGTTTTCGACATATGAAATTTTCTAAAATTTCCACACGCAATTTTTTTTAGTATATGAGTCGTTTTCAGCCAAGGTGTGTCACTTTATTAATGTTAAATAGTCATATTATTCAATATCAAATTATTAAATACTCCTCATTTTGGTAAACCGCTAATTGGTGTCGTTTAATTGGCAAAGGTTGGCAACCCCGCTGGAAATCTCTCACCACATTTGTGTGTTACTTACAAGTGTGTCCCTTTAGACACTAAATTATGAACCTAAAGTACCGGATTTATAAAGCCAACTATAAATTATATATAAATAACAAAAAAATGCTATAATTTATACACAAAACTTTTTGACAATTTGTTTTTTGTATCCCTCGCAGCAATTTAGTGTTGTTTTGAAGAATAATCATTACGCCAAGTAATAACTCTAATAACGTTAATAATATTCTTTAAATTGGTTAACCAGCAAATATACCAATGGCTTTATAATATTGTAGTCAGAAGATTGGCAGTATAAAATAATTACTAAATATTGCGACACAATACATGAAATATATCTTGCCATAGACTTGTCGCAACACATATTATTGCGCCTGTTCCGCTTATAAAGTACCTATCCATTTGAAACATTTCGAAACGATGAAATGGCTGCAACTTTACAAAATAACTGCAAGGATTGCCAACACCTCATATTGGCTTCATACCTATTTTAAACCAAAGCCACATCTGTGACCGCAAGGTAATTTCGAAAGTGCAATGACCAAACAGCTAATATAAGGTGCCTAAAATATAACGACATAATAACGTCAATATCAGCAGTGTTATTATCCAGGTTATTTTTAAAATTTCCCGCCATTACTATTTATGTATGACCGTAGTAACGATGCGCAAAACCGATTATTACCGAAAATTACGGTTTAAAACTGTTTGAATTTAACGGCTTCTTAGTTTGAATTTAGAATTCGTTCAATGCAACATTTGTGCTTATAACTATGTAAACGTAGTTTATAAATACAAATTATGCATATTACGTGCCTAAACATATCAGTCCTAAGTACTATATTAAGTCTAGTAAAGTTATATTTCATTGGTTTATACCTTACCTATACCTGTTTTGTACCATTATTCATTACATTATATTGGTGTCACTGCAGTTAAACTTAAATGGATTTGCAAACTACGCCCCGAAAGTGTTCACTCTTTAATCCAAGTGAATGTGATAATATGACAGAGTAGACGATATATTTTTGGTTTCAAACTTCTATATTTTATGACTTGCAAGTAAAACTACCTACGAACGATACTTCATACTTTTGTCCATTGAGGTAAAAAAGTAAGTGCATTAAATAAATAATTTCTGTAAAATGTGTCCGTGTACTATGTTACTTTTGTTACTATCGGTTGTGTCAGAAGTATTTGAGGAGGCGTTTATTGAAGAAACCGTACCTAAATAAAATTTTCATTATTATAAATAGTTTGCTACTACAGCAATAAACACTTAACATTATTCAGATGTATATTGCATTGTAAAATCATCATAGAGATATAAAAATTGCGTATTAGATTCTATTTTTCATACATCAACACATTCGAAGTCAAACGAATTACAAAATGGTGCAAACAAATTGACAACCTAATTAAACAGCACGGGCGAACCAAATTACAATGAAGTAACATGCCAGACAACCTTCATGGCGGGATGAACTTTTTGTTTAAAGTGCACCTTGAGACGTTTCCTAATTACATTCTTCAAGTGAAACATCACGGCGACATTAGAGTCAAGAACTTTTTTTACAGCAGCAATCATCATTATTCTCATTGCTAAAATGGGAATATACACCTACACCATAGGTTCCCAAACTTTTTTGACTTGCCGCCCACTTAGGCATGATAAAAAACTATCAGCACCTCCCCCCCCCCCCCCCCTACGACAAAAAATAATCAATTTTTTTTCAATGGGTGGGGTTGTGTTTGCAATCGGGATCGCATGTTAAGACTGATTGAATTATATTGCAATATGACTATTTCAATGATACTACAATAGGCTACTTGACAGTGTGAAAAATAATGGAAGAATTATGGATATATGTATTAATTATAAGTATTAAAACCAATTTACGTCAATATTACTAAAAATAAATGGATAATTTATTTATAAAACTCGGATGAAAATTGATTATTTTTTATCTGTCGCCATTTTATCGAAAACGGTTTGGATTGGCCGATGACGTCACATCATAGTAAACAGCATCGACAGCATCTGTCAATCCTATTTTTAAAGGTAGAACGTTATGCGATCCTCGTTGACATTTGTCGGTTTACTATCATGTCTCGTCATAGACGCCATATTGTCCGAGAAACCGTTTTGGCGGCTAATTTTAAAAGTGCATTTTTATTTGCTTTTTTCGGAAAAAATACACAAAAGAATTAAAAATTACCACTTTCTGAGTGCTCAATAGACATCATTAAACAATCGGATTGACTTTTCAGAAACCTGTCAAGTAGCCTATTGAATTATTCATGAAGAAATCGTGATGATGATAGTCGATATTGTGATTTAAGTTTTTATTTTCAAAAGCGATAGCGCCCCCCCTGGATAGCATCAACCAACGCCCTCCAATTTCTCCTAAGGCCCCTACTGCCCCCCTGGGAATCCTGAACGCCTTGGGGGGCGGTAGGGACCACTTTGGGAACCTATGACCTACACTATTAAACCAACAACGTTAGTACTGTGACTTGAATAGTATTAGGAAAAAGAAGCAATTTCACTTTGAACGCAACAACTGTAATCTTCCGTGTACTACTGCTTCTTTTACAGTACCTTTATTTTATTGTAGAACTCTTTTTTGCCTCTAAATTATTACTGCACTCTATAAATGGGCATTTAGTTAATTAAAACAAAAATATTGCTTTGCTAATCCGCGATATGATAACGTGTTAGACAATTAGTGCTAGTCCGTTATAATTACTTGGGCATTTAGCTATCAAATTTAGTCTAATGTCTTTACAAATGTCTGGTCACAGGTGGTTAAGGTTATATTAGATTTGTCTAACTTCATCTTGACCAATACAAAAATAAAGAAAGGTTTGAATTGTGCAAAATTTAAGGGTAATCATCAAACTTTCTCCTCATTATCTCATGGCCAAAAGGTGAAACGAAT
Source organism: Eudemis profundana (assembly GCA_947034925.1). Lineage (NCBI taxonomy): Eukaryota > Metazoa > Arthropoda > Insecta > Lepidoptera > Tortricidae > Eudemis > Eudemis profundana. The sequence continues at coordinate 24,663,647 of OX344803.1, forward strand.
GTTAGATTTCATTCTTGGAATCAGACAAATCATCTTCCGGCTCAGTTAATATTAGATAACGCGTAAAGCCGGGTCCAGACGAGTGTATCGTGACACGAACTCTGCGTGTGGACGGCAATATTCCCCACGAATACGAATGTGGGAAATTACACATAATCTTACATTACTTAATGATGTGTAAAATATACCTCCGCCATCCTGTCATGGGTTGCCGCCGCAAGTCTTCGTCACTGAGGCCATAGAGGCCGATGCACGCGAGAAACCAAGCGGTCACTATTAGGTAACATATGACGATCACTCGAAAAGGCAGCAGTATTACTGTGAAAATCGCCGTCTGGAACAAACGAAATGAGCTTAAGTAGGCGCATATCAGACAGTGGCGGCGTAAGTCAGTCGGGTACCCGGGCCGGAAAGGTCTACTTTTTGATTTTTCGCCCGGGAGGGGGGGGTGCATTCGACAGGCACCCCTAGACTAGGGAATGCAATTACCGGGACAATTTTGAAACCAGTAATATACCGACTTGGGTAATTCAAAACCGGTAAACAGGTAAATAACCGGTATTGGGGATTTGAAGTAAAAAAACGCGAAAATATTGTCTTACTTAAGATTTCTGTATAATTACTATCCATAAACCGAAAGAAATCAACCCACATCGTGTGAAGTAAGATTATATTAAAAAAAAAACGCCAGTAGAGTAACGATTAAATGAAAACAATCAACAATTTACTAATGAAATAATCACAAAAATTAGGGATGTAACGATACCGATACCGATATATCGGTATCGCCGATAGTTATACAACCGATATTTGAAGAGCGCGAAAAGAATTTGCTGCATGAAAAAAATCTGCAAAAAGTAATTTCAAGTTCTGACTTAATTTATGTATTGGTCTATTACCTTGTGCAATGATAATTAAATCTTTGGTTCCTAATAAAAAAAATTGAATTTTGAGTTGACAATTTATTTATTTTTACTTTACACTTTCAAGGTTGACTCTCTGGTAAATATAGCCAGTAGTCATTGCCATTAGTTATAATAAGGACATACAAATATCTGAAGTTCATACTTCATTATTTAGCTTTGTCGAATCGGTATCGGTATCAGTATCGCCGATATTAACTACTAAATATCGGTATCGGTATCGTATCGGCAAAACTGTGTATCGTTACATCCCTAACAAAAATCATATACATATAATCCAGATAGTTTTCATTGCTTATTAACAAACTACACACAAAGACAAAAGTCTGTAACAAATAACGTTAATATTTATTTCCGTTTCTTAAAATTATCAACATAAAAATAAATTTATAATAAACTGCGTACGAGTTAAATTTTAAAACGTACATAATATTTTAGTTTTCGGTTGATGTATTTTTTGTTATCGTGATATTGAGATACGATAGCTCATTCTGTGTATTTTAATATAATTAAGGGATGAACACTGAGATTGAGTGTAAATTAAATATAAGAAGGAATCCTCGTTGGCCTAACTTTTAGTTGCTAGAGAACTTTTTCAACATTTTTGAAACTAATAAAAGGTAATTAAAACATTAAATCACATAAAATCATTGGATTTGGATAAAGTATGGGCGTTTTGTAGTGCATAACTTTATAAACGTCAGCACAAACCAATATTTATCTATTTATATATGTTTTAGTAACAAACTGGTTTGGGGTTATAATTACCGGTTTCATTTTTAACTGGCTTACCGGTAAACCGGTAAATCGGTATATCGGCTTGCATTCCTACCCTAGACGTATGAAATGCGGTC